>CM062820.1:1309926736-1310351411 GCA_031772625.1 Pinus tabuliformis
AATCTGAATTTTGGTTTCTGAAGATATCATCATATTTGTTTCAGTTGTCTAATATCTTTTTTGAACTTGTTCAAGTGCTTTGTGAAGTCCTTTTGGGAATTGATCCCTTTTGCAAAATTGATTAGGGTTTTGTCTGGCTTGTTTGCTGATTAATAAAAAAGAGATAGGTTGTCTTCAAGATCACTGTATTCCTATCTTTTTTTGTAAAATATACCAGATCTATTATCAATCTTGCTTATTTGTGGTGAATTCTTTGTTTAAATTGCAAATTAAGGTTTCTCAGAAATTGTTATGTTTTGTGAAAAATTGCTTTCATTACTGCATGATAAAAGGAAATCATTTCTTTTCAGTTTTGAAATCTTTCATAAATACATATGACATCATTAACTTAAAGCATTCATTGGGGAAATTGCATTTTTTCCAACTCTTGCTTGATTTCTATGTGTTTCAAATTCTGAGTGATAAATGATAAAAGACATTTTGGGTTTGTTTGGTATTTTAGGCAAATTTGAAATCTTAGTTTATTTCTGCATTTGGATTGCATCAAAGTGAAATTGGTTCTCTTATGAAAAGAATTTTGGTGAAATTGTGAGTTTTGCATTTTTTTCAAAGAAAATCAAAGAAACTCTTACTTTCCCTTAATTAGGATTTCATTGAATGATAGATTACAAATTACATTTTTGATTGTATCAGAATTTTGAGTCGAGTCATAATATCATAAGTTTCACTCTCATTACCTATTGAGTAAATAACAACGTAATAACACAACGTTAATTAAAATCAACTAGAATTTTATATTTTTAAGGATTTTACCGCCTATAGTAGCTTAAGTGTAGGGCTTTGGAATAGGAAAGTGAGTAAACTTTCCAAAGCTACAGACAAACAATAAAGTCTTTCATTAGAGAGAAATCCAATTATTTTAGTTTTGCTCTAGGAAGCTCTTCTTATACATGAGTTAAGCACGAGATCATGTTGGATCTGGTGAAGTGATTTTACCCACTTCATTGGATATGATAGAGCGATTTTCACATATTACAACGGTGCCGAAAGGTACTTGGGGTGACTTGAAAGTAAACCTCCAATTAACCATGTGAGGAGCTTTCAAGGGGATTGAACTTTGTTACTTTGCCCTTGCTTGTACATCTGATTTACAACTCTCCCCCCAGGTAAAATTGTTGTAGTTAGTAAACTTAGTGACCATAATCTTAGGGCTCTACCTAAGGTGATGACGGAGGGAAGGTCTTGTTGTACTTGGAACAGACGTTGGCTAGACTCACTTGGAATTTTTGGAGGGTAATCTTTGCTCGAGATGGCATAAGCGAAGTTACTTGCCCTAGATCGTTTCATTAAGCAGGTTGTCAGTGTAACTGGTTCCAAACTCTCATATCTATAAAAATTTTCACCTTGATCTCTACGATGTTGGATTTCATCACCAACTAGTAATTATTGATCTTTGTGACAAGTCAGTTTGTATGGTTTGAATTCCTAGATTTATTAGTGTGTGTTACCTTGTTTGTTTTTTACTTTTTAGAGGCTTTAGGTGTGATTTTGATATTGCGTAAAAAAATAATTTTGAAAAAGAAAAAGATTCATTGTGGCTAAATTACTGAGACAATCACATAGAATGCTAGGCCAACCCCCTAAATATACGCCAAGTCAGCTAGAAAAGATTAAAACTGGAAAATTAAAGTCAAAAGGATTCGGGACCATAGATGAACCTAGAACTTCTGATGTAATAGGAATTGAAGTAAATAAACCAAAAACATCTATTATTCTAGAACCTGAAGTAACAAAACCTGAATTTGATCAATCTCAAACATTAGAATTACGCTCAGAAGTACTCGATCCAAAAGTTACTGAAGTTATTCAAACATAATCAGATATTAGAGAGAGTTCAAATTCAAAATTAACCGAACCAGATATTGAAGAACCTGAGTCTAATTTTTTTGAACCTGAGTCACCTTCAGCTGCCTTAGTCCTACTCCTCCACGTTCACCGCGAGTAAAACTTATTATTATCGATAACCTACCTCCTGGTCTTATTAGTCTCGAAGAACTTATCTTTGACGAAGAGGAAGAGTCACCACATACACCATTTTCTATCATTGATCAAGCAGATACTCCAGAACTTCTTTTTTATATTTTTCGACCTAACCCTTGGTATTTAACACCCTTAAACTTTTTAGTTCAAGGCCTTCCACGATACACTACTCCTTGTTCTATTGTAACAGGATTTGATATGTCTAGAATAATTTATGGGGAAATTTCATAAGATACTTCCATGTTTTTTACTTCTCCATAATCGCTTTTATAGGCCCATCAGTCCCTCCTAGATATCACTCTCTTACATAAACTTATTCAAGAGCTTCTCCTTCAAATCAACCTTCAACTATGTCAACTGATTTAACTGATTCTATTGTCCAAGGCTTGACATATTATCGATATATAAATATGATTTCCAGCAATGTAGGTAATCCTCAAGTTAACCCAATAGGTGGTTATTACCCACCTGGGGGGAAACCATCGTATCCTCCTCTTGGGGGACAAACTTTAGTCAGATCTTACCCTACGGCTAGAGGGAAACCTCCTCCCAGAAATTATCTAGGTTATGATCAAAGACCTCAAGCTGGTTTAGGTCAACGTGTCATATCTCAACCCATTGTTGGTACTCTGTATCCCGGGATGAACACAATCTGGAATCCTTCATATAATCAACAACAATACTATTTTCTCCTCAACTACCAATTTATCAACCCGATCAACCTATTGGACAACTTTTTCAAGGTATTCCTATTCAAGTCCAACAACTTGTCCAGGTGTTGATGCCTCGAAAATCGCTGCAACAACATTGGGGGATAACCACCCGGTCCGGACCTTAAAAGCAGCTCCTTTTCCGTTTGGTGTGGTGGCTCCGACTGGTTCAACTAGGTCCAGTTACCTTTTCCCTATTGCTATTGGTTTATGATGTATCTTTACATACAATAGACAGGGATATCAGATCACTTCTTCTTGCTGATCAGGCAAGAGAATGACCCTTAAGCTGATTTGGGTTCAGCCAAGCCACAACTAAATTTTTGCCTCTTTGAGGAGAGGACTTAAAATGCAAGCTTATTCTATGATGCAAGCAAAAGAAACTAATCTAAATCCTATCTTAATTAGGCAAATATAGATCTAACCCAACTAAGAGCAAGATAATTAAAGTATTGGGATTTAGATATGTCTCGTTTATAATGAATATCAAGTTAATGAAGTAGTTCAATTAACTGATATTATGGATATCAAAACACATCCTATTGAGACCTTTTAACTGAAATAATAAACCAACAACACTCAGGAAGTAGTTCACATAAATGATATTGATTATCAAATCAGCAAATCCAGTAACTAAACAATAATATGCGGAAATAGTTCACAACATATTACCACTTAATAAATCAATTTTAATAAGGCAGATTTCTGAGTAAATAGTTACTCAGAAATCAGAAATTAATCCATAAGAACAGAGATACATGATAACAACATTGAGACAAACTACCCATATTGACAATAATGCACAAACATGAATAAAATGACACATTCCTGTTACCATAAAAATGAAACTGATATTTAAAACAGTAGTATTAAAAATACCAATTTATTGCATCCATTTCTCTGATCTTGGTCTCCAACAGTCCTTTACATTGCTTGAACTTTTGCCTTCAAAGCTAAAGCCACAATAGTGAAAACTCTGCCCCTCATACATAATTCAAGATACAAAGGAAAAATCCTCAATAATCCCCAAATCTTAGATTTTCTCTCCTCTCTCCTACAACTCTAAATTCCTATTACAGTAGTGCTTCTAGAAGTCTAGCATTGCAGAGGAGAGCAGCCCTTTATTCCATTTTGCAATCTACTACTTATACTATTGGTGAATGAATTCTTGAGAGAAGAGTTTGTTGAAGAGAAATCTGCTAAATCCAATTTTACTTGCTCAAAATTCTGATCTTCAATTGCTGGAGCATTCTCATTGATTGAGATCTTTTTCTCCATATTCTTTTCACTGTTTTCCTGCAAAAAGAAATCAAAATAAATTAACATGCAACAATAAAATCAATCATGGCATTGCTGGCATTTAAATCAAATCCAATCAAATTCTATAAAATATAAATTCTCTATTGATACCTGGGATGATTTAATTGGCCAAGAATATCATTGACGAGTGAATCTGCAATTAGAAGAGGTCTGGACCAATGAAAATAAAACTCAGAAAAATGATTTTGTTTTCAAAATTCGGAGCTTGATCTTCTGCCTGATTTTTGACCCAATAAATGACCAAATCTGTCAATGAAATCTCCTCAGAAATATTCTCCTTGATTTTCTCTTTCCAATGAGCCGTCCTGGGCCTCATTTGGCCAAGTAAAACTCATTCTACGAGCTTCCAAAGTTGATGAGTCAAATCTGGCATGAATCTGGAAATTCTGTCGCTGGGCTAAAAATTAATATTTTAATTAAAAATCTAATCCTAAATTAGAATTCTAATTAATTCTAAATTATAAACTAAACTAATTATTAATAACCTATTTATTAATCTAACTAACTGATATCTAATTAGCGATTTATAAACAAATTTAATCTAATTAAAAAACTAATCAATATTAATCTAAATGATATTTAAATTTTAATTCAATTAATAAAATATTACATATTATTAATTAATTTAATTAATAGAATATATTACATATATTAATTACTATAAAATTAATTATTTAAATATTAATATTTAAATTAATATAAAAAAAAACAAAATACAAACTATCCTCCACCTTTATTCTAGTCATTTTAACTCTGATTCGAATGGGTTTAAAAAAAAATAACATGGACCTCATATGATAACATGCTCACATAAACCTTTAAAGTGACGACTGATATGGTAACGTAAACCATTTCAAAAACAATTGAATTAACCCATGAGCCTAAAATCAATGTTTGACTTATCGCATCGGCGATCGGGGTATGGAGGTGTCGGGGCCTTTTTAAAATGTGTCAAGCCAAAATCCCGATGCGATACAAGAACCTTTTAATGATCGGCGATCGGGGATATGAAGGAGAGGTCTTCGTCATCAAATATCGGCGATCGGGAAGGATGGAGGGGTCGTTAAAACTTGTGTCATATGAGAGCCCCGACGCGATATATTCAAATAAATATTTACTCCATTTTGCTTTTCGGTGATCGGAGGAATGGAGGTGTTGGGTTATGGCATGTGCCTATTTAAACTTCCGATCCGATACAGAGCTCTGATGCCATGAAAATTTTCTTTTTATTATTTTTCATGTATTAAGTTTTATTTTAATTAAATTAATTATGTTTTATATATTAATTAATTTAAAACTTAATACTAAATATTAATTTTAGTTTTTTAAACTATAGCCACTTTAAAAAATAAAATTTAAACTACAGCCATTTTGAAATTTTGGATTTTTGATATTAGTAATCAATTTGGGAAATTGGAGTAAATTAATAAAATCCCGATAATTAATGATTTGGCCGCATAACTAAAAATGAAAAATGTTAGTAAAAACTTGCTACAGGTTAATATTTAAAATGAATGCCTTATTGAACTAATTTATTTACAAAATGCAATATTGTACATTTTATGCATTTTTAACCCAGGCTAGATAAACGATGAGACTTCAAAGGAGTGCCATTTTCAAACCAGTTGACCAAATGAGGCGAAACAAGCGTCAATGGGAAGCTTGTAAAAAATCGATTCTAACAAAGCAATCAAAACAAGAATCCAAAGAAAATGTAAAATTAACGAAAGTGTAGGGCAATCAACTAAATAAAAATTCAAAAAGGTGTTTAGCCAAAAATTTTATAGAAAGGGTCCCCATTATTTGAAGTGAACAAGTCAAAAATGGGGGGGTTGTGTTTTTACCACAACACCAGGGTAATCAATCAACACATGTTCAACGACCGCTCCAACAACCTATCCCAATTAATCCACAAACTCTAGTTCAGTCTATTGTGCCAACGTCTGTTCAAAATCCAGTTTCGAGTTCACCATCAACTCCCATCTTGACAGTATCACAAGTAACTGTTCCAATTAGTTCTCAAGTAATGGTGTCGCCAGCTACTCAGACTATTCCTTAGGCACCTATTTATCAAATTGTTCCTACAGTTTAGTTTATACCCCAAATACTTGTGGTACAACCTAGTATACCATGTGTGCAAACATCGTTCCAAGGACAGGCTTTTCAAGGTCAATCTCAGAGTCAATTTTTTCAAGGCCAACCTTTTAAAAATCAATTCTTCCAAGGTCAACCTTTGTAGAGTCAACCCTTTCAAGGACAGTTTATCCAAGGTCAAATGGGTCAGGGTCCTCCTTTCTAAAATCAACTGTACCCCGGTCATACTTTTCAAGTTCCCATTCAACCACAATTCGGTATGGCTCATCCTGGATATCTAGGAGGTATGCAAATTCCAACTGCTCGGGATATTCCATGATATCATAGTTATCCTCCTCCAGGAACAAGACTCGTCCATCAAGGTTATTAATACTCACAACAGGACCCTAACCATCAGTTACCATTTATTGCAACTTTGGATTTACCGGATCTATCTCGGTTAACAAATGATCCCATTTTCTATCTACCGTTTTGATCAGCAATCCCTACTAAGTTTCCTAGTGACATTCCGAAATTTGAAGGTAAACTAGGAGAGGATCCATCTAATCATGTCATGACTTATCATCTTTGGTGCACCTCGAACTCATTAGTTGATGATTCCATTAGATTACGACTTTTCCAACAAACCTTAACTGGTTCAGCAACCAAGTGGTATGTTGAATTACCACGAGCTTCTTTTAGTACTTTCAATGCCATAACCACTACTTTCTTGACACATTTTCAACTACCCATCCAATACGATAATGGTACTGAATTAACTTCTCTAAAGAGTCAATGTCCACTTATATTTCAGATCATATTCATGAATGGAGACGAAGACGTCAATTAGTTAAAGTTTATATCCCAGACCATATTTTGGCCGAATGGTTTATAAAATCACTTTTGTCGATAATTATTGAACATGTTGCCAAAGGTGGCATTGTAATTGAATAGAAATTTATCGCTCGTGCCTAGTACTTAGATCTTGTTTATACTCAATCTGGCACTTTGTATGAAAAAATTCTAGATTTTCCTCATCTAGGTCAAACCAACCCAGCCATTACAGGAACACACGCTGTTGATGGTGTGATTGGTTTTGTGAGCCAACAATCTAAGCCTAAAAAGAAATATTCTAAGAAGATTCAGATTTTAGCTTTACCTGATTCACCCGAATAAGATCCTTCTCCTAAAATTACTTCTGAAATAAATGCCATAGATTCATTTGCTGGAAAAAACAAGCAATCCAAAAGTAAAAATAAAGGAAAAGGAAAAACGAAACAAGACATTGCTCCCAAGGAGAAAGCAAACAAAAAATAACCAATTGACGAAAATAAGAAACCTCGTTATCCTTGTTTAATCTGTGATGAAGATCATTACACCAAGGAGTTCCCTCATCGTATCGAAGTTTCTAAATTCGTTAAGGGTTCACTTATTCCCGCTGTTTTGAAGGATCCATTTCCTTCTCAAGATAGTAATATAATTTCCCATAACCCATCTTCCTCTTCCACATCGACGGACATCATGATGATGTCTTCACTAATTATGGTAGCTACGAGATCTAAAGGCTATGGATCAAAAAGTCCTAGTTTGAATGGAGATTATCCTAGTTTAGCTAGTCAAGCTTCTACATTTGCTCCTCCTATTTCTGAACCTTTACACATATAAAAACCCAATCTTGATATGGTAATTCGACCGCCTCCTAAAGGTGTTCTTCGAAAGTCAGCTTTTAATCCTCATGCTAGAGTTGCTCAGAATTACAACATTGTTGAAGATTTGGCTATGTCACCTTAAACAATGTTGGATCTCGAAGTGCTTTAGACTTGTCCAGCATAAAGGAAATTACTATTATCGGATATAGGAGCAGTAGATCCCCATGACTCTAATCTAATTGTTTTTTATCTCGAAAATCATGTACCATGACTCCCACATCTACTTGCAGTTCCATTACTAGTTTTTTTCAAAACTAGATGAGATTTTCGAACAATAACTAACGAAGGAGTGTCTACATACATTATGTCTATTGCTTGTTGGAAAGCTTTAGGTTCTCCAACGATCAATCAGTCTCCCATGAGTTTGAAGGCCTTTGATGGAAGAGGTTTTCGACCTTATGGGATTTTGAACGATGTGCCTGTAGAATTAGAGGATAAAAAAGTTGTGATTGAAGTTGAGGTCGTTGATGTTCAACTTGATTATAACCTTTTACTTGGCCAAAGTTGGACCTATGCCATGTCTGCAGTGATCTCTTCATTTTTTTTAATGATCATGTTTCCTCATAAAGGAAAAATTGTGAAAGTAGACCAACTGTCCTATTACACTTCAGACCCTAACTCTACTGGTAGCGTTCCTTTTGTTGGAAAATCGTCTACTCAATATGAATACGTTGGTGTTGGTATTCTTAAAGACTCATCGCTTATGGGGACTTTCGCATTCCCTCCACTAAATTTTCCTCATAATGTTTTCCAGGGCAATATGATTACATCAAGCACTTCCAAGTCTTCTAATCCTTGGAAAGTGCCTTTAGAGTCAGAATTAACCTTATGCGGCAGTGAGATGCCTCTTAGTCCTTTTGAATTGGCTTATGAGCCAGTTCAATCCCTTTCTAACCCATCACCATCCGAAAATGATAGAGTGAATACATTCATCAATGATTATTCTCATTTGTCACGTTTAGAACCAATATCGATACATGATCCTTTTGATAAAGAGTTTATAACTGATGAAGGCATTATGGAGGTAATGACTTTAGATGAAATGCCTTGGGATGATTACCATCATCGCTCATCTTTCTTACCCTACCTTGACAAAATCGAGAATAATTTTTCGTCTATGTTTTCACCTGAGTTTGTGAATAATCCTGAATGCCCGATGTCTATTCTTCATTCTGAATCTGAAAATAATTTAGAAAACATAATGAAACCGTGTTAATAAACATCTCAGTGAAACCAGGAATTACTAAAAATATTCATATAGGAGCTTCTTGTTCTTTTGAGGAAATTCAAACATATAAAGCCCTATTCTAGGAATTATGCAACATCTTTGCCTGGTCCTACGAAGAAATGCCAGGAATCGATCCTAGTATTGTAGTGCATGAAATTAAGACTTATCCAGATGCCAAACCTGTTAGACAAAGATTGTGTCCGGTGCATCCACGAAAATCTACTGCTATAAAAGCTAAAGTTGAAAAACTATTAAAAGAAGGATTTATTTACCTCGTTCCTTTGACTGATTGGGTATCAAATATTGTACCTGTTAATAAAAAACAAGGAACCATATGAGTATGCATTGATTATATGGACATTAACAAGGCTTGTCCAAAAGACAATTACCCAACCCCGTACATTGACCAAATTATTGACGATTGTGCCAGAAACGAGATTTTCTCTTTTATGGATGGATTTTTCGGTTACAATCAAATAAACATACTCCCTGTCGATCAGCATAAGACTACATTCATCTTCCCATGGGGAACTTTTGCATATCGTAAACTCCCATTTGGTTTGAAGAATGTTGGCGCAAATTTTCAAAGAGTGATGTCTTATGTGTTTCACGATATCAAACATATTTTCCAACCCTACCTGGATGACCTACCAGCTCACTCGTAGAAATGACAGGATCATCCATCATATTTGAAAGCAATTTTCATTAGATGTAGGCACTACAATATTCGTTTGAATCTGCACAAATGCATTTTTTGCGTACAATCAAATCGACTTATATGATTTGTTGTTTCAAAATAAGCCATTTTTGTCGATCCTCTTAAGTTAGAGGCAATTCTAAACTTTCCTGCTCCTTCTACTCTTCGTCAACTCCAGAGTTTGTAGGGGAAAACAAACTTTTTGCGTAGATTCATCCATAACTATGCCGAAATGACCGAGGGTTTTACTCGAATTTTGAAAAAGGGCATTCATTTTATTTGGGATGAGCTTGTTGAAAAATATTTTGATGCATTGAAATATGCATTGACCCGTGCACCGTTATTACATCCACCCGATTATCATCAGGATTACTTTCTATACCTAGTTTCATCAGATGCCACCATTGGCATGGTATTAGTACAAGAAGACGAGTCTAACAGTGAACATGTGATCTATTACCTAAGTCGAAATCTCACTAAAAATGAGATCAAGTATGCATATGTGGAGAAACTAGCCTTGGCAGCCGTTCAAGTTGTTTAGTGTTTTCGTCACTATATACTTTTTCGAAAAACAACTGTTATTTCAAACTGAAACCCTATGATGTATATTCTTACCAAACAATTGCTAGGGGACAAGTACTCCAAATGGATAATTATTTTATAGGAATTTGATTTGGAATTTGAAAGATATAAATCAAATAAATCTTTAGTTTTTGTTGAATTATTGTGTGACTTTCCCTATACTGACACAAAAATGGTGGTATAAGATTCTCTAGCAGATGAATCTCTCTTTCTGATCAGTACGTCTGATCCTTGGTATGGAGATATCATCACATATCTTCAAACCCAAAATTTTAGGCCTGAGTTATCTCGAACTGATCATTGTCGCATCCGCTACCAATCCCAACAATATAACATTGTTGGTGACACTCTTTATCATCGCGGTATTGACTCTATCTTTCGACGATGCTTAACTCTTCAAGAGGCTGAAAAAACACTAAATGATTGCCATTCTGGAGCTTGTGGCATTCATATATATGGATATGTCATTGCCCAAAAGATATTACGCGCATGTTATTTTTGGCCTTCCATGTTTAAATATTGCATTATTGCAGTAAAAAAATGACATAATTTCCATGTTTATGATCGCAAGATGCGAGTGTCCCCAACTCCTCTTCACCCTATTATAGTTGTCAGTCTACTTTCAAAATGGGGCATAAATTTTGTCACCTATAGCCCTCACTGGGCTAGGGGGCATGGGTATATTGTCCTTGCAAATGATTACTTTATGAAATGGGCCAAGGCAATGCCTACATACAAGGACCATGGTGAAACTACAACAATTTTCGTTTTCAATCATGTGATTGCTCAGTTCGGTGTCCCACAGGCCATTGTTATGGACCATGGTAGACATTTTCACAACTTTATGATGACTAAAATATCGGTACAGCTCGGCCTACGCCATGATATCTCTACCCCTTACTATCCACAAGAAAATGGTAAAGTCGAAGTTGTTAACAAAGTTTTAACAAACATGATTAAACAGATAGTTGGCATTCATAAAGGAAACTAGCATACTATGCTTTTTTCAGCCTTGTGGGCATACCGTACTACTACAAAAACATCTACGGGTTTCACTCCCTTCCAACTTGTTTATGGTTTGGAGGAAATTTTACCGATTGAATGTGAAATTCCATCTTTGAAACTAGCCATCGAGTTATTACTAGCTATCTCTGCAGAGGAAGAGTGTTTTTTTCATTTAGCACATTTGGATGAAACTCGTCGTCCTAGCGAGGCTAAAAAAAAATGAGTCAAATCTCAATTTGATCAAAACGTAAATCTTTGTTCTTATGCAGAAGGTGACCTAGTCTTGGTCTATGATCAAGCACATGACAAATTAGGCACAGGTAAATTTGAGCCTATGTGGCATGGCCTTTACATTGTAAAATGTGTACGAGCTAAAGGAGCCTATGAGCTGGCCGATTATGATGGTGTCTCTTTGGGAAATCCCATAAATGGCCTTTACCTAAAGAGATATTATGCATAAAATATTTCGTGGATATTTGTACATTACTTGTATTATAATTTTATAAGTGTGTGAGGTAGTTTTAGCTTTTTGGCAATTCGCTACTACTTCTCTTGCTTATCTTATTTTACACTTGATTCGCAGATGTCAACGTTCCCTTAAACTTACATTGGCTTTTCTTATGGTGCTAACCGTAGTACTCAGAATTTGTCTTCCACATCTTGGGTTATCTATTCACCCAGTGATGAGTTAGTTTCTATTCATGGGATATGCCTTGGTCAAAAAACGAATAACATAGTAGAATATAGTTCAATCATTGAACTATTATCTGATGCCATCTCATTTTGCATTCGATGTTTGATTGTTAGGTTAGATTCGCAACCCATAGTATTACATTTAAACAGTGTCTACACAGTAAGAATTTCATCAATGTTAAGAATGTTTTTAAGGGCCCGTTTGTTGGAAAGGCAGTTTGATTACATTGAATATAAACACTTTCCAAGAAATTTAAACACATTAACCGATGCATTAGCCAACCATGTGTTAAATAGACATTTGCAACATTTGTAAGTAAAAACAATATTCATTCACATATTGAACAAAATAAACTGAAATAAAAAGTAGTAGCTTTTCATTAGATAAGGCTATAGAGAGTGTTATACAAAAATATGTCATCCAAGGACATAAGGCCCCGTGGCCTTTATTATTTGAATATGTTGATATAAAATCAAAATGTAGCCCTAGAAGACTAAGAAACTAAGCATGATGATTATAATGATAGCATAATATAGCATGAGAAACCCGGTGTAACAATTGCCTGAGCGATCCTAAAACCCCAACCACGTGCCTCTGGTGCTAGAGAAGCAAATCATTAGTCCCAATTTTTGGGATTTCTATAGACAACCTCTCTAGGTTGTGTTCAAGTTCAGCTAGTACCTCTACTACCTGTGGGTTAAGTGTTGCAACTACTATAGGTTGGTCACCCCGCCTATCAAAACATCGTAGCCTTGCTAGTCGAACTAGGCCCACATCCGCATATGCATTTCAAATAATTAGCCCTAAAAGACAAAAAAACACATAAAAAATAAAAATTTAGAGAAAAACATCAAAATGAGAGATTTTTACCTAGGTCACCCCACTGTGTCCCCGCTGGAAGAGGGATATCTGGGTCACCTCTGTAATCCATCCCTGCATATGGGAAGTCTTCGATCGAGATGATTTTCTGACCCAGCCAAACAAAAAACTCAGGAGCATATCTCACCACCGACTATCACCTCCATGATAAGCCATAAGTGAAACACACCTTAGCATATGTGGATCTCGAGGCCCTCCCGCATCCACTAAAATATGTTGTGGCTCGAGGAGTGGAATCATCTCTTGAGAAAAAGAAATTAGAATGGAACCATAATCGAAGTTATTCAGTCTACCATTCTTTGCTCTGGTTAGTTGTCCTTTCATTTTGACAACCACTGCCTCACACCAGTTAAAGACCATGGATTCCTAGCAATCCACGACAGTCTGCATTTGGGCCTTTTTTTCCAAATGAAGGGCTGCACTGCCACACAGTTTGCTAATCGTGAAAGCTATGGTCCTCAAGGCTAAGTTCCCAATAGCCTGAATATCTATCCCGCCGTCATTGAGTGGGGTATTCCCACAGTAACGTCGAGAATACCCAAAAGTAGTATCTCCACCCGACCTTTGCCTAAATAAAGAAATATCAATAACTCTATGAGAGAGCTCAGTCAAAAAGTATATATCATCGGCATTAATGGTGACATGATGATCCCCAATCACGAACCACTGTTGTTGGACATCCCAGGTTCTCACCAACCATGTCATGAGCTCTACCTGAGCTTTCATCCCTGGAATAATCCAATATTTGTAGAGGCCACAATTTCTCAAAACCTACAAAGTGGTTGGATCATCCAAAGCTATCGAATCTCGGGCTTCATGTTCTCTCTCCCTCCATTCCATTTTTTGATGATCAATTATCCTGAAAATAACATTTAGAAGGAGTTAGAACAATCCTTGAAACAAGTTGTGTATTTTTAGGTGCGGAATTTTCGTGTTTTCAAAACCCTTAGCGCTTGCACGGTCGTTCCTTGGTAAACAAGGGCACAATTGCACGGATACTTTGGAGAGTTTCCGCACAGGCCGCGTTCCTTAATACACAAAAAATTACTGGCTTGCGCGGACCCGATGAAGAGTTCTCGTGCAGGGCCGAGGGCGCATTTTTAAACATAGAACTCCCCCAAAAAATCGAATAAAGACCTAAAATTGAAATGTAAATAGATGAAAATGGAGATATCAAAGAGATCTCTTATTTTGAGGAAACGGTTCAGATTTTTGACCATCGATTTGCTAAGAATCGGCCTCAGAAGTTTGGTGGTAAAAATCCCTCCTTTTGCTCTCAAACTGGTTAAAAAACAAATGGTAAAAATAAAGTTACTTTTTGAACTTTTATAGGTTTTTGGGTGATTAAAATATTATTTTTATGTTTGAGACCTTTTAAAAGTCAATTTTTTTAGTGTTTTTTAACCTAATGTCGAGTAGTTATGATAATTTATTGAGTTTAATGTGCAGAACATGTTACAACATTTAAAAATGGATCGTTTTGACCAAGCATCCTCTTTTAAGCCCTTTTCAAACTCTTAAAACATGAAAAGATTGCCGAGCACTTGATTGTTCTAACTCATAAAAGTAAATGGACAACTGTCCACTTAGTCTAAGTTTATCCCTTTTACAGACTAAACTAGACTATTTACGAAAAAGGTATACATTAACTTATTATGGTCAATAGAGCTCTCTCCTACATTATTTTTCCTTTTTCGGGCTTAAGGGACTAAATTTACAAAAAAAGAACATGGCAGAGTTTACTTATGTTTTTCTTCTGATTCCCTAAAACTGAAAAACATCGAGATTTAGTTTTTCCATGCTCGTTAAAATTTTACAGTAAAAGAACTAAATGAGTTTTCTTTTTGTGTCTTTTCAGACTCATTAAACATGAAAACAACAATGAGTTACCCCTTTAGTGGACTTGTTAAAATTAAACAGTATAGGACTGGTTAAGCATAATGAGATCGAACCACTCCTTCTTAGGGTTCATTAAAAATACTTCAGAGGACTCATCCAAAGGATGAGCTTATAGGACAAGCATATGTTATCCTCCTCAAGCTTGTAAAAAATAAAGAGGTACTTGCCAGTAATGGTGGGGGGAATTGGGAAAGGGTATTCATTTTACATTCATTATAAAGGTAGTATGTCACTCTTGAACACAACACTCTGTCACATCTGTGTCTGGGTTGGGAAATCCATTTGTCTTATAGTTAATTGAACCCCATTGAAAGTATTCAGCTGGTTTTGAGTATTATCGTTGAGTCAAATGTTGCCAAGTCAATTGTCGTGTCGCTATGTGTTCAAGAGAATTTCAACCTCAGTTCATATTCCTTTGCAAATTTTATCCTTCAGTCGCATCGGCCATCCCTGAGTTAGTCCTTTCCACTATTCTTCAAAAATTGACATTGTGTTTCGTGTCGTAGACTTTTTTGCGACAGGTTGCTTCCTATCGACTTCAGCTCATCATATAGGAAGTTGATCTATAAATCTTCAGTACCTTAAAGCCTTCATGCCTTAATGGCGGGTTTCTCACTTTCGACAATAGGTTCTCATCATTAGCCTTTGATCAAACGACTCTATGAGTGTTCGACTTCAAATAATTTTTTCACACTATAGATTGTATTGAGAATACCTTGAGAGACATTGTCATAATTGGTTGTTTCTCTTGCGCTTGTTAACAATTCACATCATTGAACGGTAATCAAGTGGTTTCTACCATGTTCGACTTCAAGACATTCACTCGCATGGCTAGATTCGTACTACGGATCGAGAGATGGAGATCAAGACCTTAGATCTAGTTTCATCAATCCAGGTTGCGAGGAGATATATATTCATGATTATGTAGACAAATTCATAGTTGATGGTTGCATCCATACTGTGTCTACTATGGATATGATTTTTGAGTTTTTCTGTACTTGTTCATTGAGTTAGTTTTACTCTGAGTATGGGAATGCCTACCTCAATGATGATTATATATTGCATTGTAATCCTTGAATGTTTCTTGTAGGTTTCCAACCATTATCTCTGATCCAATCTTTGGCATGATAAAGCACTTAAATATTCAAAAACTTAATTTTCAAAGTTCGCACTTTAGGGGGAAATCTGTTACACGTCATTTTGTCACCATGACACTTGACCGTTAAAATGGATCTCTCACCATCCATAAACATGTTCCATTACACTCCCTTAGAAGTCAAACAATAAAAAACCCTTGAAGAAGATGTGAATTTTGGGTAAAATGGCTTTATGAATTGTTAAGTGTTACCTGCGTGCTTTTCCTAGTAAGTTTCCACGCATTTGCAGTTTCTATCCTTGATAACTACACAGAACTATGCTATGTTTTCCATTATAGACCACGTAGGTAGATCAAAGAAAAATAAAAATAAAAAGCAAATTCCAGAAGCATTGTTGGTCGAATATATCCCAACTGAAAGCTTGTAGGACATATCTATTTGATCCATACCCCTAAGATCATGGAGCTAATTCCCTTTCGTCAAGGAACCCTAATCTCCCAATTAGAGGATCTCGTCCTTCTCTTTTGGATTTGAAACTTCTTCCTCTTGGCCTATAAATTGACTAGAGGATAGAGGGATTAGGAGGTTCAAAAAAGATACACTAATGTTGTTGGATTTAGATTGAAAGGCTTATCATCTAAGGAGAGGTTTAGAGGCATTTGGCAGGAACCTCATGGCATCAAGGCAAAGGTTGTAAGGCTCTTGTTTATCCTTGAATTAATACAAATGAATATTTTTTCCCATTGCATTGTCTTATTGAAACGTTGAATGGTTTATGATTCTTTTGATATTTAGTAAGATAATCTTAATTTCTAATCTCCTTGATCATTAGATTAAGCTGGTTTGAATTGTTATGATTACATATGTCTTTTATGCCTATGATTGCAGGTCTTTTTGAGCATTTGGAAGCTTCATCGAGACAGAACAAAGATCTTCATCAAGCATTTGGCAAATAGGCAAGAGGATTATTCTCCTACTCTTGCATTTACAATTCGAACGGAATAAGATTAGTGAAAGAATCATTCAATTGTCTGTTTGTTTCTAGTTTCCTTTAGGATCTAGGGAGATCGCTCTTGTCATCAAAATGGATTAACCGTCGTTAATTTAACAACCAAAAGAAAGAGGTCGTGATACAAAGGACTTAAGAAAAAAAACAGATGATTAGAAACGCAGTTTGCTGCATCGGACTCTATAGCCTTGATGTGACGGTTGTGCTCAGATCATTGTCTTGGAAAAATAAAAACCTAATGTTTATTATATAAATTCCATGATTTTGTTGCAAAAAAATTGTACTTACAGAACTGATACACTGGATGGTTCGAAACGTGTCGATAAATTATCTCTAATGTGATTTCTCTAAAAAGGTTTCCTAACACGTAAGATATGGATCACAAAAGCCTAAATTTAGTTAATACAAAACGATGGTTCATAGATTTTATTGCTAGTGACATAATAAAATAAAATAAACAAAAAGAAGAAAAAGAATGTCATATATTATGAAACTTACAAAAAGGAAATTTCCTAGTTAAAGAACAACTTTTGAAATGGGTGTATGGAAGAATGGCCCCCAAAACCAAGAGATTCCATCTATAATTCAATTGGAAAAAGATTAAATCATGCTCAGGATTTTCATGAAGGACTAATTGGTGATTGATGAAAGACTCATGTAATATAAGGGACCAAGTTTTAAAAAGTCTTCTTTATTGCAGTGCAAACTTTCAATATGTTATGCATTCTAAAAAGCAAAATTATTTACTTGGACTTAAGTCTAGCTTATTTAAACAAGCATCTTAAACAAGTTTATAATAAAGCCACTTATAACCATTAATGGACTTATATATTTGAGAACCTTGTCTCTATTCCAATTCTAGTCCTTCCACCAAGCACATAGAGATTGTAAACCCAACTCCATTAGAAGTGAGTCTAGAATATGCTCATTTTCCCATCTAAAACTAAGCTATCTAATGTGGTAAGTTGGCATTACTCCTTTAGTAAAGGATTAAGCATCTACTGTTTAGTATATGAATCAAATATATCTCATATAGACTAATTCCTCTTTTGAAAGAAAAAAACATTAAACACCACACAAACTCTATGAAAGTTTTGCCTCTATAAGATTATAGGTAACCACCATAAAAACAATTCACTAAAAGATATGCAACCTTAGACAGATATCCTTTCGTATAACACGCTCCTCCCACATTTACCCAAGTAACCTGTCTGTTGGGGTAAACATGTGACGAGAGGCTACTTTTATCTGATTCAACTCCCGCGTATAGTTAAGGAAGTGGAACTGACAAACATAGCCAACCTGACCTTCTACACATGCTACAAAACCTTATGGAGCCAACCAACCCTTCCAGGTGACCAACTCCTGAGGTAACTTGACATTTTACTGACCTAGAGCCCTAGTCGCTCCCATGAAATGGGCATGCATGCAACTGGGACCCTCCAGTCACTCCCACAATAAGGGCACGCCAGCAACTAGGGACTTTTTCAATTAGTTCAGAGCCAACAACCCTAGATTCTGTGCCACTTTTTTAGGGCCAGGACTCAGGCCACTGCCCATAACTTCATGAAACTTCCAGAAATGAAAAGTAACATCGAAACAATGATATTAATGCAAACACTTGAACAAAGACTTGATTGGACCCCTACTAGCCATGACAGTCATTTCATCAAACATGTCAGAAATATGCATTCTGTAGGTCTATTGACGGTGCTGGACCCACCAACATGTCAAGGGATCTCCCTAGTAAGAAGTCCCAACTAGACCTCAGACTGTTTGGAGTAGGAGTCCCAGTAGTGGGTAGTAAAGTTATGCCTTGACTGTGATAGTGCACAGAGGTAAGCAAGATATCTTTGTTAGAAGCAAGTGTGTGACCTTGTAGCGAGTCAAGAGAGATGCATGGGGAGGTTCTAACACACGGAGGGGGAAAAGAAAGTGTGCCCCTTAGAAGCCTGTAATAGTACGTAGCCTGAAAGGAACACACGAGCTGAATGACATCACAAGCTGGAAATCAGAATAATCGACAATCCAAAGTGATGGGTTAAACCAACAACACGACTTCAAAAATATTCATACAATCGTATACGAAATAGTTCATACACAAATGCGTAAGTTAAACAACATACATTGCTAAAGTAACCAGAATAGTCGAACTACAATAACAACATATGCATGAAGATGTGTTGGCTTTGTTATATTATATAAAATGAAAGTTCCATCCATACATACAACCATGACAACCACTAGCCCCAATAGTGGAATGTTACAGTCAACATCGCCTGCTCCTCCAAAGAGATGTACTCGCTCTGCACTATGGAGAAGCCAAGGCTCATCACAATACTCTCCAAACCCTCTCTAAGCAATTCCTAACAAAATCTTATCTCCCTAAAGCTCGTTCTATGAGTTATGAGGTTATATTTATAACAAAGGGTGGGGTGACCCTCGACATTCCCCTTGTGACTCTTGGACTACCCTCATGACTCTTCAAATTCATTACATAACTCTTTACATTACATATGATTGTTTGCATTCCACTAAATACACTTGGAATTTCACTTTACATTATGTTTACAAAAATACATTTTCCACATATACCCATGTGGGACAAACATAGGCTTGAGTCAGCCCGATAAGAAAACACTAAGACTCATACGATTGTGGAAAGACCATCTCATCAACATCCTCTTTGTGATCATCAATGACAAATTGATGCCAAGCCTTGTATTGCACAATGGTGTCCATGTATTGTTTGATTATGTCTTTCTAGAAACAAACTCTTGCCTCCATTGCTTCTGGGTATACTGATCTGGAACCTCTATCCAACTCATCTTGTAACATGCGCAACTTAGTACTGAGTGCGGCTGGACCAGCGACATATCTATGCATGTTCTTTGCACTGACATGCAAATTTGTGTTGGTGGTCATGTGCATCAAATGATCAAAGTACGCATTGAGCTCCAGCCAGACTTGGTTATTCTCTTTGGCCTTAGTGAGTGTTCTAATTGATAGGGTGTCATACTTTCTCACCACGACACCCAAACTCCTAAACAACCGTGCATACGAAGCCTCAACATTGGTGATGAGCGGCGAGAGTTCCTCATACTCTGGATTGGACTCCAGATGTGTGATTTTTCCAATTCTACTTGCATCTTCATCATCTTGTGCAAGTGAAGTGGGGCTCCCTTATACCTCATTTTCCGTGCATGTACATGATCAACAATGACATGTATATCTGTGAGTGTTCGCGCTATCTTGGTGCAACATTGTTGATGACCATGTAGATGGACAACTGCCTTGTGCATGACGACAAACCTATCGTACAGTCTCTACATGATTGTCTCAAGAGTGGATACTTCAGCAAGTATTGCTTTCTTCATATCTACTCTGGAAAATCCTCTTGATTGTTCCTCTCTCTGTTTGGTTACTTGCAATTCCTTGCCATGCGCTCATTTTTTGCTATCAATAACTTCACACTTGAGGTCGTGGCTTCAACATAAGCTTTCGTATCATCGACCAAGGCACCTGGATGTCTTCGTACATCTGACGCAATCACCCATTCTTCAAAGTGCGCAGGTGATGTATGCTCATCCAGGATGTGTTCTTTGCATGCCTGTACAACTCTGTGTTGTGACTCATCAGAGTCTATGTTGTACACATTTGTTCCTAGATTATCCTTAAGGAGAAAAATATCCCCTTGTTCACTTGGGACTTGCTCTGGTACCGGTGGTGGTTAAGCCTGTGGGGTGACCTTGGTTGCTTTTGGCATGAGGTAAGTGTCATGATCCTGTTCCATCTCTTTTTCTATCTATTCTACTATCGATTCATCCTGTTGAGCAAGTTCTTGTTCCTGTAGCTGCTCACCCTGTTCATCATCTGTTGCTGGTGGATTTGAGTCTTCAACCTGTATCAGCGTAGTTTGCATTGTTTGTGTGTCTTCCACTTCCTCCTGTTCCTGTTCCTGTTGCGTTTCCTTCTCTCTTTTGCGCAACTCTTGTTATTCTTTGAGCTTATGTTCTACTTCCTGCAACTTCCTCTCCGTCTCTTCTAATCTTTGCTTATCTCTCTTTTTTTGTGCTCCTCTTTTGTCGCACTGTCACCTCTTTGCTTCTATCTCCAAATCTACTCTGTTAACCAGTGGATCTTCCTTAAACTTGTAGCTTTCCTCCAATTCTGCACTTTCGACAATCTTCCTCTTGCCTTTGTTTTGTGCAAGTTTTTTGCTTTCTGCTACTATTGTTGCTTCTCCCTGTGGTGCTGCTAGCCACTCTATTGCGATGCTGACCGATTCATTGAGACTAGAGGATTTATGGCAATATCTGCAAGGGTCTTCCTCTGGCCAATGACACGCCTCGTGGATCCAAGGATAGAACACTCTCAAATAGTGGTCCCTGCATAAGCCATGCAGATCGTATGGATTGAAACTCTTGGTGCCAAAATGAAACTTCCTGAAGTCCTCGACTTCGGCATCCACTTCTTTCAAACTTTGGATCGCGTACAGCCTAATTCGTAAAGGAAGCATTGGCCATGGTGCCTTCTTCTTCAAGCGCAATCTAGTTGATAACCTTGTCGAGATGTGGTATGCGACCTCCTGCATGACCAACTTGTCCGTGGAAAACTTCGACAAAAATTGTAGAGCCTTTTCCGCGTTATACATCCTGATGAAGGTGTTGTCGGGTGAGGCGTACCAATCTACAATGTTCAACAACACCTCTATTGCTTCCTAGGACATGCAAGGCAAATCTTATGCAAATATCATCGTGTACAGAGGGGCAATGAAGTGGTCAGATAGTCTAGCCATGACTCCTCGATAGCTGCAATTTGAGAGCAACTTGCAATATACGTTCACAACATTCTCTGAAGGTGTCCATTCCCAACCCATGCCAGGAAAACGTTGACAGGCACAGATTGCATCTAGCAGATAGGCAAACATGAAGAATCTTATTTGTTGATCCTTGGGTAGACTAGTTGAAATTTTTTTCTTCACTTGTCAACTGATCCAACATAATAACCCAACTCTGTGGGAAGGTCTCTGTACTCTCTTGGCCATATAAGTGACATGAAAATATGACCAAGAGTTGGTAAGACTTCCTGAGTGTATTTGTCTTGTATATCTAGTTGCGTGTTGTCCTGAACTTTGATGGCTCCCTTACCTAGTGCTTCAAGATGTTTCTTGTGTTCATGCTATTGTTGGAAGTGTAGAATCGTGCATCCATCCTGTTCATCGGCTGCGAAAAATGATATATCTATTGATAATCTTCCACCCTGAAGGTAGAAAGCTCTACTCCACTGACGTTGCTCAATATCATCGTCTTAGGATCAGTGTGTGAGACAATCCAGTGGATCATGTCTGTGCACAAGAATACAGGATAACTACATGCAACCTTATAGAAACCTGACTTATGAATGTTGAAATAGACGGATCGGTCCTCCAGATTCTCCTCAAAGGTACCTATGAATATGTTATTGATGTCTTGCCATGTGATATTGATGTCTTTCTTAATGAACAAATGTGTGTATGCATAAACGGGTAAGCTCATAGACACCTGTTTGACCACATCTCCAGTACTTATTTCAACTATGTCCTTTGATCTAGCTCTCTTGGAGGCCATATTACTTGTACTACTGAGAAGCTTCTCAACACCTGTTGTACCTAGAGACAGAGAAGACACCAACGGAAAGCCAATGTTAGCTGAAAACATAAAGAAACTCGGGAATCAATCATGCAGAAAACTAGGTGAGTGCTGGGCAAGATTGCGCAACATTGACTCTGAGAGGCTGGGAGGATTTCAACTAGAACTGTGCATTGTGCAGTCCCAGCTACTAGTGAGGCATTTTGCTAACTGGAACTGCACAATGCACAGTCTAGAGAGGCTGACTGAGGACTAGAATTATGCAATGTGCAATTCAATCAAGCTGGGTTATTGACTGGAACTATGCAATGCGCAGTTCTAGTGGGCACGACTGGGACACTACCTCCCAGGATTGTGCAGAGCACAACTGGGGGCTAGTGTTAGGAAACTTCTACGCAATTCTTGGAGGCAAGGTGGAGCCTTGACTTCTGGGAATGCGCAATACATGCTAGGAGAAGCAAGATCTAGGCCAAGGCAACCCAAACCGGCCCAAGGGAAACCTGAAAACGAGAGGGACCGAATGAGTGTGAAAAACTGGTACAAATCTAAGTGAATAGACATGAATGCGATCCAAGAAAGTGCATAAATAAGTCAAATAGGAAAACGACGAAGCTCATAAAGAGAGTCGCTGCAATGACAACTGTTAGTGCAGAAACAAGGTTATGCATGTGACACTAAGGAAATGCAATTCAAAACTATAAACGACACTTCTACAAGTTAAAATACATTTAAAGGCCAACAATCATTCAATAAAACAAGGGGAACAACACTCACACAAGGCAAGAAATCAAAAGCGAAAAAAAGCAGCAAAAGACATGAAAAACAAAACTTACCTGGAAAAGTTGCACCGACTGTGCTAAAGGTTCCTAGATGCCTTGGGAATGCCAAAGCTCCAAGATCAAATGTGAAAAATGAGCTCTGGGGTGTCGGTTAAATAGATTTAGAATTTTTAGGGTTTATGACATGCATGCCACAAATCTAGGAAAAAGCGACACTTGGCGGGAACTTTCTAAATTGGTTTTGCATGTAACTCCGAGATGCTAAAAATAGATCCCTAAAATCTAGGGATGCTTTTTTTCTTTTTCTTTTTTGCTTTTTCAGGAAAAGTTGTCATGCATGTAAGGAAGAATTGCGTTGTTCTAGAGGGAATTGGAAAACCATTGAAGGGAAGCTTATGCATTGTTTCTGGGCTTAGTGGCCAAGGCTGGATGGCCTGCCCTACACATTTCTGGGAGTAGTGCTCACAAACTGCTTTGCACAAATTTCCAGAGCAAGGTTGGCTGACATGTTCTGTGCAATTTCTGAGTGCAGGGTAGCTGCTCTACACAATTCCTAAGTGCAAGGAAGCTACCCTCTAGGATGGCACAGTTTTCCCAGACAACACAAGACCATTGTGAACCAAGTGTTGGGTCAGCTTGTGGTTAGTCAACAGAACGAGTAAGTGAACACAAGTTGTTAAGAGAAAGATAAAAACAACTGAAACACAAGTACCTGAGCAGTGCAAGATGGCTTCTAATATTCCAAGGAGGGAGGCTCCAAAATGAAGCGAATGAAAATTTTTGGAGGGTGGTTGTAGCCACTACAACAAGGTCATAACAACATATCTGAGCATAAGGCTTTCATTCTTATCTAAGAATCGCTAAGAAGCATTGATGCCTTATCACATTAGTTTCATTATCATCTATTAGGTCATATATTCATTGTTCATTCATTTACAATTCAAAACATGATGAGAGTCATACATCATCACTATCATAAAACATACTCATAACCAACATATGAACAACAGAAATAATAAGGATACAATAGCAATAAAATCCACCTATAAACTAGTACATTTACACATGAAATACCAAGGGAAATAGACTCTTATTAATGAATTCAAAAGCCAACCAGGTTTGGGACTTCCACGTACCAATCGACCATATATTGGTTGAACCAATTATTTCTTTCAACCAATCACCCTTGTGCCATATTCCAAGCATGAATGTGGGACTCATAACCAAAAATCAACCAGGGCTTCCCGAGGCTAAACCACCTCACCCTCATCAATAGAACCAGGGTTTACCATAATCCTCATTAGATCACTAGGCCCTAAACAAGCATGGATACCACTAGATTTATCCACCTACATCGTGAGGAATTTTTCTGTCTCCTAGTCTCCAGGATTTATCGTATATCCCACCATTCATCGTTCAAGATTCTTAGGCCTAATCCAGACTCCACCTCCAGGCTTTACCGTATATGCTGCCATTCACCGACCAAGGATTCCTATACCTAATTTAGGGCACCCACCTCTAAGATTTACCGTATATCCTGCCATTCATCAGTCTAAGATTCCTAGGCCCACCGAGGTAACACAAAATCCGGACTTTATCGCAACCCACAGTCTAGTTCAGGGGTTACTAGGCCAAGGCTTTATTGTAATCCATAGTCTGATTCAGGGATCACTAGGTCATGCATTCTTTCTTCTAGAGACCACCTCACTTAATTTTGAATGCATCCAGCAATCCAGCTCAACCAAAAACATGAGAAACCCATCACACCATGGCTATCCGGAAATGGCAAGGCAAGGCTAAAGAACACTATCACACCTGAAAAAACTAATGCCAATGACAGTAAGATAAACATGAACACACATGCATAACCATGCATGCCAAAAATAGCAAGGAAATCACACATGCAAATAGAAACCTGCAAATAATTCTATCGTAATTGCTTGATCTTGCTCTTCCTTGCTTGATTCTTGCTTTCTTTTGCCTTTTTTGTTCCAAATTTGAAGTGCTCAATAATGATCTAAGTGTCCAAGAGCGTGAGAGAGAGAGCCACAAAACTGTGTTGAGATGTCAGTGTTTTCATTGATGGCCATATGGATTGAATATCTATAATATACAGACAAAATCCCAAGAAGCGTAGGATCCAAGGAGCAAGAGGATAAGTACTAAAGAGAGGAGTGAGAAGAATTTCAAAGAGAAGCCATCAAGAGCCAAAGGAAAGCCATCGGAAGCCAAGACCAGGAGCCAAGACAAGCCAAGGAGGAGTAGATCCATGAGAAGACCGTATATGCCCAAAACAAAGAGCCAAAACTGAATAATAGTGATATCGGAGAAATATCATTCAACATTTTTATATCAGCATTGTTTACTGTGTGCCACATCTTCGATCTTCGATCTACGATATGGACTTCCGATCTCCAATGTGTGATATGGAGCTCTGATCTCCAATATGCAATATGGACCTTTGATCTCCGATATGCAGACCCGACGAGATTTAAATTAATGATTTAATTATTAAATCACATCTGCCCTTTATTAGAACTTTTGAAGGGCACCTTCGATAAGACGCTCCAATTGCCGATTTTTGATATGATTGCGGACCCAATTGGTTTTATTACAACGGTTCTAATATAATATCGCGTCTGCCTCGTCAGAACTTTTCTATATCGCAAGTCTTGCAGGCCATGTCATGTTAAAACCTCTGATACAAACCTTTGATATCCATGTGGGGCCGATGTACGAGAATAAAGTGATGATGTGGCATGTGGGACCTCCTGACATCCATTATAATATGGTTTCGTGTTATTCATTTGATTAAAAGTCAGCCTCTCCTCTAATGAATGTGTCTTTTCGTTTATTGGTGAAACTCCTATAAATACAAGTCTAAACCTTCATTTCAAATCATCCAATTTGGTGATCTATCCCAAAGAGTAAGACATAGTTCACAACTCGTGAACTTTACAACATTGAGGAAAAGAAGCTATCAAGAAGAGGAAGCAAATTTTGATTGGGTTAAATTTGACGAAACTATATCTCGGACTTGTGGATAGTCTCACATGGAGAGATCGAACCTGCAAACAGGGGTGTGGACATCTATCTGTGGAAGCTAGGACTTTGAAAGGCTCAAACCTATAGCAGACTTATGTGTGAAACATCGGACAACTAAAACCTTTGTGCACTCTTGAATAGTGAAGAACTCGAGGCATCCAACAATGAAGATTTTGGAGTATTGAACAATGAAGAACACTCCTATTCGGATCTTAGAAAATGGACAAAATTAGGAGTATGTGGTAGACTTGTGCAAGGAATGTTTGACTATTCAAGGAGGTATTGAAGTTTTTTTTAAAGTAAATATTCCATACATTCCATTTGTTAATTAAGAATACTAAAGGGTTGGTGCCCTAGAGGTTGGAGCCTCTAAAAGGCAGGGTTGGAGTCCTAAGAAGGATAGGGTTGGAGCCCTAGAGGTTGGAGCCTCAAAAAAGTCCAATTTGGTGCTTGACAACAAGTTGGACCCTGGAAGATTGAAGGGTTGGTGCCCTCAAACATCATTGTACTCAAATGATTGTAAAGGAGGATTGGTGTCCTCACTTGTTTATAATAAAATCCTTATTATTTATTTTCTGATTATAATTGTGAAGAATCTTAACTGGTAAATCTAACAATTGAAAAGAAATATTGATTCACCCCCCTCTCAGTGTTTCCAACAATTGGTATTAGAGCCAGCTTCTTCATTATCAACCTAACAGTTGGAAGAAAGATTCTTAAGTCACAATTCAGAATCAGGATTCAGGAAAAATTCCCAAATTTGATGTGGCTTTTGGAAGCATAGGATGACATTCTATTTAATGTCTCTTGGACCCGAAGTATGGCAATCAATTACTGATGTATATAAAGTTTCATCTACCCCACCAATAGATTATGATGGATAGAAAGTTTATGTAGAAAATTCCAAAGCACTAAATTCCATAACAAGTGGAATTACTAATTCAAAATTTACAAAAGTTATAGATTGTGATTCTGCTAAGGAAATGTGGGACAAACTTATTGTTATCTATGATGGAGACACCAAGGTCAAAAAGGAAAAACTCCAAACACATAGAATACAATTTGAGAGTCTTAAGATGGACGATGAAGAAAATATTGCAGCCTATTTCCTCCGAGTAGATGAAGTCGTCAAGTCACTCAAAGGTTTAGGTGAAATCGTTGAAGAAAGCAGAGTTGTCCAAAAGGTTTTGAGATCACTTCCAAAACGTTTTGATTCCAAAGTCATTGCCATAGAAGAAATGAAGGACTTGGATGATCTAAAAATGGACGAACTTCATGAGATTCTCATTGCATATGAAATGATAAAATGAATCCCTAATTCCAAGGAAGTTGCATTCAAAGCTTCAAGGTCATCAAAGAAAGGGAGAAATTATAATTATAGCAGTGATGATTCAGACACTGAATCTGAACTTGCTCAATTTGTAAGAAACTAAGGAAAGGGTCCAAGCTCAAAGGAAAGTATCCTCTCATTTGTTTTAAATGTGGAAGAATAGGAGATTATGCTGCAAAATGTCCTCATAAACATGATAGTGATGATGAAGACGAATATAAAAAGAAGGTGTTCAAGAAGAAAGGGTTTAACAAAAATAATTTCTTCTCAAAAACAAGATGATTCTGATGAACAAGAATTTGTGATTACTAAGAATAAATCAACTAAAAATACCTTTACACACAAAAGAGACTATGATGAGTCTAATAAAGAAGATAACTACGCTGGAAGCGGTGAAGTATTATTTATGGCATTTACAAATGAGGATGATCTCTAACAAGAAGGAGAAGGAGACGTGGATGATTTAATAATGAGTGCCATTGAAGAAAATGAGAAATGATGAAAGAGGGTTGTTTCTATCAAAGTGGAAAAAGAGGAAGCAAAAAGGAAGGAAGAATTTTCTAACAATAAACTAAAAGAAAGAGAAGAAATTTGCAAAAAAACGTGAAGCTGAAATTGTTTCCCTAAGAAAAGAGTTGGATCAAGTTAAAAAGAGTTGGCAAAGCTCACAAACACTTGATAACATCCTTAATACTCAAATACCTCAACATCAAAAAGTATGGAATTGGTTTTAAAGGAGAATCATCAAGTACAAAGGAGAATGTAGAAATCCAAAGAAGTTATGCTAACATCCTCTGCAGTCTTCCAAAAGAGGAGAAGCCATCCCACCTAGAGCAAAGGTCCAACTTTAACAACCCAAGGAATGAAGGAAGGCTACCTCCAAGGAAGAATACTACCTCAATTCAAGGTTATTATAACAAGTATCAAATGATCTTTCTTGGTTATTGCTTTAATTGTAAAAACTTTGGTCATCAAGCTAAGCATTGCAAAGATCATAAGGATAATATTTCAAGATATAAGATCAATCATCAAAGCAAGAAACGTAGCCTAAAAGCATAAGGTTAGATCAAGACTTACAATTCATTTGATCCTTTGGCTAAGTATGATCCTATTTGCTCAAAATGCAATGATTATGGCCATGATTCACAAAATTGTTCATTCAAAAGAGAAGAATTGAAGAAGGAGGAACCCATTACTGATAAATGTGATCTAGCTTTATGTGCACATAGTGATGAAAATCAATGTTTTGTGGATAGTGGATGTTCAAGACACATGACAGGTGACCAAAATAAGTTTATCTCATTAAATAAGAAGGATGGAAATGTATCTTTTGGAAGTGGATCTACTAAAATTGCGGGAAAAGGGACTATTGCTCTTGTTAATGGAAAGGGAAAAGCTCAAAATGCACTACTGGTGGAAGGGCTCAAACATAATATTTTAAGTGTTAGCTAGATTTGCAACCAAGGACATAATGCTGTCTTCAGTACTAAAGTTTGTGAGATAAGGAATTCCTCCTCAGGAGAACTTGTGGCTAAAGGATTAAGAACACCAGGCAACGTATATATTTTGAGTAAAATTCAAGAATATAAATGCTATATGAGTCGAGCAGATGAAAAATGGGTATGGCACAAACGATTGGAGCATCTAAACTTTGATGACTTGGTTAATATCAGTAAAAAAAATGCAATAATGGACATTTCAAAAATCGTCAAGCCAGATCAAGTTGTGGGTGGCCCATGTCAATATGGAAAGCAAACTAGAACCTACTTCATGGCTAAGGAAATCTCAACATCAAAACATTTGGAGATCATACATGAAGATTTATGTGGACCAACGAGAACTACAACTCTACAAGGTGAAAGGTACTTTGCACTATTTGTTGATGACTATACTAGAATGATGTCGGTATTCCTTATAAAGTTTAAACCCAAAGCATTTGAATGTTTTAAGAATTTCAAATCTCTTGTGGAATGAAAAATAATAAAAAAATCAAGTGTCTTAGAACAGATAGAGGAGGAGAATTTACTTCAAAGGAATTCAATGTTTTTTTTGATCTACATGGAATCAAAAGAGAACTTTCTATAGATAGAACTCCTAAACAAAATGGAGTAGTGGAAAGAAGAAATAGAACCATGCAAGAAATGGCAAGAACAATGTTACTAGCAACTGATTTACAAGCCAAGTTTTGGAGAGAATTAGTTGGAGCGATAGTGTATACCTTGAATAGAGCCCAACTAAAACCAAATAATGAAAAGTCCCCATATGAATTATGGAAAGGAAGACCTGCTTCGGTAAAATACTTCATAGTTTTTGGAAGTAAATTCTTTATGAGGATCAATGCTGACTCACCATGTAAGTTTGATTCTTGGGGTTGATGAAGGAATATTTCTTGGATATTCTACAAGGAGCAAAGCATAAAAATGCTACAATAATCGACTATGAAAGATAGTAGAACGCATTGATGTGAAGATTGATGAGGGACTCCCAGAAAAGGAGATTGAAATATGTGAGGAAGATTATATTCTTGAAGATTTTGAAGAAGATACAATAAAGGAAGAAAAAGATCAAGAAAATAAAAAGGAACCATCTTAGACCCCAAAAGTAAAATTGGTTCAAAACCTCCATCTGGAAGAACATATTATTGGGAATATAGACCCGAAGAAGGATGACTAATACACCAATAAAAGATAATGTTGCCTTACTATCCATGATAGAACCAAAAAACTTTGCTCAAGCTAGTAAGGACCCACATTGGGTGGAAGCAATGGAAGAAGAAATGTTGTAAATGGATAAGAATGAAACATGGGAACTTGTACCTCGTCCAAAAGATAAAAATATAATTGGAACCAAATGGGCGTTTAAAAACAAAATGAACGAAGATGGACAAATCATCAGAAATAAGGCAAGGCTTGTCTATAAAGGTTATTCATAAATAGAAGGTATCGACTTTCAAGAAACAATTGCACCGGTAGCTCGTATGGAGGCTATAAGGATGTTTTTGGCATTTTCTTGTTCAAAAGTATTCAAAGTTTATCAAATGCACATGAAATCAACATTTCTAAATGCTGATCTAAAAGAAGAAGTTTACATGGAGCAACGAGAAGGGTTTGACCAACAAAGGGAAAAGACTTTGTATGCAAGTTGAAAAAGGCGCTATATGGATTGAAACAAGCTCCTAGAGCTTGGTACACAATATTGGATCATTATCTACAACAACAACACTTCAAAAAGGGAGTGGCAGGAAGCAATCTCTGCATGAAGATGGATAGAGACAAATTGCTAGTCACTCTTGTATATGTTCATGATCTTATTTTTGCCAGCAACGATGATGGAATGAGCCATGAATTTTCTCAAACAATATCAAAAGAGTTTGAAATGTTGATGATTGGTGAGTTGTCTTAATTCCTTGGACTACAATTAACTCAAACTACAACAGGTATGTTCATATCTCAAGCAAAGTACCTTAAAGATATGCTTAAAAGATATGGGATGGAAGAATGTGTGCCTATGAGCACACCAATGACCACAGATTGCAAATTGAGAAAGGATGATGAATCCCCCTCGGTAGATGCAACTCTTTACAGGTCAATAATTGGAGCTCTCCTATACGTAACTGCTACAATACCCAATATTATGAAAGCAATATGAATGGTGGGAAGATTTTAGTCGGCTCCTAAGAAATCCCATTTGCTGCTTGTAAAGAGAATTCTCAGACACTTGAAAGGTACTTCTAATTTTGGTCTATGGTATCCCAAAATCACAACTCTTACTGTGACATCTTAGACTAATGTTGATTGGGCTGTAAGCGTAGATGGTCGAAAAAGTACAAGTGGAAATGCATTCTTCATGGGAGATTGTCTATTATCTTGGCTCAGCAAAAAACAATCTTCTATATCTGTCTCCACAGTTGAAGCCGAACATATAGCTACAGCAGATTGTTGTACACAAATAATGTGGATGAAGGAAGCATTGGAAGATGTCAACGTAGATACTAATCAACCAATCACCATCTATTGTGACAACACCAGCGCTATCAGTCTTTCAAAGAATCTGGTAATGCACTCAAAGACCAAACATATTCCAATCAAATACCACTTTCTCCATGAACAAGTTGTTGAAAAAAATATCAAGTTGGAATACGTCAATACAAAGGAGAAAATTACAGATATATTTACAAAACCCCTTCCACGAGAAGCATTTGAATATCTTTGCCTAAAGATGGGGTCATTGCTCTTGCATCACATTAAGAGAACACATTGACAAGAGTACAAGATCCATGACAAGGGGAGAAATTTGATAGGGGGAGTACTTGAGCACCCCATTTTCCATTGATTCCAAAAGGGGAGAGAATACAGAAAGGAGAGGATCCAAGAAAAGGAGTATATTCCCATCAATGACAAAGGAGTATATTGTTGAGATGTTAGTGTTGTCATTGATGGCCATATGGATTGAATATATATAATATATAGATAGAATCCCAAGAAGCGTTGGACCCAAGGAGCAAGAGGAGCAGTACCAAAGAGAAGATCGAGAAGCAGTTAAAAAAGAAGCCATCGGGAGCCAAAGGAAATCCATTGGAATCCAAGAACATGATCCAAGACAAGCCAAGGAGGAGCAGATCCATGAGAAGACTGCATATGCCCAAAAGAAAGAGCCAAAAGTGAAGAATAGTGATATCAGAGAGATATCATATTAGTGTTTTTTTACTGTGTGTCACATCTCCAATCTCTGATCTTTGATATGGACCTTCGATGCGATGTGGACCTCTGATGTGTGATATGGAGCTCTAATCTCTGATATGCGATATGGACCTCCGATCTCTGACCTACGATATGTGGACCCGATGGGATTTAAGTTAACGATTTAATTATTAAATCGCATCCACCCTTTATCGGAACTTTTGAATGGCACCTTTGATAAGACCCTCCGATTGTCGATATGATTGCAGACCCGATTGGTTTTATTACAACGGTTCTAATGTAATATTGCGTCTGCCTCGTCAGAACTTTTCTATATCGCAAGTCTTGTAGGCCATGTCATGTTAAAACCTCTGATACAAACCTTAGATATCCATGTGGGGTCGACATATGGGAATAAAGTGATGATGTGGCATGTGGGACCTCTCCTCTAATGAACATGTATTTTCGTTTATTGGTGAAAATCTTATAAATACAAGTCTAAACCTTCATTTCAAATCGTCCAATTGGTGATCTATCACATAGAGTAAGAAATAGTTCACAACTCGTGAACTTTACAACACCAAGGAAAATAAGTTAAAGGCCGAGAAGAGGAAACAAATGTTGATTGGGTTAAAATTGATGAAACTATATCTCGGACTTGTGGACAGTCTCACGTGGAGAGATCGAACTTGCAAACAGGGGTGTGGACAACTATCTATGGAAGATTGGACTTTGAAAGGCTCGGACTTGTAGCAGACTTATGTGTGACACATCGGACCACTGAAACCTCTGCGTACTCTTGAATAGTGAAGAAATAGAGGCCTAGAGGAGTGAAGATTTTGGAGTATTGAACACTCTTATTCGGATCTTGGACAGTGGACAAAATTAGTAGTCTATGGCAGTCTTGTGTAGTAATTGTTTGACTATTGAAGGAGGCACTGAAGTTTTTTTTGAAAGTAAATCATCCATACATTCCATTTGTTAATTAATAAGACTGAAGTGTTGGTGTCCTAGAGGTTGGAGCCTCTAAAAAATAGGGTTGGAGACTTGAGAAGGATAGGGTTGGATCCATAGAGGATGGAGCCTCACAAAAGTCCAATTTGGTGCTTGGCAATAGGTTGGAGATTGGAAGATTTAAGGGTTGGTGCCCTAAAACATCATTGTACTCAAATTTTTGTAAAAGAGGATTGGTGTCCTCACTTGTTTATAATAAAATCCTTATTATTTATTTTCTAATTATAATTGTGAAGAATCTTAACTGGTAAATCTAACAATTGAAAAGAAATACTGATTCACCCCCCTCTTAGAATTTCCAACAAACTGAACTGACAAAAAGGTTGTGAACTGATCCTCAAAATGCTTTTTTTATTGAGGCGTCTATTTTCTTCAATTTTCCATTATTTTCCTTCATTTTCCTCCTCACATGAAACCTGTGACCTTTCACCTTCATTTTCTCCAAATTTCCTTTATTTTCATAAATAAAATGTCAATAATGCCTCATGCCTTTCCAAAGCCTTTGTCATTGCCTTTGCCAATTTCATTAGCTATTATAAACCAAATTAACACCCACGTTAGGATGTTTTGCCCAACATTCAGCTTGGGATAAGTGTCCCATGACTGTGGTTATTATTTTTCCTTTATTAACTTTTATTTACATGGAATTTTCATCAGGGTTATTATAGAACCCTCCCCCTTGGGGGAACACTATCCTCAGTGTTCAACAACACCTACAACCAACAAGACTGTTGTAAGCAAAACATATTTCCCATGGAGCTTTATAGCTTAGCTCGATGCAATATTTACAATGCTCAACCTGCTGAGAAGAAAACCAACATGACACATAACAACATAATAACCATGACAACATGACACCCATATCGCTCATTGGAGCTTTATAACACAGCTCATGGCGGTATTTACATCCATATACATATATACATATATCAAAAAATCACGCCAAAACATATGCCAAAAGCATTCGCTCAGCCAACGAATAAAGAAGGATACGTAGCCCACATTTGATCTGTCATCTCCCATGTAGCTTCATCGGGCCCAAATTGCTTCCATTGCACTTTAACCTGCTCGATTGCTCGGTTCTTGAGCATGAGCATATTTCTATACAATATGCATTGAGGTTTCGTTCGAAATTATCCATCTGGTTCCACCTACAATACAGACCAGTCAATCACATGATCAACATCTTTAACATAATTCTTAACTAATGACACATGGAAAACATCATGGACTTTCACTGTTTGAGGTAGTGCAAGTTGATAGACTACTGGTCCAATCCTTTCAAGAATATTGAAAGGTCCAAAAAACTGAGGTGTCAGCTTGGCACACTATCCAATCCGCAAGGAGCTCTTCTTGGTCTCGATGCGCAAGTACACCTGTTCTCCAACCTAGAAATCCTTAAACAACTTGTTTCGATCTACATAACTTTTATGCCTTTCATGTGTTACCTTTATATTCTTATTTATAACCTTCATTTCTTGTTCAATCTCTACTAACATATCTAATCCAATCAACACCCTGTTAACTGGATCACTCCAACTGATGGGAGTATTACAACTCTGCCCATACAATGCCTTAAACGGACTCATCCTCAAATATTCTTGATACCCATTGTTGTAAGCAAACTCAACCAGTGGAAGATACTCTTTCCACTTCCACTGTTGATGCATCACATACAACCTCAACATGTCCTCCAATGTCCTGTTGAACCTCTCTGTTTGCAGATGATAAGTTGTACTAAATGCCAACTTTGTCTCTGATCTTGCAAACAACTCCTTCTGAAACTTGGAAGTGAACTTAGCATCCCCGTCAGAGACAATCTTCTTCAGAACACCATGCAATCTGACCACATCTCTAATGAAGACTTGTGCTATATCACTAGCTGAATAAGTAGACTTCAATGGAATGAAGTGTGCTACCTTTGTCAACCTCTCCACCACAACCATGATGGAATCATGTTGTCTAGATGTACTCAGAAAACCTTTAATGAAATCCATGGAAATGACCTCCCACTTCCAATTTGGAATCAGAATAAACTATAGTAATCCACCTCGATGCTTACATTCTTCCTTCACCTGTTGACAGTCCGAGCATCTAGCCACAAACTCTGCCATGCCCTTTTTCAGATTCGGCCAATAGTAAAACTTCTTCACTGTTGTCAATGTCTTTCGATATCCTAGGTGACCTGAATATGATTCTACATGAAACTCTCTCAAGATAGTCTTCTTGAGCTCACTACTGTCTAACACATATATCCTGTGCTATAAGATGACAGTATACATCCTAATCACCTATACCTTGTTGTAACATGTGAATAAGATCCATGAACCTGTCATCCTGTTGACATGCCTATATGATCTTTTCATGTAAGTCTGTCCCATAAGAACTCATGGTTTTTATATGATTCACTTGTATCTGCCTACTAAGAGCATCTGTAACCCTGTAATCTTTACCCTTGATGTACCTGATCTCAAATTCAAACTCACTGATCATGGCTAAACATCTAGCTTTCCTGGCATTCATATTCGACTAATCAAACAAGTATCTCAACCCATGGTGATCACTCATCAATACAAACCTCCTACCAAGAAGATAGTGCCTCCACATTTCAACGCATGAAATATTGTTGCCATCTCAAGATAATGTGTCAGATAATTCTACTAATGTGCATTCATTTTTCATGACTCATAACACACTACCTGTCCTTCCTGCATAAGGACTCCACCAAGTCCTCTCTTGTAAGCATCTGTGCATACCACAAATTCTTTGTTTGGATCTGTAATCTTTAACACTGGAGCATTTGTCAACAATTGCTTCAATTGCTCAAAACTAGCTGCACATTCCTTTGTCCATTCAAATTTCTTAGCTTTCCTTTGCAACGATGTATTAGGATAAGCGATGCGAGAGAAGTTCCTGATGAACCTCCTGTAATAACCTGCTAACCCCATGAATGATCTTACCTCATCCACATTTCTAAGAGCTTCCCACTCCATGATAACTCTTATCTTCTCTGGATCCACTGCTATACCTTCCTTGGAAACAACATGTCCCAAGTAATGTACCTTTGTCTGAAAGAAACTCCATTTGTTAAGCTTGACATACAATTGACACTCTCTTAGAAATCTCAATATTGTTGCTAAATTCTCGGCATGTTCTTCCTCATTCTTAGAATATATCAAGATGTCATCAATGAATACAATAACAAACATGTCCAGATAAGGACGCAACACACTATTCATCAAGCACATAAAGGTAGCTCGAGAATTAGTTAAACTAAATGGAACTAAAACAAACTCATAATGCTCATACCTGGTCCGAAAATAAGTCTTGTATATGTCCTCTTCCTTGATGTGTATCTGATGATATCCTGATCTCAAATCAATCTTCAAGAACATTGATGCTCCCTTCAATTGATCAAACAAGTCATCAATCCTCGACAATGGATTCCTATTCTTGATGGTTACCTTGTTTAATTTCCTATAATCGATCGATAACCTGAGAGTACGATCCTTCTTCTTCACAAACAATACTGGTGCACCCCACGATGATACACTTGGCCTAATGTATCACTTGTCAAGCATTTCCTTCAAGTACAACTTTAACTCTACTAACTCTTGAATGCTCATCCTGTACGGTGTCTTCAATGTTGGTGTTGCCCCTGGTACCAACTCGGTGGAAAAGTCCACTCATTTGTGAGGCGGAAATTTTGAACTATCTGCTGGGAACACATCCTGAAACTGCTACAAGATCGGGTACTTGCTCAATACCTCTACATCCTCAACATCCTTACCTTTATCTCTAGAAATGTGCACTGAAAATAACACTCGCCCTTTTATGTGATTGTGCATTTCCTGCATAGTTGTAACCATCCTGACTGATGTTGCCTTCTTCTTACCCTGTAAGATCCTCTATTATCCATTGTCATCCAAGCACTTAATGGATTTGTCATAAAAATCTACCTTGGTCTTATGAATACATAGTAAGTCCATACCCAATAGCATATTATATGATCCCAATGACAATACATTCAAATGTGCTGAGGTAGGCATACCATTTAACTCGAATGCACAAGCTCTTACCCAATGGTACACTCTCTTCTTTGTACTTGTAGCCAACTATACTAATCAAGATTTTGCATGCACTTATTTATTCAAACCACACTTGTCCACCAGGTCAGGACTAACATAACTATAATTAGATCCAGGGTCAATCAAAATGGAAACAACTTGATCACAAAGCTTACCTTCCATCTCGATAACAGTTGCTCGGTGCTCTGCCTGCTTGTTATCTAGCCGCATAAATCCGTGAAATGCTCTACCCAACATCCCCAACTGTCTATGCCTCCTGTGCAATGTAAATTTGAGGCCTACCACCCTGATTCTATGGGAAATCCCTCTTAAGATGTTCCTTACGACATGCCCATCACTCCAACCATCTTGTACCATCACCTTTATTTTGTTGCCCTCCATGTTGTGACTTGTTAAACTTCTTGTAAGGTGCAACATTTTCTTTCTCTTATGTAATATGAGGGCTTGTTCTTTTCAGCTATCATTTACATGTACCGTTATCTTTATCTTTCCCTTTCCATCCTTGCTCATATGAATTCTTATGCTTTGACTGTTCATAACAATTCTTCAATTTACCAATAACTTCCTTAAGTGACCAAGACTCATCATACTCAATCTGATCTCTAAAATCTAATGGAAATCCATTGACAAATCTCTTAACTTTAGCCTTCTCATCCTTAAGATATGGTACATACCTCAATAACTCCAGGAACTTAGTCGTATACTCCTCATTTGTCATCAATCCCATCTTTAGCTCATAAAATTCTTTGCCTTTAATGTCGTAGTAACTTTCTGACAAGTATTTCTTCCTGAAGAGTCTCTTGAATTCATGCCAACTCAAGTCTTTTGTCCTGATGTCTTTGAACCATTTCATATCTTCCCACCAGATGTCTGTTTTCCCTTTGAGGCCGAAGATAGCTATTATGGCCTTCATATTCTCCATGTACTCATGCAGTTCAAAGAACTTCTTCATTTCCCCATCAAATGTAGGTGGATTTGCTTTCTTGAAATCATTCGAAAAATATCCCCTATCACTCCTCCTGTAAGGATGGTAACGACGACGATCATGATACTTGTTAGAACCAGAACTAGAATAGTACCTGTGTCCATCACCTCTCCTATCCGGAGTGGCCAATAACCTGATATCTCTAATCATGTCATCTCCATCTGACATGTGCCCATTATGAGATCTACTACCGTTTGTCCCATTAGTCCTATCCTCATGTCCATCGTTGATCCGAAGTGGTCCCTGTCTTTGCAATTCTGATAAACTCTGAAGAATTATTGCATTGAATTCTCCTTGTTTCTCTAGTGCCTCAATAATCTTGTCATCATCTGCTTTACAACTTCTTATTTCTGCTTTTAAACTTCCCAATGCGTCTGCTAAGTCAGAAGAATTCCCAACACCGCGTTGCTCATATGATCTATAGGGAGAGTCTCGTGAACTGTAGTCTACCATCTTGCTAGTCATCTTTGATATTCTTCCTGCAAATATACCATGTCAGCTAAACTAGAACATAATATAATCAACATACCTCAGTGTAGTTCTTGGGAGAATATCTCGTCTACAAGTTCAACCAAATTAGCACAATACATGTATAAACATAATCATAACAACATATAGATATCATACTAACCATAGTCTAGTCATCAATGCATGACCATATCAAACACACATCATGACCTCATGCCTGACAACTACAACCATATCAATGTATGCATAATCAACATATGTACGACATGCATTCATACACAATACATACAAACATTGACATGCATAACCAGTACATGACCAACCTATACTCATGATAAACACACCCAACAACAGACGTTCCACTTTCTCATGGAAGCACACATGCAACCATGACCAACACCATGTGTTGGGTCACTGATTTATCATCATTCTCACTTGTCTTTGTCATTCATTAAGCCATTACTTCCAACCATCCATTGCACCATTTCTCTCACTTGCCACCATTTTTACCATAATTCTTCATGATGTGTCTCTACATGTCTAATTGGTTAATTAACATCGTTTTCCTTTATTTTTAGTAGATTAATGAGAATTATGCATTGTTTTACTAATGATAGTTTGACAATTCAAGTTTTTGCAGTTTAGTCAAGTTTCCGTAGCTATCTCCATGGTTGAGGTAGTAACACCACTCTAGAAGGAAATTTGACACTTGGAATTGGTTTCTAAAAGCTCCAATATGGATTTGTATTGGTCAAAATCCACCCAAGTGGCACGTGTGGACCTCCAGAAAAAAATCAAAGGAAAAACGCAGCAATTTTGACCAGTCAACTTCAAACGCATTTTCTAAGCAAATGAAAACGAAAACATATATATATATATTCCAGAATGGGCCCAATTAGGTTATTAATGAGAAGTTTTCTTAAAATCGTTACCATTTGAGATATTTTCGAGGTTCTTTGGAGCCTTTTTTTGCAGATTATGTGGATAAACGACTTTCCAATTCGTCATTCAATGCACAATCAACAAAGAGGCTAGAACGAGTTGTTCTTTAGAAAATTCGTGGCATAGAGATAAGTTTGATCAGATCTGGGCTGATCTTTGATCCAAAAATCCATGAAATTTGATTTTATTTGATTTTCAAACTGATCTATAAAGATCCCATGACCATAATTGTAGCAATAAAAACACTAAGTCTGTTGTTCCTTTAGAGATTTATAAATTTCAATCCCTTTGACGAGAGGAGAGAGGAGATGTCAAGGATGATCTTAATTTGTAATTTTTGTTGTTGATTGAAGGAGAAGAACTCTATTTTTTTTCCATTGAATGTAATTTTTTAATATGGTGCAACTCTGAATGAAATTGGTGATTTAAATATCTTCTCTTGATCTAAGTTTTCAACACCTCGCAGTCCTCAGGAGGGCCCCCTGGAGATCTATGAGAATAGTATAGATGTTTTCCATTTATTTCATATTCTCATGCATGGTTTGTTTTACATATATTAATTGTTTATGCTTATCATAGATTAAAAAATCATGCTTTCCATAGATTAAATGCTTATGCTTTCTTAGATTAAAATGTTCATGATTCCATAGATTAAAGTTTGTAAGTTTTAGAACAAAATCTCCATGCTTTCATAGGGTAAAATATCATGTTTTCTTAGATCAATAATATTTATGTTTTTTTCTTTCTAGTTTAACATTAATTGCCTTTCAAAGAACTTAGTACTTTCATAGTTTATATTAAAGAATCTAATTTCCTTTTGAAGTTTCCAATTAATTTCAGTTATGCATAAATATTTAAAGCTAATCTCCTAGCACATACATTGTAGTTTACTTTGCAATCTCACGTACCCGGATTCACATATAAATGCAAGTAGTTTAACAGTGAATTAAATTACCCAACATTTTGGCGTCGTTGTCAGGGAAGTATGCATAGGTGTTAGATTTTAATTTCATCTCATTCTTAGTTGCATAAGACTAATTTCATTTTAGTACATCCTAGAAGTAGATTCATTTAAAAAAAACACTTCAATCACCTACCACCCCCACTATATCACATGGTGCAGTAAGAGCCACACATCCACATCATGAATTCCTAGTTTTGCAGGTAGAAGAAGAGGTGATAAAGGAGGTAGAAGAAATGGATGGAGATGATGACAATGAGGAAGATCCTTTTGGATTTCCCATTCAAGAAACTGATATCAATGTTCATATGAAGAACATCCCTCCATCCGTACTTCCTAACTTCAAAGGTATGAGATCAAAAGACCCGGAAACCTTTCTTTTTGAATTTGAAATAATTTGTAGATCTTACATATACTCATTACACATTCAAAAATTGAATTTATTTCTAGCAACATTGAAGGATAAAGCTCTTAAATGGTTCATGACTTTAGGAACAAATTCTATAAGGACATGGGATGATATGAAAAAAGTATTTTTGGAAAAATATAAAGATTATTGCATACACCATGACCTTAGAAATGAAGTCTTTAAGATGAACCAAAAAGAGGATGAAAGCCTAGAATATTTAGTGGAGAGATTTACTTATAATGTCAAAAGATCTAAATTGCATAATTTAGGATTAGACACATTAAAAAATCTCATACTAAAAGATATAAGGGATGAATGGATTGATCTTCTTAACCTGGTGGGAAAAGGAGATGTCTCTCAATTGTCATTTCAAGAGATTTGTGAACTGTGCAAGAACATATCAAGAGGAAAAGAAAAGTATGGAAGATCCCCTCAGGATCTAGTTATGGAAAGAGTAAGTAAGTCGACATCAATATTGGTAAGTCAAATTGAACTTAACAATTTGCTAGACATTTTTGGTAATTTAAATGAACAAATTGATATGTTAAGAATGCAAAACAAGCAAACAATTGAGAATGTTACTTCATTTATATTTTGCCCAAAATGCAGAAAGAAACATGCTTTGCATGAATGTCCACTTAATAACCTTAAAATTTCTGAAATTTGCACAGCATCACAAACTACTAAAGATTGTCCATCATTACCAAGGTTAAAGGTAGTTTACCAAGGAGCAAATCAAACATTTTAACAAGCCTATTATGTAGCTCCAAGAAGACCATGGCAGACTCATCAATCCGCTATGATGCAAGATGTTAATTCACATTATACACAAGAATCTCAAAGTAATTGGAAAACCCCCTCGCCTTGGCAACATTGGCCATCTCAATCCCAACCTCAAAACCAATCTTGGTAACAAGGTTGGCAAGGGCCTTACAAAAGAAATCCATTGTATCCTCAATACCAATCTCAATGCTACCCATACCATTCACCTCCACCACAACATTAGTTTCACCCTCAATTGACCTCAATTCAATCTTTCCCATTACCACCCACACAAGCACCCCAAATATCCATTCCCACTCAATTACCTGCACAACCATTTCGAATCCCCAATAATAAAATGCCTCAATCCACTTACAATGTTGAGGTATTGCAAAATGACTCTCCAGCTGCCATTGAAGAACAACAACTATAAGAAGAAGATTTAGATAAGGTCCAAGAATCATGGGTGCACATCGAAGAAGAGCAATTGTTGGAACCTGAGATTGAAAAGTTTCATGCATACCTATCGCTAGATTCTATAAATGGGGATCACATCTCTGAAGACTTGCATGGCATGATAGAAGGAAGCCAAGGAAGACAAGATTACATTGAATCTTGGTTCAAGACAGTCATCAGATCCCAATGCTCAATTATTCAATATTTTTCGACATCATCTCAATCAAGGTAGCTGGTCTCTCGTATATTGGTACATATCGTGTACATATCAAAGCATATCTTTCACACATGCATATGAGTTCATCTAACATCTTGTTACGCACATGGTTCCATTGGAAGTATTTATACACTTGGATGAGATTTCTTTTTCAAGTAGAGTAAGACATAAAAAATAAATAAAAAGAAGTAAAGAGAAAAATAAGTCCTATTGTGAAAACCAGCTTGTTGGTGCAATTGGACATGAGCTTTGCTTGAAAACCAGGCAACTGGCGAGCAACGTTCACAATAAGTTCTGCAATTTTATGATGGTTTCAATCTTTTGTTATCATTCTTCAAATCACTTTTGGTTCTATGCTCGAGTTGGTTTGTGGGATTCCTTAAGGCCCACCTTCTAACATATCTTACCCCATTGACCTCAACACCTTATCTGGGATCAAGATCAAAGATTATTTGGAGTGCCTTGGAACTTGCGTACATCAGTGGCAAGCCTCCTCATTGACAACAATGGGAATACAACAATGTATCTTGATTGTAAGATCTTGCAGGCGACTCGACTTCAACACATTCATTCGTCCCTATCAATATGCACTTAGGTACCTTGACACTCATTTACATTATCGGTGAGTTTTCTCGCATTGGTTAACGATTTTCATCATTGATCTATAATCCAATGATTTCTTTCCATGCTCGACTTCGGCACATTCATTTGCATGGTAAGAATTGTACCACGAATTTTGGTTTTGATGAAGACTGTATGGTTTTATGGAATCAACAACAACTTGCAGCAGTATATTTTATTGGCTTATTGTAGAAACATGTTCATCTTTTTGTCATTCAACAACAACATGATGGCACCACTACAACTCTTCTTCATTCATTTCCTTCTCAAACAAATCAATAAAATTGGGCCTATTTCAGTCAATATGAATTATGTTTCATGGTTTCTACTTCAACATGCAGTACACAATCCAAATCAATAGTACACAGTCCAAATCATGCAGTACTACGGAAAGTTGCATTTTTTGCAGCTATTGTTGTAGCACACTGTTTTTTTCGCTGTAGCAGCGTGTTCCAGGGAAATTTTGGGACAAAAATTGCAAGGGATTGGAGCATAAATAAAAATTTTTGAGATACCTATTTTTCTTAGAATATGATAATTAAGACGTAGGCATAATTCAAAAAAGAGAAATTTTGAAGGGCATTTCAAGTGGGTTTTTAAGCCAAATTTTCATTTTCACCAATGTGCGCACATCAAGACAATATTTAGTATTTTTGCATAACCGTGCCTTTTATTCATCAAAATGGGATTTCGAAGGCATGTGGTGGTATAAAAGGTAAAAATAGACCATTTCCCTCTTGAAGCACTCAATTTGGCCTTAAAATAGGTTTGTGGCATACGTTTTTGTGCAATATTGGATGGTATCATAGGTCATTTTCAGAATTTTCAAAAGCTCAAGATTCAAGAATTTATTTGTTGGTAGAATGGTTTTATTCCAACATCTACAACCCCTACTTCAACATTTCAAGTTCTTCAAAAGGTAAACTTGAGGTAAAAACTTGCATAAGGCTTTTTAGTTTATTAAAGATTTAGGAAAATATGATGAATAACCACTTTTTCATCAACCATTATTAGCCACCATATCTTTCATTTCGCAGACCACTCATACCATCAACCATTCATCTATTCAAAAATAAATATTTGTGACAACAATATAAAATCATCATACAAGGCTGCAATAGATTAATTCAAAAGTTGGGAAATGAAGACAATTTCAAGAAGCAGCTTGGCAAGTTTTTCTCGCTAAAAGTTGATTATGGAATCAATAAGGCTAGTAAAATCAAGAATATGAAACCATAATACAACCTATGCTTATGGTTTTGTAAGATGCCTGGAAGAGGCTTGGAAATTATTCAAGTGAATACAATTTTTTGTTCATGAGGCATTAAGGCAGGTTGTCACATCAAAAGTTAGAAGAGATGTCGACATCAAGATACTTTTTCAAGCAATTGAAGGCAATCAAGAAACAAGCCTTGAGGATGAAGCTTTGATTACTTTGAAGACTCGAGGTATGACATAATTAGAAGTTGAATGGGTAGTTGAATGATGCATTTCATTAATTATTTTCTAATTTTCAAATGAGGGCTATTGGATCATTTCATGGGTATTATAATTTAGTTTTACTACAGATTGCATTTACCTTTGAGAATGAAGTATTGGAATAGTTTGAGGTTTTTGGAAAGAGACACATTTATACATATTGAACATTAAGTCCAACATCATATATCAACTATAAAAAAGCTTCAGCAACATGATGATCAACAACAAGGCCACTTACATCAAAGACCAATTTTGTAAAGATCTTGTCAAAGAAAAAGAAAAAAAAAGGTAACGTTTTGTTTGTTTCTTTGAAGTAAAATACAGAACATAGAATATATGGACATTGAAAATATATCTCACCTACGTTGTATGGCCTTTCCGAATCCATCATAACCCATTAAAACCTATTATATCTCATGATATCCCGTTTTTCAAATGATGAGCAGGCTACAAGGGTGAATAATTCATTTGTTTTTTTAACTTGTTGACTTGGTTTTGATATTTTTTCTTGACTTCATAAAGCCACTCCATCCATCCATTCATATCAATAACACTGTCATTTGTGCATACAAGTGCTACATGGGCGACAATGTTACAAGAACTAGACTTCTAAGTTAGATTTCCATAATTATATTGTTTTTGTATGTTTCTTCATTGAACAAGTTAAAATGTGTTAAGTTGCACAATTTGACATTTTCTAGCAGGCTCCAAATTCTGAAGTGAAATCACAGGTTGATGAACTTTGAGTAGTGGCCTAGCAAACTAGAAGATGGAGAATGTAGAAAAAAGGTTGAGAAATGATATCCACCATTCAGCGCAACAAAGAAGCACTCTTGTCACTCTAATAGCTCAATCAATGCCTCGGTCAGTGGCAAAATACATAACAAATTTATGTGACAAAGCATACCAAACAACTATTCAAATTTGCTAAGAAATGGTGTACTAAAGCTAAGTCATTCCTAAAATATACATTTTGGAACAAATATGTTGATCAAGTTTTATTATTTGCATGAGGACATGCAAAGATCTCAGTGTGGGGAGATGTTGGGTCACTGATTTGGCATCGTTCTTACTTGTCTTTGTCATTCATTAAGCCATTACGTCCAACCATCCATTACACCATTTCACTCACTTGCCACCATTTTTACCATAATTCTTCATGATGTGTCTCTATATGTCTAAGTCGTTAATTAACATTGTTTTCCTTTAGTTTTAGTAGATTAAGGAGAATTATGCATGGTTTTACTAATGATAGTTTGAAATTTTAAGTTTCTGCAGTTTAGTCAAGTTTCCGTAGCACCATTGTAGAAGGAAATCTGACACTTGGCCTTGGTTTCTAGAAGCTCCAATATGGATTTGTATTGGTCAAACTCCACCCAGCTCGCACGTGTGGACCTCCAGCAAAAGATCAAAGGAAAAACGCAACATTTTTGACCAGTCAACTTCAAATGCATTTTTTGAGCAAATGAAAATGAATTTCAGAAAACGAAAACATGGGTTTTTTCCAGCATGGGTCCAATTAGGTTCTCATTGAGCAATTTTCTCAAATTCATTACCATTTGAGAGATTTTGAATTTATTTGGAGCCTTATTTTGCAGATGTCGTGGATAAATGGTTTTCCAATTCGTCATTCAATGCATAGTCAACAAAGAGGCCATAATGAGCTGTTCTTTAGCAAATTCATGGCATAGAGATAAGTTTGATAAGAACTGGGCCAATATTTGATCCAAAAATCCATGAAATTGTATTTGATTTGATTTTCAAACTGATCTATAAAGATCCCATGACCAGAATGTAGCAATAAAATCTCTAAGTTTGTTGTTGCTTCACAGATCTATAAATTTCAATCCCTTTGATGAGAGGAGAGAGGAGATGTCAAGGATGATCTTAATTTGTAATTGTTGTTGTTGATTGAAGGAGAAGGACTTTATTTTTTCCATTTAATGTATTTTTTAAATATGGTGTAGCTCTGAATGAAATTGGTGATTTAAATCTCTTTTCTTGATTTGAGTTTTCAACACCTCACAATCCTTAGGAGGGTCCCTTGGATATCTATGAGAATAGTATAGATGTTTTCCTAGATTAACGTTTGTAAGTTTTAGAACAAAATCTCCATGCTTTCATAGGGTAAAATCTCATGTTTTCTTAGCTCAATAATTTTTTTATTTTTATTTTAAACATTAATTGCATTTCAAAGAAATTAGTACTTTCATAGTATATATTAAAGAATCTAATTTCCTTTTGAAATTTCCAATTCATTTCAGTTATGCATAAATATTGAAAGCTAATCTCCTGGCACATACGGTGTAGTGTACTTCACAACCTCACATACCCGGATTGACATATAAATGCAAGTAATTTAACAGCTAATTAAATTACCCAACATCATGCATACACACCAAGTACATAGACCACACGCATAAGGAACACATATGCAACCAACATGAATGCATGACCAATACACCGCCCATCCAGTCCAAGGGGTGAACCATGCTCTGATACCACTCTATGGTATCAAATAACACCCAAAGAGAATAGAAACTAGACATTCCCCAAAGAGAACGAAACTCGTTCTCATACCACTATGTAACACCCTTCTCCCACATTTACCCAAGTTAATTGGTCAGTTGGGGTAAACATGTAACATGAGACTACTATGATATGATTCAACTCCCCATGTACAGTTAAGGAAGTGGAACCGACAAACACAACCAACCTGAGCTTCTACACATGCTATAAAACCTTCAAGAGCCAACCAACCCTTCCAGGTGACCAACCCCTAAGGTAACTTGACATTTTATTGACCCAAAGCCTCAATCGCTCCCATGACATGGGCATGCACGTGACTGGGACCCTCCAATCACTCCCATAGCAAGGGCATGCCTACAACTAGGGACTTTTTTAGCTAGTTCAAAGCCAACGACCCTGAATTTTGGGCCAATTTTTTAAGGCAAGGACTTGGGCCATTTCCCAAAACTTTATGAAACTTCCAGAAATGAAAAGTAACATTGAAATATTGATACTAATGCAAATACTTGAACAAATACTTGACTAAACCTCTATTATCCATGACATGCATTTCGTCAAACATGTCACAAATATGCATTCTATAGGTCACAACAACAGATCTGAGCATAGGGGTCTCATACTTATTCGAGAATCGCTAAGAAGCATTGATGCCTTATCACATAAGTTGCATTATCATCTATTATGTCATATATTCATTGTTCATTCATTTACAATTTAAAACATGATGACAGCAATACACCATCACTGTCATAAAACATACTCATAACCAACATATAAACAAAAGAAATAATAAAGATACAATAACCATAAAATCCACCTATAAACTAGTACATTTACACATGAAATACCAAGAGAAAGAGGCTCTTTTTAATGAATGCAAAAGCCAACCAGGTTTGGGACTTCCATGTACCACCCGACCATAGATTGGTTGAACCAAATATTTCTTTCAGCCAATCACCCTCGTGCCATATTCCAAGCATGAATGTGGGACTCATAATAAAAAATCAGCCAAGGCTTTCCAAGGCTAAACCACCTCACCCTCATCAATGGAAGTAGGCTTTACCATAATCCTCACCGAATCACTAGGCCCTAAACAAGCATGGATGCCACTGGATTTCTCCACCTACACCGGGAGGAATTTTCATGTCTCCTAGTCTCTAGGATTTACCGTATATCCCACTATTCACTTGTTGGGGTTCCTAGGCCTAATCAAGGCTCCACCCTCCAAGATTTACTGTATATCCTATCATTCACCAGCTGAGGATTCCTAGGCTTGATTTAGGGCACCCACCTCTAGTCTTTACTACATATGTCGCCATTCATTCGTCAAGGATTCCTAGGCCCACTGAGGTAAAACAAAATTCGGCTTTACCACAACCCACAGTCCTATTCAGGGCTTACTAGGCCAAGGCTTTAACGCAATCCACAGGTTGATTTAGGGATCATTAGGCCATGTGTTCTTTCTTTCAGAGACCACCTCACTCAGTGTCGAATCCATCTGGCAATCCATCTCAACCACAAACATGAGAACCCCATCACACCATGGCTATCCAAAAATGGAAAGGCAAGGCTAAAGAACTTTGTCACGCCTAGAAAAACCCATGTGAATGACATCAAGAGAACCAAAAACACACATGCATAACCATGCATGCCAAAACTAGCAAGGAAGTCACACATGCAAATCGATACCTGCAAATAATCTTGTTGTAGTTGTTTGATCCTGCTCTTCCTTACTTGATTATTGCTTTCCTTTGCCTTCTTTGTTCCAAAGTTGAAGTGTTCCATTAATGATCTAAGTGTCCAAGAGTGTGTGAGAGAGAGAATAGAGAGAGAGAGCTCCAAAACTGAACTAGAAAAAAGGTTGTGAATTGATCCTTAGAAGCCTTTTTATTAATGAGTCCTCTATTTTCTTTAATTTTCCATTATTTTCCTTCATTGTCCTCCTCACAGGGAACGTGTGACCTTTCACCTTCATTTTATCCTAATTTCCTTTATTTTCATAAATAAAATGCCAATTAATGCCTCGTGCCTTTCCAAAACCTTTGCCATTGCCTTTGCCAATTTCCTTAGCCATCATAAACCAAATGAACACCCACACTAGGATGTTTTGCCCAACATTTAGCTTGGAATAAGTGTCCCATGATTGTGGTTATTATTTTTCCTTATTACATTTTATTTACATGGAATTTTGACCAAGGCTATTACATTTCCAACTTAGGAATTTCTTAACAACATTCAATACCTTCCCATCCTCTGTGTAACAATTGTTCGTTTGAGTATAGGCACCATTCTTATGAGTAAGTCCTACAAGTTAAGCCTCGAACATGAATGTTTATTCAAAGGACCTCCTCAAAATGTGCAATATCTGAAAAAGCATCTTCCATGTCTATCCTCCTTTTGAAACTTTGATAATTTATTTATTGCACAAAGATTGGGCTTGAAGGTCAATTTTAATCATCCTCATTCCCCTCGTCATTGGGGATACATCAAAGATTCCAATTAACTTAGTGAAAGTTCCTTTCACCTTGAATATTTGATTAGAGGAAGCTTCAAAGATATTTTCCAAAAAATGTGCATCACAAAATGTGAAATTCTTAATGCGACTTTCAAACATGGTAGTGATTGCGAACAACATGTTCAAATATTTTTTTAAAGTAAAGTAAGAAAGGGTTTTTGACATTAATGGTTCGAATTTCTTAATTAGAAACATTAATAACTCATTTTTCATTTGTTAAATGCAAAATATTTCACACACAAAATGTTTTATTTGTCACCTATTATGGTTTATTATTTGTTTGGAATGTAACTAATTTATATATAATATTCATAAGTTATTTAAAATATTTTTTAATATTAATAAGTTTTTTTCAAGGAAAATTATTCTCTCTCTCACACTCACGCCGAGAGTAAGGGTCAATACAACAATATTTATAGGCACATTGCCATTACAAAAATATTTCTCATCATCATGCCAATCACCAAGAATTGAAACTAAGTGAGGGACATAACAACCATTCTGCCCAACCACTCTAAGTAACTCTAATTAACAATTAATATTAATAAGATTATAACAACATAGTGGTATTTGTAATTTCTTCTTTGATTTATTTTATAAGTAACAATTTTTTTTAAAAAGCTCTAAAAATAATTTGCGTGGTTTTGCTAATGACTCGATATAATTGAAACCCATGGAATTAGGGATGAATGGTAAGTTCCTCATAAATGCACTTATTTGGAAAACGTCATGATGTATGTTTTTAGGCCCTTCTTAATGAAATCCATGATTAACTTTCCCTAATAGTGTGCAATATATGTGTTGCATAGAATACTTATTTTGCTCGATATATCCTTAAATGCAATGTTTCCCATGTTCCCTTTATGTAGGCACAACCCATATTAAGAATGTGAACGAAATTTGTTTACTTTGAGGTTCTCGAAGGAATAATAATAATCACGTCGTCTTCCTCAACTTAGGTTTGAGTTTGGAAAATTATCTCTCACAATGCATAAATACAAAATATTACAATAAGCGAATTTTTAGGAGCTATGACACACGGAAAATGTCACATGCAATTTGCAAAAAAATTAATGGTTTAGTTGACATTTACTTTAAGGATTAACTTTTAACTTATATTTGTGTTTTTAAACTTTTGATTAGAGTTTTGTTGATGGTGCTAGAAATTCGTCAACTAAGGCGGTCCCCTTGATGTTAATTCTCAATTAGACCTCACACTGTTTGGAATAGGAGTCTCATCCGGGATATCGACCTGGCTACCATGTATTCTTATAAGTTTTCCTTGGCTACAAAGTTCAGCACAAGAGAGTTATGCACAAGTAATCTTGGATCAACAAATGAGTGTGCCTAGTGAGTGTTTGGTTGTATGTGTGTCAAGATTCTTCTACTGTAGAGGGAAAGGAAAGTGAGCCTTTACGAGATAGGTAATAGTACCACCCTAGTAGAGACACACACAAAAAAAAAATTGTCTAACATCCAGTGGAATAGTCCGTAAGGTGCGATGGCCATTGCAACCCTTGTAAGCAATAAATATTTGTCTAACATCCAGGGGAATAGTCCACAAGGATGCGACAATTATAGAAACCATTACAACAAATCCTCAAAATGATAAATACTAAAATAACTAGAATAGTTAAACTATATTAGTATAGATGAAAACAAACATGAATTACAAACATCCACATAATAGTCTTACAAATATTCATAATCCATGCAGGAAGAACGTGTTGGCCATGAGGCTTTTGATATTAAGTAAAAGTCACAAGACACATGTATACAATGAACACCACTAGCCCCAATAGTGGAGTGTTGGAGCCACTCCTTGCTCCCCAAAAGAACTAGCTTGTCTCTCTAATGCCTTGCGGGAGGAGCCAAGGTGAAAATTCCTTTGCTCATACAATGAGGGTGTATATATAACAAATGGGGTGATGCTTCACCTCCCTTGTGACTCTTTGACTAACCTAATGATTGTTTGACTTCCTATGACTTTTCAAATTTACATGACTCTTCATTTTATATACATGTCCTTTGGAATTCCACTTTACAATACATTTTGAATAGATAATTAGATAATCCACCATAATGATGTGCCATATGACGACTCATGACAAAACATGACATGACACTGTTGACATGGACTGCATGATGACATGGCAATGTCAAGTCATTCTTTTTTGCTCCTTTCTCTTCAACAAGAGATGTACAATGCTTCAACTTCATGAGAGATATGCTTTGTTCTTCATATCCACCCTCCAAAGGGTTGTGAATAAGATGGAGTCTTCATGCAGCCCTAATCTTTGATTTTCTGTTGTAATATAGTGTTCATCTTCTTGAATGATGACCATCTTATCTCTTCAACTCCATATCTATCTTCTATCATGTCCTTCTTCTCCATCTCCTTCTTCATCATCTTTCCATATCATGATAGAGTACATGCATCTGCAATCCACTCATGACAAGACGACATCATTCAGATAAACCCCTAGTCTCAAATGTTGCATGTTGATCCACTAACTGAGGTGGAACGAGGTTGCAGGCTAACAAAGAGACTCATTGACAGTGTAATTACGCAACTTAGGTAGTCAGGGGTGAAGCTTGAGCCTTGAGATTGCACAATGCGTAGTTTAGGCTGGACTAGGCAGGAAGATTGTGCAATTTTGGGACTCAGTGAGTCGAGCTGAGGGGTGTTGCACTGTTTCACCAACTACACAGTTCTAGAAGGCAGAGCAGACCTGGTGATTGTGCAATTGCGCAGCTTAGGAGTTCAAGAGTTGGGATTGAGCTCAAAGACTCTCAATGAGCAGCTGGAGGGCTGAATTACATAGTTTTGGAGGCCAAGGCCCGAGTTTTAGCACTAAAATTGTGAAATGCGCAGTACTAGAAGGACATGAGGCTAGACGATTTCGCAGTTTAGGAGCTCAATATTGAGGCTTGAGGACTAATACTACGCAATGTGCAGTGCTGGGTTGGTTGGAGAGAACGATTGCGTAGTTCTAGGACTCGAGGGCTGGGCTTGAGCACTGAGGTTGCGAAATGTGTAGTTCTAGGAGGCAGAGATTTCACATAGCGCAGTGCCAAGAGACAATTTTTATGCTTGAGGACTGAGATTGCATAATGCACAGTTTAGGAGGGTTGGACAAAGTTGAGTGGCCTAGTCGGGAGTTTTTTCCAATTTTGACTAATTGTTGGATCAGGGAAATGAAGTTAAATAAATCAAGGTTTGAACATGATCACGCACTTATTTTGCTTGATGACACAACATGAAACACTCAAAACAAATGAACAACATACTTTCCTCAATGCAACAATGATCCAGGTGGTTGCAGAGACACACAAAGGGCAAAGAGGACTCAAGAAAGCTCAAAAATCAAAATGTTTTGATTATGCTCGAACCAGGACCGGCAGGACCAGAGTGTAGATCTCGTCGTCCTGATCGCGACAGTGTGAACGATTCATCAATCCGAGTCCAAATGAGGAAGTTAGAAGCAGTCAAAGTTGGGTTGACTTTTTGAAGACTAGGCAGGCTTAAGGAGGCCACAATTTGGATAGAACCCAACCAACGGATTCCAGCCAACTCTGGCCAGATTCCGGGTGAAATTGTGGCCTAGTTAAAAAGACTCCTTTGGTCAAAATTCGAATTTTCAAAAATGACCATGTTATTTTAAAATAACAAAAAATTGTTAAAAAAAAGGGTGGCGGGCCACCAACCCCGCCACCCCAATCCGTGACCATAACATTAAAAATAGTGGGGCAGGCGGCCATGACCCCGCCGCCCCAGTACCCACCGAAACAAACCACATAAAATAAGCGGGGTGGGCGGCCATGACCCCACCACCCCACAACCAACACATAACATCAATATAGTGGGGGCCGCGGGCTGTCAACCCCGTTGCCCCTCCACATCACCCTAATTAAAGGGCGGCAGCGAAAATGGGGGAAGCAAACCACCAAGAACGGCGAACCTGCCACCCCAAAATTAAACTATGTGTTATTTTATGGGGTAAAAGAAGAGGGGCGGGATTTGATCCCCTGACCCCTCCTCAACAACTTTCTGATTTTACCACTATGCCAAAATGAAATTTTTGTTTACTCTGTTGATGAAATATTATATAAACCCAGTATTTTCAGTGCACCCAGAGGCAGATGGAGGAACCAGGAGTGGGCACAGATTTTGAGACAGAGGAGGCAGAATCTTGGCACGCAGTTCGAGGCAACATTTTGCAGGAGGGGTGAAATTTCACTTTGTCAGATTTTGACAAATTTTATATGGTTTCAGCACTTCTCGACGCCACGAACGCAATGGCATTTTCTGTGTCTCCGTCAAGGTTTTGCATTTTTCGGCCATTTTTAGTATCAGGGTGGAATCATCACCGCTGCAGAAACATGGAGCGGAACCATGATCCTTGAAATTTTCCCGAGGAGGTGATTTTTCTCCATGTTGGAATATAGTCAAGTTTACAGTCGTTTTTCATGGTTTTCCGTAGGGATCACAATGGCAAGGTCAAAACCATCTTTTGAGTTTACATATTTCCAGTCCACCCATGGAGCAGAATCTTTGAGGAATCTAGGGGGAATCTAAAATATTCCTTGAGCCCCACTTCTCAACTTCTCAGAATTCAGAAATTTGACAGTCGATTTTGCATTATTCGACGCCACAAATCTGATGGTGCGTTCATATTTATCATTTTATTTTCCATCCACTTTTCTAAGTGGAATACAGGTGTCAGCGTTCATGTGCGAGCAACCATTTTTATGTGATTCGATGCCATGAGATTGATGGTCCAAACAACTTCAACAGTTTGACATTCGCTTCTTCAAATGGCCCTTGGTTGTGAGGTATATGTAGTGTTCATGTACTTCTTTTGCTATGCATTGTGCTGCACAGGGCCTTGCTTGATGTTTGACGTGGGATCTTGTTTCTGACTCATTTTTATGATTCCTTGCTTGATGTGATGCGGAATCGTCTATGTGATGTACTTATTGTCATGATTTGTCATGTTATGTTTTGAGGTCCCTTTGTTGTATGTTGATGGGATACTTAGGTTGTCGTCATGCATGTTTGCATTGAGATCCCTTTTATGCCATGTTGGCAGGATGCTCATCATGCATGAGTTTGTGTCATACTAATAGGAGTCTTTTAACTAAGAGTTCCTTTAGCGGAACATATCTTGGAGCCACTCCTTCATGAGGGAATTTTCCTTGTATGATAGCGACATCATCTCTATGTACATCATCACTATTGATAGCACTTAATGCAGTGGCCTACACCATCTTGACACAGGGGCCCGGAGATGTAGTCCCTCCTCGACGAACTCCGTTATCAAGGGCTTATGTTTTTTATGTTGCTAATGATTGACATGTTCCTCTTCTTTACAGCATGCACATGTATTCACTTATGTTCTTTTAAAAATGCAATTTAACACATCACGAAAGTAAAAGGTCTTGGAAGGGTCCTTTGTCATACCCGGATCTAGATCAAACAACATTGCGACAACCCATTCCAAGTGCGACACTAAAGATACACTTTGTGACGACAATGGCGACACTTGTGCAACAATGCATGAAACTTTGGAAACGAGTGCGAAACATGTCTACATGATAATAAAAACTCACTATCACACATATCCTTGAAACAAACCAAAACTCCACTTTACGATAAGTGGCAACTCGCACGCCAAAATACGACACTTGCTATATGAAAATAAAGTGTGAAACGATACTTGTGATATGCGAATGACGGTGAAAACAAAACATGCCAAGGAAAAGATAACATGAAAAAAAAACACCAATTAAAGGGAAAGCAAGTGAAAGAGACAACCAAAAACATGAAAATGACACTTGCGAGAACAAAGTTGCACGAAGCGACAATTTGAAAAACTCACTGAAATGGAAGTACAAACACAGCTAGAAGTGAGAAATTGTCGATAGTCAATGCGCATTGACTATCGACATGGATTAGACATCGCACATGCATAGTCTTGATGGACCATGCTATGCTTGTATAAAAGAATGTGCTCATGCACTTGTTACAAATTGAGCATGTGTGAGCAGGTTACTTCGACACTTCCAACCCACGAAGGGAGCTCAAAAGCATCAACTAACCTAGAAGTGAATACAAAATGATCAATCATGAGGTCCACATCAGGCACTAAAATTCGAGTGTAGGAAATTTTTTGGAGGGTGTTTGTCATAGCGACAACACTTGGTGACACACTGGTAGAACTCCAACTTATCTTCCTTGGTCAATTATTTTGTGCAGGGTCTAGTTCTTCAAGGAGTATTGATTCATCATTGATATTACCATGGCTTCCCCATTTACCACATGCAGTATCATAGCCCCCTTCATTCCTTTACTCAGTTAAACACAAACATAAGGTCAATGATAACAATGTTTTGAATTAGGATAGGGTAATTAAGTTCGCAAGCTTTAGATTTTCAGAGTGTATTTTTTCATCTTTGGTGTTGCTCCGCTACCAGCAGGCCTAGATAGCACCCCGACGGAGTCACTTCAGGAACACAAACATTGCTCTACTATTAGCAAGCCTGGATAGTACCGTGACAGAGTTCCTTGCTTCACCACTTTAAGCAAGAATCTTTTCTCTTCTTTCACCTTTATATATATATTTAAATAGGACTATGCATAGTCACTTATTCATTTTATGGGAAGAAGAGGGATCCTGACTTATTGAGAGGATAAGAGGTTGCCCCTTCAGAGAAGCATATATAAGACCTCTGATATTGGTTTGCTCGTTTGTATTTTCCCCTTGTCCTTCTCTACTTAATTGGATCAACCTGAAAACACCAAAACATAAAGGCTGAGTGTAGGCATGAGATTTTCCATAATATACATGTCATGGTTCGACATAAGGCTTTCCTAATGCAAGGATCATATTTTTCGTCAGAACATCATTGACCAAAAGGTAAAACCAAGACAAGGAATAAGGATGGAGATTTAGCTAAATGTTGCAGTGTCACAAAGTCCTTTTCTATTTTGCCACGTTGTTTTTCGAGCCAATGGGAACAACCTTCATGCAAAATATTATTAAACAAATTGAAAGAAAATACAACACACAACAATGGAACAAAACCAAAGAAAAAATAGAACACGAGACAAAAGTTAGAAAACAAAGAAAGACTACAAAAATCAAGTGCATGATGAATGCAAGAAAGGGGAAACTAGAATGCAGCTAAGCCTACTCCTAACCTAAACAACTAGAAGGTCAAGGTCATGTATAATGAAATTTCCAATGTAGCCACCATAGTTGTTCCCGACCTGCATCCACAAAGATATGAACAATTAAAAAAAATATAAAGTAATGTGCAACAGAAAAGATAAGAACTTGAATAACTTGCACAAAAAATTGAAGGTCTTGCCTATCAGTAGAAAGATAGGCCATAGCCACTACTTCTAACCAGTTTACATTCTCACCTTTTCGATGAGAACCATCATTGAACAAACCTCGAAAGCTTCTCGCGAATGTGTCTCTATCTACACTTAACTCCTTAGCAAGCGTGAGGAAAGATTGAAACTTATTATCTGCGACAGAGCTTGCCAAGTAAGATTGCTCCAACTATTCAACGATTGGATCATAAAATTCATGACAATCCTCTTGAAAACCCCAGAATCTTTGAAATGAGTAATTTTCAATTAGAGGCATGGGATTACGATGAGAAACTTGTGAGGAGAAATAGATCTGATCATATTAAACAGGTGTGTCAAGACAGTGAGGACTTGATATAACCATTAGCGAGTGTGGAAGTTCATCAACTGCTTAACAAGTAAACAAATAGTGCGATGTAAAACCATGAAGATCGAAGGGTGTAATACAACTGTCATTGGATGTGTTGATGGGAAAATGATAAGCTAAATGATAGTCATCAAAGACAAAATCATGATCAAATGGGTTGATTAAAGCATCATATTCCCATCTTGTAATCAATTTGAGCAACCCTATGAATGCTCTGAACAATAGAACCAACTTCCTCACATGTCAAATGTGACACACAATTTTCCTGTAATTGGAGAGAGACTGTACAAGCATCGTAATAATCGAAATAATTTAAAATGAATTCCAACACCACACACACATGAGACAAGTCAGGACATAATGAAGGAGAAGAATTTGATTCGTGTGATAACTCGTGCATTCATTATCACTCAAGAGGATTTCAGGTGCGATGAAGGGAAACATTTTCAATACAATATTCACAAGAAAAACCAGGAGTTGACTATTAAGAAATGAATATGATAGGCATGATCCCTTTATCCAAAGATAATATTTGAAATGATCAACTTTGCAATCCCATGACTCTGTGATATATACACATTCCAAACCCGAGTTTAATGCGAGAGATTTGCATGAAGATATGGATCAACTGAAGAAGATTCTTGAATCTGATCATAAACCAAATCTCGAAAGTTCAAAATATTACATTCGATATACCAAACATCTTTCAAAAAGAGATTTGAGAGAAACAATGCAAAGAGAAGGATTATGTGAGAGAAACCAGATCTGACTTAGTTTGGGGGGCTTACCAGAGTCGCGAGATCCTGACATAACCATCAACGGAAGTTGAAGTGCCTTGACTTACTGACAAGTCCCGAACATTCAAGGATTGTAAAATCACATCCTGAAGATTGAACTAGATCATGCATGGTGTGAGGACAGTTGCTACCATTGGTTTGAATAAGACCACCGCTCACCGGATGGTAGCCATCTCTATCACTGACTCGACCGAATTTTTCAACTTCAATAACCAGATTACTCAAGTTGAATGATTCATTTGAACACAAATCTAAAGATGTATGAATCAGAGAAGTTTCATGAGCAAGTTGGTCTGGAGAGTTTGCTTCATGCAAGAGAAGAGATGATGAGGGATGGAAAGAGTACTCAATGCTTTAATTGTTTTCATTTTCATCATGGATAATCTCACCACCTTGTGTTAGTTGAGAAGTGAACTCATTAGACGAAGAACTTGAAGAGCACAGAGTATCTCCATCGCAAGTAGATGCATCACAAATGGTAGAACACAAGCGGTAGTGAGACGAAGAGGAAGTTTCGATAATGACATCCTCTTTGATCGAATCAAATTCTAGATCTAAAGTAAATTCTTCATGAGAAACTGAAAGATCAGCTAATGCCTGGGCATTTGTGATCACATACATCAATAAATTCATTTTCATTGCAATGATTGTTGCCCAAAGCTACATATTGATTGAAAGAATTGATCGTATTTTATTGACTACCAAGATTACTAGATTCAATACCAGCCAAGAATGAGGGAACACCATCTTCACACGGAGGATTTTGAAAAAGAGAAGAAATGTTGAAAGAATCTTCACCTTCCTACTCCTCTACTTGTGTAATGTGACTACCTTGAACTTGATCACAATTTAGACCAGCAACTTGAAAATAAAGAGAGAGTGAAAAACTAGCTGGTGGAGCATATTTATCAGGCGGATAATAGTACAAAGAGTCATGACACGCAGATGATAGAGGATAACAAAAATCCAAATGAGATTCAAGGTTAGATTTATGATTGTTAATACCATCTTGAGGAATGAAAGAATTAGCCCTCATCCTAGGCTACATGAGCCATTCCGAGGGTTCTTCCATTAGATATGAATCATGGAAAGTAGAAGGAGGATGAAGAGATGGATTAGGAATTTGCTCTGGAGATTTCCCAACTTTTTTATCATCGCACATAGACACCCTCATCGTAAGTGGAAAAGGAGGAGGAAAAGGAACAAAAGGGGCTCTAAATTTCTCCTCTAAAATTAGAGATGTTTCATAATTCACAAGAGTTGGGGAGGTAGAAACATCAGGGGTTTTAGTTTCACCGTGCAAAGAAATGTGAACCAAGCGTTCAAACTTGTGCTTAAAGAAATCCCAATCTGTATCTTCTTCGGGAAATTCACAAAAAATATGAAGGAATTGATCAGAGAAATCCTCAACTGATTCATTAGGCTTCATTCTTAATTGATTAATTATTTTAAGAACATCTCAATAATCATACCTATTGAAGGCTTGATAAAGCTCCTGGGGAAATGATGAAAATAATGGATGGAAGAATATGGTAAGGGATGACACCATCAATTAGCACAACCTTCAAGGGTGAGGAAGAAAGCCACACAAGCAAAATATTCATCATCGATTTCGTAATATTCACAAAATTTAAGAACATCAAACTTTATTTAAGACAAATTATAAAGAGGCTCATCAGGGATTAAAAATTTACCAGGGGATAGGTTGGAAAAACACCCAGGGAATATGATTTGAGGATGATCCATTTACAATAAGAGATTCAAAATAGACTCGACGGGCACAAATTTTCATATTGCCCTCCTTTTAGCGCCATTTTGTTGATAGTGTTGGAAATTCGTCAACCAAGGGGGTCTCCCCGATGTGAAGTCCCAATTAGACCTCACATTTTTTGGAATAGAAGCCCCATCTAGGATATTAGCCTAGCTACCATGTATTATTATAGGTTCTCCTTGACTACAAAGTTTAACACAAGAGAGTTATGCACAGGTAATCTCAGATCAGAAAGTGAGTATGCCTAGTGAGTGTTTGGTTGTATGTGTGTCAAGATTCTTCTACTACGGAGGGAAAGGAAAGTGAGCCTTTAGGAGAGAGATAATAGTACCACCCTAGAAGACACACACACAGAAAATATCCATCTAACATCAAGCGGAATAGTCTATAAACAAGAAATATTTGTCTAACATCCAACAGAATAGTCCACAATGATGCGACAATTATAGCAACCATTACAACACATCCTCAAAATGATAATTACTAAAATAATCAAAATAGTTCAACTACTTTAGCACATATGAAAGAAAACATGAATTACAAACATCCACAAAATAGTCTTACAAATATTTATAACCATGTAGGAAGAACGTGTTGGCCACGAGGCCTATGATATTAAGTAAAAGTCATAAGACACATGTATACAATGAACACCACTAGCCCCAATAGTGGAGCGTTGGAGCCACTCCTTGCTCCCCAAAATTACTATCTTGTCCCTATAATATCCTGCGGGAGGAGCTAAGGTGGAAATTCCTGTGATCATATAATGAGGATGTATATATAATCATTGGGCTGATTCTTCACCTCCCTTGTGACTCTTTGAATACCCTCATGACTGTTTGACTTCCTATGACTTTTCAACTTTACATGACTCTTAATTTTCTATACATTTCCTTTGGACTTCCACTTTACAATACATTTTGGGTAGATAATTACATAACCCACCATAATGATGTGGCATATGACGACTCATAATATGACATGACATGACACTGCTGACATGGACTACATGATGACATGGCAATGTAAAGCCATTCTTTGTTTCTCCTTTGTCTTCAATAAGATATGTGCAATGCTTCATCTTCATGAGAGAAATTGCTTTGCTCTTCATATCCACCCTCCAAAAGGTTGTGAATTAGATGGAGTCTTCATGTGGCCCTAATCTTTCATCTTTGTTGTAATATAATGTTCCTTCATCTTCTCACCCGATGATCATCTTATATCTTCAACTCCATATGTCTCTTCTAGCATGTCCTCCTTCTCCATCTCATTATTCTTCATCTTTCCATAACATGATAGAGTACCTAAAACTGCAATCCACTCATGAAAGGATGACATTAGTACAATAAACGCCTAGTCTCAGATGATGCATATTAATCCACTAACTAATCCAAAACTGGGTTGTAGGCTAAGGAAGAGACTCATTGATTGTACAATTACACAACTTAGGAAGTCAGGGGTGAATCTTGAGCCTTGATATTGCACAATGCATAGTTCAGGCTGGACTGGGCAGGAAGATTGTGTAGTTTTGGGACTCAGTGAGTCAGGTTGAGGGGTTTTGCATTGTTTCATCCAACTGCACAATTCTAAAAAGTAGAGAAGACTCGGTGATGTGCATCTCAGGAGCTCAAATACTGCTCAATGCGTAGTTGGGGCCAGGTTGGAGGGATGAATTATGCAGTTTTGGAGGCCAAGGCCCAAGCTTGAGCACTAAAATTGTGAAATGTACAGTACTGGAAGGACATGAGGCTAGGTGATTGTGCAGTTAAGGAGCTCAAGGAGGCTTGAGGACTAATACTATGTAATGTGCAGCATTGGGTTGGATGGAGAGAAAAATTGCGTAGTGTTGGAACTCAGGGGTTGGGCTTCAGCACTAAGGTTATGAAATGTGTAGTTCTAGGAGGCAGAGACTATGCATTGCACAGTGCCAAGAGACAAGGTTGTTGCTTGAGGAATGAGACTGCACAATGCATAGTTCAGGAGAGATGGATGCAGCTGAGTGGCCCAGTCGGGAGTATTTTCCAATTTTGACTAAGTGTTGGATTAGTGAGAGGAAGTTGAATAAAAGAAAGACTTGAACATGATCACACACTTAGTTCACTTGGCAACACAACATAGAACACTCAAAACACATTAACAACATACTTTCCTCAATGCAACAACATTGCGACAACCCATTCCAAGTGCGACACTAAAGATACACTTTGTGACGACAATGATGATGCTTGTGCGACAACACGTGAAACATTAGAAATGAGTACGGAACATGTATACATGATAAGAATAACTCATTATCACACAAATTTCCCCATGAAACAAACCAAAACTCCACTTTATGATAAGCGACAACTCCCACACCAAAATACGACACTTGCTATATGAAAATAAAAGTGTGAACGATACTTGCGATATGCGAACGACAGTGAAAAAACACATGCGAGGGGAGAGATAACATGAAAATGACACCAATTAAACGGAAATAAAGTGAAATCGGAAACCAAAAACATGAAAATGACACTCGCAAGAACAAAGGTGCACGAAGTGACAATTTGAAAAGCTCACCTAAATGGAAGTACAAAATGGAAGTACAAAAACAACTAGAAGTGAGAAACTGTCAATGTTAGTGCGCACTGACTGTCGACATGACTTGGACATTACACAGGCATAGTCTTGATGGACCATGCTATGTTTTTTCAGGCTTACATAAAATAATGTGTTCATGCACTTGTTACAGACTGAGCATGTGTGAGCAAGTGACTTCGACACTTCCAATCCAAGAAGGGAGCTCAAAAGCATCAATTGACCGAGAAGTGAATACAGAATGACTGATCGTGAGATCCACAGTAGGCTTTGAAATTCGAATGTAGGGAAAATTTTGGAGGGTGTTTTTCACATCAACAACAAGTTCCCTTAAACCATTATTATTGATGATATGAACTTGCTTTCATTTCATTTGGTTTCATTTGATTAGAGGGAATGTCAATCAATGGTGATCTTAATTATTGATATTAGGTCATTCTCCACAAAGCCATGATCAATTATTTGACTATGGTGTTTTTATTTTCCTATTATTTGACCATCTTGTCTTCTTTCACTTGGTATAATGAGCTATCATATAATTTTTTTAATAACAATGAAAATTTGTATTAATCAAAATCTGCAGCCAAAATTTAAATAAGGCTCTATGTGCACATAAGGAGCATCGGCGCTGACATAGTGAGATTCTATGCGCAACATCATTGCCATGGCCCCAGGAGGGGGCCCCAAGCTTGACACTCCTCTTCCACCTAAGTTATCTGCATTTTAGAAACTGGTAGAGGTATGCAATAAACAACCAACAAATGAAAAGCAGCAGAAGTTTGTAAAATAAATGGAAACCATCCCCACAGGGGTCCTCGGGGTTTGTACCTAAACCAATGCACTTCGGACTTCGATCTGACTCAGGATGTGCCCTCGGTTGTCCCCGTCTAGGTGTGCTTGCCTCATTTACCTCTTCACTGCTGGAACCCCAAATCCTTAGAAACCATAGGCAATAAAATTGGCAAATACATCAATCAAGCAGAAAGGAGGGACCAGTACTCCTGCGTGAGAATTTGTGTAGAATTTGGTCTGGAGGAAGGCCTCCCTGAAGCTATAAAACTCACGGTGGCCGACTGGTCTCACATTCAAGTGTTAGATTACAAGAAACTCCCATTTAAATGCCAGCATTGCCATGGCTATGGGCACTTTTCTAGGCATTGTAAAAAGAAATCAGAGGAGGGGGCCGAGAACTCAAAAGGAGATCAATGGACTCAAGTCCAGAAATCAGCATCAGCTAAGAAGAACAACAGAATCAAAGGGAAAGGAGTGCCCACGGGGAGTGGTACTCCACCCATAGTACAAGGGGAGGGGAGCACAGTCCCTCCAAGAGTAGACACATCCACCAATCCCTTTGAAATACTCAGTACATCAGAAAAACTCCAGAACCAGCAAATGAAGAGTCAAAACAGCAAGCCATTACTATGGAATAAGATAAAAGATAGGAGGAAACATGCCCTCTCCAAACCGGAACTCCAAGAGGTGTCTCTAGCTCCCCAACCTAGGCAGAAATGATAATGAATAAGACTCTAGAGATTTTTGGATCCTCAGAAGATGAGATAATTGAGAGGCCTTCGAAAAGAATTGGGAGGAAATATCACAGAGAGGCAAGAGAAGGAGAAACAAAGAGACAAAAAATACAAGGCATCTAGCCCACAATTGAGATGTCCATCAGTAGAAATACTAGAACCATGCCTCCCAAGTGAGGTACTGCGCCCCCCCCCCCCCCCCCTCTGCTAGTAAATAATGTGATTACTCTCTTGGAACTGCAGAGGACTGGGGAATCCCTTAAAAGTTGAAGTAGTCAAGAACCTATTGAAATCATAATTTCCTGAGATCCTCATTCTCCAAGAGACTAAAATAGAAGGGGATTCCCTTCTAGACCTCGGCAAAGTAAAATGGAAAACAAAAGTTGGAAAAGCATCAAGTGCAAGGGGTACATGCAGTGGGTTTGCCACCCTTTGGGAGGAAGACAAATTTCAACTTGAGAGCTCCTTCCAAACGTAGCATTGGATTTACACTGAACTTCGACACCTTGCTAGTAAGATTACCTTTGCTCTCTTTAATATTTACGTCCCTGTCCTCTATACAAAAAAGAAATACTGCTGGCAAACCCTGTTTGATATCGTTGACGCTTACTCCCCAAGAATATAATTTTAGCAGTAGATTTCAATCTAATCTTTGACCCAAAGGAAAAAAGAGGAGGAATCAGCAGCAGAGACCACTTCCTGTCCTTCGTGGAAGACCTGATTCAACAATGGGATTTACTGGACTTTACGCAAAAAACAGGGCTTTACACATGGACAAACAACAGAGTTGGGGCGGAGCACATTTCAACCCGGTTGGATAGATTCTTACTTCAGAGCACCTTCCTCTCCGAAAATAAGACTTCCTCACTCATGTTCCAATAATGGTTAATGAGGAGGATAACTCAAGACTCCTGAAGGCCTTCACTGAAGACGAAATCAACAATGTAATATGGAATATGGAACCAGACAAAACTTCAGGACCCGATGGGTTCTCCATTCATTTCTATAGAATCTGTTGGGACATCGTCAAGGCTGATTTGTTTTGAATGATCAAAGGCTTTCTCTAAAAATCCAAAGTGGGAGGAAGCACAAACTCCACTTTCCTAGCGCTAATCCCAAAAGAAGTGAACTCAGTGGTATTTGATCGCTTCAAGCCAATCTCGCTATGTAATGTGTCCTACAAAATTCTCACCAAGTTACTTGCAAATAGAATAAAGGCGCTACTGGAAAAACTCATCTCTCCCAATCAAGGCGGGTTTGTTAAAGGTAGGCATATCTTGGACAACATGATTCTAGTGCAGGAAATCATTCATTCCAGCCACTAATGCCAAGAGAAAGGCATGAACATTAAGCTGGACATGGCGAATGCCTTTGATCGAGTAAGGCATTCTTTCCTCCTCCAAGTTCTTTCTGCTTTTGGTTTCAGTTCCGATTTTATAAAATTGATTAAAGCATGTATAGGAGAGCCTTGGATAACCCCTTTAGTAAATGGCGGGTTGGCTAACTACTTCAAAGCTTCGAGGGGCATTGGGCAAGGCTGCCCACTGTCCCCCTTCCTATACATTCTGATGGCAGATTACATAAGAAGAAAACTTATAGCAGAGAAGCTAAATGGGACATTTCCAGGCATCAGGGCGATAAAAGTAATAATACCAGTCAATCATGCCTTTTTCGCCGATGACTCTATCCTTATGGGAGGAGCCTCCATTAAAATTGTAAGGGCTTTCAATGAAGTTATCCAAAGTTTCTGCAGCTATGGTCAACAGGAGGAAAAGTGTTGTGTATGGCTGGGCGGTAGACCAACAAACTATTCTTAGGATTTCTCAAGCCCTGGGCTTCACAGGCTACGCCTCTTGGGACAAATTCAAGTACCTAGGCCTGCCTTTATCATTGGGAACCAGCAAGGCCCCTCATTGGATGGAAATTATCAGCAAAATCAAGGCAAAAATGACTGTGTGGGGTGGCCAGTGGCTTACCTCAGCTGGGAAGCTCATTCTTGTAAAATTTGTTCTCTCCTCCCTTCCAATCTATCAGGCTTCATTTCTTTTAGCTCCAAAAATGATCACCGAACAACTATCTAAGCTGATTCGAAATTTCCTGTGGCAAGGAGGAAAGGGGAATAAAAAAAAAATTCACCTAGTAAGTTGGGACATAGTGAAAAGGCCACTATCTAAAGGCAGACTTCAGGTAAGAGACCCCGGGTTGGCCAATCTGGCTTTGGGAGGAAAGATTCTCTGGAAAATCTTCTCAAATCAACGACATCCTGTAAGTCAAGTTCTAATTAAAAAGTATCTGCATGGGCTCTCAATAAATAATATGGATGAAGGAGCTTCCTGCAAAGGAACCACTCTATGGAAGCTATGAAGCCGAGGTTGGGAGTTCTTTAAATACCATCTCTACAAAATCCCTGGAAATGGAAAAAGAATTGGGTTGTGGGAAGACAAGATCATGGGCCTCCAACCCCTAAAATTTGCCCCTAAAATTGCAGATTTACGTGATTGGCTCATTCAGAATGGCATCCACAAGTTGGCTGATATATGATCTTGGGACTCCGGAGGGAATTGGAGTGAATGGGATTTCCATCACCTCCCTGACTGGTTGCTTCCTCAACTACACCTCTTCCTAGCTGAGATCTCAGGTTTGGCTCCTGTGCATCTCCATTCAAGGGACAAGTGGGGCTGGGGGAAGACCAGATCTTACTCAGCATTGTAGAGCTTTGCAGCTCTTCAAGAACACCAACCCTAGATCCACTCTACTTCGCTTTGGCAACATGTTTGGGACCCCTTTGGCCTCCCAAAGATTAACTTCTTCTGTTAGATTCTCATGCATAGAAGGGTCCTCATTGGAGATAATTTAGTGAAACGTGGAATTATCGGACCCCATAGATGCCCTCTCTACTGTTCGGATCAAGAAACGATTGAACATTTGTTCATTGACTGCCCCTTCACTCAAGAAGTATGGTTGCAAGCAATGTTCGGGCTCAATGCTCAAATTCTAGCGCAGCTCTTAGTAGTTAGTCTTTTCGTCTCTTAGAAAGAGCGCTCCCCTCACACATTGAAGAGAAATTCAACATGGGCCAAAATCTAGAGTGCAATTCCAAAATACATCTACTGGGAACTGTGGTTAGCTAGGAATGAAGCCATCTTCAATAACAGATTACAATCTCCCAATGTAGTGGCTGCCAAAGCCAAAGCACTGCTGTTGGAAACTTACGAAAATCAACCTCATAAGCTAGACAATGCGCTCCTCCCTGAAGAGATTAGTTGGCTAGGCGAGTCATTGAGGTGGGTAAGTAATAAAAATAACCCCTCTCAACCTTGCCCCAACCCAGAGTGGCGGCTTTGAATCTCCGAGTTGGAGTTTCAAAAGTGGTGGAAAAAATAGGGCAAAGTTACGATATTCTTTGATGGAGCCTCCAAAGGAAACCCGAGGATATCAGGAGCAAGGGGTGTAATCTACTCCTCAGACGGGCATAAAAAGAATAGCTTCAATTGGAGCCTAGGTCAAAGCACTAACAATCAGACAGAGATTCTAGGATTGCTCAAAGCATGCCAGCTTGCTCAGGGAAACAGAGGGAAAAACCTTCAAGTCTTCGGGGATTCAGAAATCCTGATAAAAATCCTAAACACAGGTGATCATCTCAATAGCTCAGCGCTCAACAAGACCCTCGAGAGATTGAGGAAACTGTTGTAGAATTTCACTACCAGCTCTTTCTACCACATCCTCCGAACTCTAAACAAGGAAGCCGACACAAGCGAAAACATGGGATGGCTCTTAGCCCAAGGTGCTATGTCAAAAAATGATGAAGCATCAGAATAACATCCTATTCCTTAACAGAGAAGACCGAGTAGTGCAAGATCAGGGCATCCCTTGTTACGCCCTCCATATGCAAATATTCAGTCTCCATGATTGTCCAAAATCCGGCATAGGTAACATACAATCGAGCTACACTTGAACGCAGATGATCACACTGCCTTGATACAATTCTGCTCCAGCATCACAGATAGAACCTCATATCGAGTCTGTCACAGTTAACGTGACCAATACTCAAGCACTCAATATTCAAGCAATGAGATTAAGAAGTGGCTCAACAAATTTTCCATACACAGAGGACTCAGATCAGACGTGCTGTAGGATTCATTTTTGGTACTGTTAGGCTCGCCTTATCCTATAATAGGAAATCAGAATAGGAATATAAGTTGTCTCCCATATTTTTTTATTCTTCTATGCATTGACCAAGGATCTTTATGTAATCACATCAGAAACAATTGTACAAGCTGGTTCTCTGCGAATGCCCAATGGATCAAGTCGGATTCTATTGATGTTGAACTGTCTGAAAGCATATCGTTGAAGCACAATGTAATAGTGGTTGTTTGGCTTAGGCCCAACCTTTCTTCTCCAAATAATAATCAACTATTCTTGTTTAAAAAATATATATTCCATGAATCTAAAAAGGAAGGAGCTAAGAGCCATCCCCGCCAAAAAAAAAGAAGTGGGGTTGAGATCCAACACTGGACATTCTAAAGGTTGCACCTACTACTTCTTGGGAACATGAGTAGATTCTTACAAATTACATGCATAGGATGATGCAAGAACAAAACATTTCTGATAATTGAGAGAAATCGACCCACCACTAGACCCATAGGAGGCGAGAGAATTCTTGGAACCATATTTTGGGATTTTCTTGCTTTGATATTTTCTACTTCTTATTAAAGGAGGGGAAGAAACATGAAGGAATTTTTAGCACATTTGAATATAAAGGATAAGAAGAGGGCGGGTTGATCTCCTCCTCATCCTCTGTTCCAACTTCTTTTTCCTTATTTTTTGTAAGATCGATTTTGTCAGTATCCTTCGACAAAGACTTTTCCTCAACAAATGGATTAATATTCTTTTGAGACACTTGATCTGGGATTGACTGATCAAATTGGGCCTCATCATCCATAACTTTTTCCTCTGGGGAATTCAAAACTTCATATCTATTACCAGAGGAAGGAAGCTAATGAGATTTGGGTTTGCTAACATGTGGTGTCTTAGTCAAATGTTTATTGTGCTTCCTTGTAATTAGTTTGAATGCTCCTTTCTTATCATTACTATGAGAAGATGGTGGAGGATTAGAATAAAGCTAAAAAGTTGGAGGCATAGGAATTTTTTTGTGAATTTCTCATGCTCATAACAAAAAATACATTTAAAAGGAACCTCTTCATAATCCATGGCCCAAAGATGGGACTAATCATCCAAGTTAAGTTGAATCTCCTTGTGAAGGCCTTTTGAAAAATCCATTTCAATGCAAATTACGACACAAGAGAAGTTATTCTCCTTGTCCATATAAATAGAAATAAATCGGCCCAATTTATCACCTATAGCCTTGAAAATACCTTCACTCTAGCAAAGAGCGGGAATATATGGCAATTTGATCTAGACTAGTGCAAAAGAAATTTCCATCATGGGATTGAAATGCATAGACTAGCGGGTGAGAAATATTCCTCTAGTCCCCATGAAATAAGGTCCAGATGTATAGATATGATCCCTATCCTCCTTGTTTTCAAAAAGAAAAGCATAATAATTGTTTCCACAATAGAAAATACCAACAGGATCATGATTTACCCAATTAAAAAAGGTCCATTCTAAAACATAATTATAGCTAGGCTAAAGGCCAATGAGATTACCAATCAACCCTCTTTACTTCAATGAAGTTACACTCTTCTTCACGAAGGAAGAAAACTCTAAATAAAGTGAGGGAATTGACTCTGCTTTTTTAAAAAATCTACTTGGGAGAACCATGAACAAGTAATGACCTCAACCACTCAAGAACTAGAGAAATGCCACTATATCTAGTCTAATAATAGGAAAAACCCTAGTGAGTTGTGAACACATGAAACAAGAAAAGAACATATGAACTAATAACAAACCAAGCCAATTGAAAACTAATACAAACCCTTATTCAACGATAAAAACTCCAGATCTATCATGAAGATTGAAAAAATATGCAGTTAGACACAAGTGAAACCCCTAGTCGCTCGCTCTCGCGATATCTACAACTCCATTCTCTTCATGAGTTATCATATAGACAATTGAGAAGGTGCATCAAAGTAATATAAATATTCATCTTAATACCAAATTTATCAAGCATTGGGTGAGAATAACAATTTCCGTGTTATTCAAAACAATGTTAATAATAATTACAAATCCCATCATGGTTTATCACGTCATATCATATTACATCAAAGAGTTAAAGAAGATTCCATCAAACAAGCCATGAAAATAGATTTCCAAGATCTATGAATTACTACATAATAAGGTGACATAGTGTTTAACATTACATTGAGTCATTATTTTACCCATTTTCCCTCAATTAAATTCCTTCATTGTTTGTTGTTGTGGTTGTGCTTAATTTAGTTGAGCATACTCTTTGTCCTAATTGAAGTGATTTTTTAATCAATTTCTCTATTCACAACTTGTTAATTTGCTAGAAATTGTACCTAGAGGTGCAAAGGAACATCGATAGGAGGAGTGGGGAAAATGTGGAAGGCAACAATCAAGCAAAATATATGGATAATGAAATACAAACGAAATTTGAGTTTCTATATATCTTCTAAAGAATCTAGCGAGAGGTCAAAGTTAAGAAGAATGTTACACTAACATGAATGTCCCGAAAAAATAGAAATCCTTGTAGGCACAAGGTACATATCTGATGCAGGAGCATCCAGCACCAAAGCAAGCGAACGTGGGCCACGGAAGCAGAACAGAGGAAAGTCTGTTTTAAAGCAGAAAAACAGATTTAAAGTGGATTTAAAGCAGTTGTTAACATCCATGCACGCTTTTTGGAGAGCTTTCATTGGAGGAAAATAAAGAGAAGATCTCATCGATCCTTCCTAATGCATCTTATATAAATATAATGTGATAGGGTGTGAGATATATCTGTGCTGTGAGGAAAATTGTGAGTGAAAAATGTAGCCGAGCGTGAGCTCGTTTCTAAGGCTGGAAGGCCTTAGTATGTAACTGTTTTGCATAATAAATAAAAGCATGCTTTAGTGTATGTTGCATACGTTTATATGTGTTTTATAATCGAGCAGATTTTGTGTTGCGAGATTGATCGGTCATCGATCACCACCAGGAAATGATGGCGATCTAACTAACGCGTATATGTGATTGTTTGTTGAAGTAACGTGTATATTGATTGTTTGTTGAAGGCGGGTTGTTGAAGACGGCATGCAGTGCGAAGGAAGATCAAGTGATCGGTCGAAATAAAGAAGGCATTCTATACAACGATGGATCCGAATGAGAAATGTTCAGCTCTTCATGGCGGGCAAGGGTGGCACGGGCCAGGCATGTGTTGCATGCAAGTTTCAGAGGAGAAAATGTTATGCGGAGTGCCCATTGGCTCCATACTTTCCATCGGATCAGTCGAAGCAATTCCTCAATGCTCACAAGCTGTTCGGCGTGAGCAACATTCTGAGGATCTTAAAACAAGTAGACGACAGCAAGAAGAGCGACGCAATGAAGTCCATCATCTACCAGGCCAATGTCAGAGAAAAGGACCCTGTGCATGGTATAATAATCATGCTGCAAACCCGGATCGAAAGACTGAGAGAAGAGCTGGAGCTTCTGAGAAGCAAATGCGTTGAAATCGAATCTGCGTTAAGAAGTGACCAGCGGAATAGTTAGTAAAAGGCGGTGGCATATATTTAAAATCCACATATTGTTGTGTATTGTATTATGGTTGAGCGTGGGGTTCTAAGGCAGCGACTAACCAGCCTGCCATAGGGCATTAAATGCCTGGGGAGATGCAGTCTGGATAGCTCGATAACACGCGAAGTCCCATTTCTTATTTAATGCCCAGTCTCCCCGCTCGCGTGTGATCGGGTTATCTAGCCTGCATCTCCCCGGGCATTTAATGCCCTATGGCAGGCTGGTTAGCCGCTGCCTGGTTTTAATACTTAGCACGTATGCATGGATGGCACGATATTTAAAGAGATCCACGTCATTAAGTTAAAGGGTTTTCAGTTTAAACCGCTTCCGAAAAAAACCAAGTGGGCCAGAAACCACAGGCCCAGGATCGAGATTTATATATGAAAGGGGATTTTGGCTTACCCCAAGATCTCATTTTCATCAATAACAAACGAGTTCAAATTCTTTGGGTTTTTTAAAATGGCAATGAGATGGCGCTCCTTCCTTCCACTCTCAGTACCTTGGAGTCATGAAGAGAAATAGATGTCATAAATTTGTACACTTGAAGAGCTAACAAAGGTTATATTGAATTCCAATGTTTCTGTAAGGTTCAATTGCTACAAGTTGAGAATTTGAATTCATTTCTTGTGTAATTTATCTCTTCATAGATAATCAATAACTTTTATTGAATTGTTATTTAGTTAAGTCTTCCTTACCACATTCTGTTGATTTTTTTTCTTGGCACAACTTTTTTTCATAGCATATCATTGAGAAAATGTTTTATGAGTTTGAAGGCCACAATTGTGTAATCTCAAGCCATTTTCCATCCACCTCCAAGGGAGCCTTTTAATAAAAGTTAAAGGGCTTTTACTTAGCTAAAATATCAAAGGATTTTAACTTATCTTTTATACACTTGTACGTTTAAAGAGACCACATCTCCTCAATATTATCCAATATTTTCTAGACCATTAGCATCCTAAATTAGGTGCAAATATAATTTAACATCTAAGGCCTACATTTTGTTCAACCTTGCCAGTCCTTAATATCCTTTCTAGACCTTGAAGGGAGACTGTTATAATCCGCTAGATTAATACATTACAAAATGGCTATATGAAACCATCAGTTGAAAGATATCTATAAAAATAAAAATATCTTATGTTATTCACCAATCCTCATAAAAAATTGATGCAGAAAAATATACATGCAAAGAAAGAAAAGCTTAATTCCTTGTTTTTCGGCCACTTCCACAAGAAGTTTCCTTTGAAACTGGCCATGCTTCCTGTTTCTTTATATCGAATTCAACATACACCAACAGAGATAAGAGTGCGAGAAATATTTTGGCATCAATCACGACATGCAATGAAAATGGAGTGCATTTAAACAAAAGGCTCAAGTAATATTAGACACAAAATGTGACACTAGTAGCGAGTAACAATAGAAATCAAAAGCCCATTCCACTTGTACATGCTCTTTGGTTCCTGTAGTAATATTATATATTTCCCAACATGCTTCTTAAACTATGGTTTGGAATCCAAGAGGACTTTCTGCTATCGATATTTGGGGCCATGTTATTCACATGTTCTATGTAGTTTTACCCAAATTTTAAGGATTCATAGGCCTGTAGATGGGTTTTATGTAAGCTCTATTAAAGAATTCAAACAATAGAGATTATGCTTGATACCTCATGTATAAGAGATAGGGCTAATACATTGAATTGGGGATGAGTTCGGGGTCCATTGTGCTTGAAATCAGTTTAGGGGAGGGAGCAGGAGAAGCAACAAATTTTGAAGTTGGGTGGTCCCTAAAACCTTGAATTTGACTATTCCTTTTGCAAAAACCAAAAAGAAAACCTTGCATGGAAAAAGAGAAAGAATTTAAGAGTTATATTGTGGGGAGGATCTAAAAACCCTAGACAAAATGGTAATAGTGAAGCATCCCCATGCCACATTAAAAGACGTGCAACCACCCTATAGCACCTGTAGCAAAAACCTAGTGTCACGATAATCTTCGTACTTGGGGAAAAAGTCTCATTATATGGTTGAAGAGAATTTGGAATGGGTTTGGAGCACAACTCTAAAATGAAGAGAATCTTTATTAGAACCTTAGTTAATCACTTGGGTGATAAAACTTTGCTCTCCAAATTCATTATATTAATGCAAGTTCATAGAAACTTTTATAATACATGAACATCACACATATTCGAGTAGCATTATCTATGATAACTTCTAAGAATATATTATTTTAGAAAAATAATCATATCATCTTTACAAGAAATGAATGGACAAGATACCATATTTAAATATAAAATACAAGGTTCCTATAACCCCAGATGTTGGCAAGAAAAGTTCCCTAAGGCAAGGATTGAAAGCCTCAACGGAGCAGGGTAAGATAACCAAAAAGAGCATTCAAACAAGCATGCCAAACATACGAATTATCAAACTTGGATTTGGAGACATACCCAGGGGTCCTACCTTTGAAGATGTTCCTGTAGGGTCCAAACCCTATGCTTCCTCGACGTTGTGCAAACCTACAAAGAAATCACAAAAGCATATACATAATAGATAATTCAATGTGCATACATAGTAATATGTTATATCATCATATCTAAACATATAAACTATCAGTCATAAGATGAAAACATATACCAGGAGCAAGACATGAGCTTCTTTATTGATTAGCAACAGTAAGTATTGATCTAGGCCAAAGGCACCAACGAAGCCTTCCTTTGGATCCGTACAACCTGAGACATGAAGACAACCTCTCTAATAGGTGCAAATAGATGCTAGATAAGGATGCTAAGCATCTATGCAAAGGCAACTAGGGCTTCCTAGAGATTGGGAGTGCAGGAGGCACAGGAAAAGCAGACTTGATCTGGGAGAAATCGAGTATATTGTCGATATCCTTCTTCTTGTATAAATTTGGCATAGCCAAGTGGTGTATGTATATCACCTCAAATTGGTTATTTCAGTTAGGCCTTGGGCTCTTGTAGGTGGGTTCTTAGTAAAACCCATAAACCTCGCCTGAAAAAATAGCATTTTATTTTATTTTTCATATTTTAAAAGGTATATGCGGGTATAGTGTTATGGGGCCCGTGTATGTATGCAATTTAGTATGGGAAGAGTCACGTATGGATTTTGAGATATTTTTTTTTTATTATAAAGTCAAGTCTGCATAGGAAAAGGGACTGCCCAGGGCCATAAAAGAGCATCATGTCTACAGGAGTATTGAATGATGCTATAAAATATGCCCCATAATGTATGAGGTCAGAAGGGGAACATGATGGCTGAAATATATTAAGTATAGAGAGAGGAGTCATCTGAAAACCCGGGAGGAGATCACCATATTCCAGCCCATCGAATACCTGTGGAAGGATTCAGAAAGAAAACTCATGTCTGAGGTGGGCATACCCATGCTTAGAAGTAATAAAGCATGTCCACTGATAAAGTATAAAGCAGATCTAGAATTTATACATAAGTGTACAAAAGGAGCTGAAGAATACATAGTGGATCATTAGATCATAGCCATGAAAGAACATAATGGAGCTATGTCTCAATATCACATATAGAAGAATGTCTGATCAATGATGTTGCATAATTGATCCTCATAAAAGTACCAAGTCATATAGGTGGAATAGTGGTACTGCATAAACTCAGGTGCCAACATATAAGATGTTGCTGTGAAAAATTGCAACATATAAAGGTGAGAGGTGTCACTGGTAGAAAACTAAAGGAGTTGTCAAGTGAACCAAGATGCTGACACAACCTGAGGTCTTCACTGACCACAAATGGTACATTTATACACTATGAGAATAGATGAGCTGAAGTCGACCATGTGAGAAATCGTTTGATTACCGGTCATTGATTTATACGTTAACAAACGTGGGACAACTCATCAATAATGATAATGGGTGTCAAGGTACCCCAGTACAATCTAACAAGTGTGAATAGATGTGTTGAAGTCGAACACTTGAAATAATATATCAATCAAGAGACATTGATGTATTCTCATTGTCGATAATGAAGGAGTCTACCACTGATGATTGCAAACCCTAAGGTACTGAAAAAAAGGACTATAGATCTTGTTCATGAGGAAATATATCCATGTATTTCTTAATAAGTCATCTATAAAGGATACATAGTACACAAACTTACCCAGTGATGGAACCGACATAGGTCCAAACACATCACTGTGCACAAGCTCTAATATCCCTTTCGCCCTCTTAGCATCAGGGGAGAAACTCACCCAATTCTGCTTCCCATATACACAACTTTCACAAAAATTGAAATCCAAAGAGAAATTAGACATGCCTTCTACCATACCATTACCATGAAGTATTTGAAAGCCCTTCTCTTCAATATGTCCAAGCCTTTGATGCCATAACATGGTCTTTTCTCTAGAGACCACTAGATTTTCTGCTCCACTTTCAGGAAGCATAGAAATGTTTCACCCATAAATAAAAAATACTACGCAGAAGCTTGTACAGTGTTCCAATCCGAACTCCCTGCATCAATACCAGTGCTCCCCAAACCATCTTGCAGGTATCTTTCTCAAACACTGTTTTTACACCTGCATCATCCATCTTGCTTACAAAAATCATATTTATGGCCAATGCAAGAATTTGCAGAACACTCAGAAGTGCTCTAATACTTCCACCTTGCAACTTCAACTTAAATTTTCCGCGTCCAATGATTCTAGCCTTCCTAGCATCCCCTAAGAAGACATCACCACCATCATATTTACCATACTCGCAGAACCACTCCCTATGGGGAGTGAAGTGAAATGATTCACCTAAGTCAATCAACCATGCCTCATGATCTACATGTGTACTTGAAGAAGAAGCCAAGTACACATCCCAACCTTCATCTGAGGTGGTTTTTGCCTCTATAGAATGAGCAGCATCGCATCCCTTTCTTTTCTTAGGAGCTTTAGATCTACAATCCTTTTTGAAGTGCCCTTCCTTTCCACATTTCTAGCACACCTTTACAAGTTTTCCTGGAGATTTAGATCTCCCACTTGAGGACTTATTTTTTTTTATTTTATTTTTTATTTTTTATTTTTTGTTCTGGGATCGTCCTCGTACAGACAAGGCATCTCCATTCTGGCTCTCCATATTTTTGTGTCTCATCTCCTTTGACAATAAGGATGAGCCTATTTCATCAAACTTCAAGGTAGTTGTATTGCTATCTATAGCAATAACCAAACTATCCCATGAATCTGGTAGATAACACATCAAACTGATGCACTTATCTTCATTTGAAATTTTTATATCAATAGATAACAACTGGCTTACAATAGTATTAAAGGCGTTCAGATGTTTTGTCACCGAATCTCCATCCTTCATCCTCAGGTTATACAACTTTTTTTGCAGGAACAAGTTGTTCACCAGAGACTTAGATTGGTACAAAGTCCCTAACTTGACCCACAAATCCTTCATCGCAACTTCCCCTGATACATTCAACAATACTGAATCTAAGACACACAACTGTATTGTGCTCTTTGCCTTCTGATCCAACTTCGCCCAATCTTCTGCTAGCATTGTCGTTGGTTTAGTACCCAGATCTATTGTTATCCACTAGCAGAGCCTCTGGCTTGAGATTCCACAACTCAAAGCTCTGACCATTAGATTTATCGATCTCTATCTTTCCATTGATTGCCATCTTCTTTCACAGCAAGAATCGATCCCGCAGATCTCCCACTGAACATGGTCTACCACAGGCCCGAGCAAAACCCCTCAGTAGCAAATGCATCCCCTTGAAGCCGAAACAACTTTGATACCAAATGTAGGTTTTAAACCTGTACAGAAATTACTTGCAGATGAATTCTAAAAACAAAAAATAAACAACGACGAGAATATAAAACAAATACAGAAAGATGGATCCCAAAACTGGACTACCATATTGACTTTCGTTATATTCCTTTCAATGTTACAATTAATATATATACATGTTGAAGCATTCATAAACCCCAGTCCATTAACCCTGGATTAGAACATAACCGTAGTTCCCTTGACAGGATCTATAAAATACCATGGGCAGAAAAAACATCATGCCCAAAACCATATGCAAAACCCTTGCACAAAACCATAGGTAGGTCCGCCCACTGAATATAGGGTCAATTTTTTTCTTTCTTTCTCGGGGCGCTTCCCCGAACCTCATACAAAGTGTCTGCCACCCCTGTTGTTCCCAACGCAACGAATAATGGGGTCTATCACGGCCCGTTCCTGGACTAGTCGTGGAAAGAATATAACACACATCCAACATGCATACTAACTTTGTTTGATGTGTATGACACCTCATTAGAAAGATCTCTTTGAGGACTATAAATTTCAACTACAAACCCTTGCCATAGGCGAAAAAAAAAAAAAAAAAAAAAAAAAAAAAAAAAAAAAAAAAAAAAAAAAAAAAAAAAAACCATCGTTTAGGGCCTCAAAGCGACTCCATAAGTTCAAAACCCGAAAACTACCAAAAATAATAAATTGTGCTACAATTAAGGATATTGAAAGAATCAGTGCTTGGGGTCCATGTGGAATAGGTGGGTGGCCACCAATATCCACCTAGATCATATTTGGTATATAATATTGGGTGTTTTCGGTTATGTGATACAACCTCACTGAAACTGTCGATACTTGACACCCGATAGGATGATAGTCAATATGATGAGAAACCTAAAAGCAATGGGCCATGGTGATGATGTGGTGGCGGAAATGATGGAGGCTAGGATGTTGGGGGAATAACATCTTTGATCTCGACATACACTCCTAATGTTAATAGACCCTAAAAAAACAACAACTGACACATAAAGGTTTCCTATCTAATGATGCTGACATGCCACCATATTGGGTATAAGGTTTTCTTAGCTCTATGATTAGACCTCATAGAAACTGCCTAAATCCATAGGTTGTGGGCCCTGGTGATGATGTGGTAGTGGAAACTAAGGAGGCCAGGGAGTCGAGGGAATGACCTATTGGGTATCCGGTATCGAGTGTATTCAACCTTGTGATCAAACCTCACTGAAACCATCCAAACTTGAAATCAATGTGCCATAGTGATGACATGGTAGTGGAAACCTATTTGGCCATGTGCATTTGCTCGCCCATGACTAAATCGGTAAATTGTTCACTTTTCAATCAACTTGTGATTTTGCGAGTTAATATATCAATTTACTTTGTGACTTGTTAGCCACATTCTTGTCATGCACTCCATCTTGCATCCACATTGCACAGGATTCTAAGCTAATTCAACTCACTTTCATCTCCTATTGCTGGACCTGTGTTCCTGTCACAAACAACAATACCAACAGTCAATCGTTCCATTCTCCTCCATATCACCATTACTTGTAAAAACTAGTTATTTTGCTCATGGATCCACCATTTGCAAACGTTTCTAAATGCAGAGGCTTAAATACAACATAAAATAGATTGCATTAGGTGCATAAAGAGGCGAACTATTGTGAGATTTTGAGCTACATTTTCCTATATTTTGTAGTTGCGTAAAAGAAGAAACTGTCCTCTTTTATCTTTGTAGATTTCTTTTCCTGTGCGTTTCACATCATGGAGTTGTATTCCACAGATTTGAAAGTTCAATATTGTGATTGCTTCGATCCTATTTTTGTTCTTTTAAATTTGATGAATTTTGGAGCATGAAATGTACAAAGTAGTAGATGCTAAAATCAAATAGTCCCTTTGCCAGAAATGACTAGATAACAACATGATGAACATTATTGTAACAATGTAATGAGTTTTTCTAAAGGAAATAAATAGGAAGTTGTCTCCCTTCAACCAACATCCTAATGCCCAACAACAAAGACAAAAGTGAGAGCAACTACGATAATAACATCACAACCACAATCTCATTCAATTCCAAGAAAGATAGGGGAGGCATATGGTTGATGAGATATCAATTTCTGAATAGAACATTTGCAAGTCCCCTTAGTTGCTAGGTATTTGAAATATCAAGATTAGTTTCCTAAATTTTGCTACATACAAAAATGACTATCTTGTTTTTTAAATCAATTGAGTAAATTTCAACTTAAAATTAAATTTGTTCATTGCCACAGAAAATCGGACCTTGTTATAAACCTTTGAAAGGCTTTAAGAACAACAATGTGATTAGGATATGTGGAATTCTCTCGAACATTTGCATCCTTTTCCATTATATTTTTTAGGCAAGGCGAAAGGAATTGTTACACAAGTTTGAATCCAAGACCTTCATCTCATAGTTTACTGTATTTTTGCCCCGTAAAAGTCATAGACTGTCCTATGCTCTAAGCGAATAGCTACTGGAATCAACTCAATGAAGCCAAAGACTACTATATTCCATAAGCAAATAGCTACTAAATCCAACTTCCAAGTAGATTTGTGATATGGTGTACTATACAACTACTTACATACAAAAATTTATCGCTGAATTACTAAATCACTGATACATGAACGAAAAGATAACAAATCTTATAATGAACTGAAGTGCAAGCTTATCAACCACATAATTCTTTGGACTTTCCACATTCACAAATTTTGATTTGCAAAATTATGTATCAAGCGACCAAGTGAACATAATGTAAAATAACAATGATGAAAAACCAATGGTTGTAGCAGGGCTACACAACCATGAATCATGGTGGACAATACTATAAAAAAAATGATGACAACATTCAATCCAATATTCACAACAACATTAAAGTGAAAGATTTTACATTCAAAGAACTAGCCCATACGTTAAAGGTTATTATACAACACACACAATAGAATTAAATGCCATGTTACATTTCTAAATCAAATGTCTTCGTGTAGTTGTCGTTTGGCAATACTACCACAATCAAGAATGGAGGCATTTGCTAGCTCATATTATTAGTCCAAAAATATTTGTAAGAAATCTTGATTGCATAATAAATATGACTAAAAAGTTTTATTATATTTGTAAGAAGTCTTAATTGCATACTTATAGCCTATCACATTTAAAAAAAAAAATATTTTTTATTTATTTTAAATTTAATAAAAATATTATTTTAATTCTCCTTAGGTTTAATATTGTAAATCAACATTTTTTTAAAAACAAAGGAAATAGTAATATGCTATCGACAACTAATTCATCTCTATAATTTTAGAGTTTTTAATAAAAACTAATAATGGAAAATAGTAATTTCACTACTAATCACATAACTAAATTAAATGGAATAGAGTAATTTCACTTCTAATCAAATAACCAAATTAAAGCATAAATAACACGATTGTTTTTTTAAACATAGAAATAAAAACAAATTTAAATGAAAGAAAACAATAATATGTTATTTAACATTCCTGACGATGAACCACACTGGTTGGTTCAAAACGCGTTGACAAATGATATTTCATGTGATTTTCGCCGAAAAATCTCTCGTAAACTTGATATAGATCACAGAAGCCTCAATTCTATAAGTAACTCATTGTTATAATCCCAACCCGAAGGGATAGTTCACTTGGTCGAGTTTATGTTGTTAAGTACCTTGTCTATCGGGAGGTCACGATGTCAAATCTCCTCGACCCCTTTCGGGTTAGGTCTATCTCCTCGACACCCTTGAGGTTAGGCCAGCCTTGCTAGTTTGACCGACAAGTAAATCGCTTCTAGTTTGACCGACAACGACAAGTAAATCGCTTCGATGGATCTACTTGGATTTTCCAGTAGATGTAAAAACCATGTGAGCCACTAAAAAACTCATTGTTATAATCCCAAAACCTTCAACAAAAATTTAATAATACAAAATGATGATTACACCAACAATCACAACCAAATTAAAAAAATTATAACACATAAAAATGATGATTACACTAACCATCACAATCAAATTGAAAAATTTATAAAACATAAAAATTAAACTGTCTAGACTATTGTATAGATAAAAACGAGGCTATTCATCAATTTTTTTTAATAAATAAAAAAATAAAATAAAATTGAGAAAATATTAAATAGAGCAAGGTGGATATGTGGTTGAAATTGGGGAATTTCAAAGTTAAAACTCACGCTCCAATTTTCATATGCATGAGCGTGGCATTGAAATTGGGAAAATATTAAAATTTGCCCACTTTCACCAATATCGGGTAAATTGGGATTACCAGAGTGTTGAGCTTCGACACAGGGAAACAACTTTCGGATGTTGTGTCAAAGCCTTCGACAGTTGCGTTGGGCAAACTTTGTTAATGCACTGACTATTTGAACGGAACATATTGTGTCAATTCCCTGAAAAAATTGAGACACAATTGTAATTGTAAGCAAAAGAATTTAAAAGCCTCTCGGCCCCTTGATGAATAACGTCACCATTAAAGTTGGAGCCCGAGAGTTCAATCTCTTGTTTCTAAGGTTGATCTTGCAGTAATGCAACTGATTTCTGGGAGGTCGGTAGCTTCTTCTTCTCTCCATGACCGGGAAAAAGAAGGAACTGTAGGTCATTTCCAAGTACTTCCCCAGTCGAGAGTGTACAGGATTCGTGACCGTAGCTTTTGAATCTTGATCGGGTTCAGCAGTGCTTGCATACTCCGCAGCCAATGAGAAGACACAACCTCCGCATGTGACGTCCGCAAGAAACCACTACATTACATGCATCTCTCCGAAAGACTTTGACGAATGAGAACTTTCAAATCTTCGTTGGGTACTTCGTGTGAGGAGGATTGGTGGGAAGTGGAGACAAATTTGCACTGCGTTGCCTCCATATCAGCGCGCTTAGAGAGGGGGTTTCGCATTTAGGAAGCCGTTGAATCAGATTTTCTAGACATCATTTGCATTTTTCATCTGCACCCACTTCAAGGGCTGCAATGGCTTTTTCCACATTTAGGCCACAGACCTCTTTTAATCCCCAGGGCATCGGTTCGACTTCCGCTCCGTCCTTTCTGCAACCCCAACCCCAACAGCAGCAACAGCAACATCAGCAGAACATGATGATGATGGGCTCGGCAGGCCAGAATCAGCAGCAGCAGCAGCAACAGCAGGAGCAAATTCACCTCTTCACGACAGAGAAAACTCCGGTTACTTACCAGACGAAGTGGGCTGACATCCATCCAGATTCACAGAAACTCCTCTTGCAAATCGAGTAAGTTTTCCAGGCATTTCTTCCATGGAAGATATAGTTGGCCTTGTTGAGTTTTCAAGCTGTCAAAGTCACTGGCACAGATGTAACTTCATGTTATTAGGCGCCCCTTCTCTCACTGTGGTTTGATAAGTCCGCGTTGTTTTCATTATTCAGGGTTGGATAGGACATTGAATAACTATAGCGTATGCAAGTGAATACTGATCAGTCATTCATTGCGCACTCTTTTGCTGGGGACCTGTTTCTGACTTAAAGTGTAACCCTTGTATGCAGGGAGAGAATTTTGGAGTACAGGAATGAAAGCGAGAGGCTTGATCAATGTGTTCGACTTTACGATACTTCAGCCCTAAATGAAGGTTTTGAGCTTGATGCTGCTCGTATATTGCAGGTTTTTTGTCCTGTCCTGAGTATCTGTCCATCTCTTTGCTTAAAATTTTAGGTTGTGCAAGGGAAGCATTTTTGTGCCTCTGAGTTATTGCAACCGGCCTTCACTTGCTGTTGATTTTTTAGTATTTTTATGCTTAGAACTTTCTTTGCGTCCATGCACTAGTGTTTTTGAATTTGGAACTCTAGTTTGTGATTTCTATTGCAATTTGAGAACGCCAGCTCATAATGTTGGTCACTGGCGTGGGGTGAAAACTATGTGCTTTTGTGAAAACCCAAGTTTCACCGGTCCATATTTGTGTTTTTCTGATTCCGGGGCTGATATCTGGTGGCCATTCGCGTGGTTTTTTAATGGTTTCTGTTACTTGCACGTAATGATTCTAATACTTGACTGAATGTTTATTGTGTGTGCAAGTGGCCTTATGAGGTGTGAATGGTACAACAGTTTATCCTATCCAGTTTTTAGTTGCCCTCCTTCGGCAAATTGACAAATCGTACTTCTAGAAACAAATCTCTTGAGATCTCATCTTAATTTTAGCGAAAAGACCTTCTCACTTACCAAGCAACGTCTTGTCTCTTCCAAAATGTCCTCTCAAGTCACTTGAATGCGACTCTTGGATTAACTTCTTCCTCATAAATCAGCTTGAATGTACAACTAATTGGCGACTGCTTTTAAACAAAAACCCATCAACTAACAAATAGTCATCATGCAAGCCATTATCTGTGTAGTATGGATTAACAAGAGATTCGAAATTTTTGCCAAAAAAAGCATCGGCTGCATGTTTTTTCTTCATCAGTTCGAATCCAACAACCTCGGTCCACATTGTCACAAGGAGATGGTGCCTTATACGCAGAGCATATGATAGCATGCTCGATTTCATATTCCTTTTGTGTACTACAAAACTGTAACTCTCTACAAAAGCAATCCACATGGCATGTTTATGGGGTAATCTAGCTTGGGAATTGATGAATTTCAAAGCTTGATGGTTTGTCAGTAAGATAAACAAGATAAACTCCTTGTCAAAAGATAATGTTGCTGATGTTTTAGAGCCTTGACAATATCATACAATTCTTAGCCATATGTGTGGTACTTGCTTTTAGCCTCATTTAATTTCTCATTGAAACATGCAATTGGTTTGCCTTCTTCTCAGCTCAATAGTCCACCAGTGGCTACAACTAAAGCATCATACTCAATGGTCAAATGCTTCCCAAAAGTCTAGGAGCATGAGGATAGGTGCTTTGGTCACCTTTCCATGAGTAATTCAAAGCTCCACTCAATTGCCTTAGTCCGAGTGTATGTTCTACCTTTTGTACAATTTGTTAGGGGGCAATAGATGCCACTAAAGTTTCTTTTGATTTTGTTTGTAAAAATTCACTAGCTTGTGAAAACTCCTCACTTCCATTAAAATTTGAGGAGTCAACCACTTGAGTATGGCCGTTTTATTGTTCCCATACTTAGTTCATTGGTTGAAATCACAGTTCCAAGGAACACAAGTTTGTTGTTAAGAAATTCACTCTTCTTAACACTAATTTACAACCTCGTAGCTCTAATGTTAATTTTAGGTAACAATGGTATGTTCTATGCTTAAGAACAATTCACTTCAATTTCTATATTAGTCCAATATTAATATCCAGTTTAGCAATCACATCAGCATGATAGTAAAATGCAGATACAACATAACCATAAACAGTAGAAGACAAGTCAAGACAAGAGGACACCTGATGTGGTACCAGCCAGGGACAAACCCCAATGTGGGGAAACCTTTGATCAATTCTTCTTATATTCTTCAATAATTCAACAAAGAGAGAGATAGTACAAATTACAAATCTGATAATTTATAACAGCAGCAGATAAGCCCTGACCAGAAAAGTCAACACTGGTCAAACAAGGCAGAATTCTTCCTCTAAGCAACTCGGTCAAACCCAGTCAACTTCGGCCTCCAATAGCAAGCTCAATCAGCCCAAAACATTGCTCATAATTCTGTTTGCATTTCGCTGTTGGTTGTTGTTCTGGTTAGGGCACTTGCTGCAGCCCTAAACTCCCTTGACAGTCTCCAAACAGTCCCTTAGAGAGTTGCGGCACACCCTTGAGGAGCTCCTCCCTTGCTACGATGCTGCCTTAGGGCATATGCCAGCCCTTGACTGCCCTACGCAACCCTTGCTGTGGTGCTATGGCTTGCGGCCTAGCACACAGCAACCCCTGTAGCAAACGGTCCCCAAAACAATGCCCAAACACCATCAAATCAGCAGCATTTTAGCCTTCAAGAACTTGGCCTAGCTGTCTGCACCTTCAAGCACCCAACCGCATACACATCAAGCCCTACGCTGATCTGTCCTTAGCCTAAAACGAATCTGAGAGTTACGCTGTACCTACAGGACACTCCACGCTGTTTATGGCAGATCTCTTCAACACATAACTTCTCCTTATAGATGGGGCTTCCCTGCCTTGCAAACACACCTAAAACAATCCTTAACTCATGCCCTAGAACAACCTCATTCTGTTAATTTTTGGTATGTTCTATGCTTATGAGCAATTTCAATTTCTTTATTAGCCCAATATCAATATCCAGTTTAGCAACCACATCAACATGATAGTAAAATGCAGATAGAACATAAACATAAACAGTAGAAGACAAGCCAAGACAAGGGACACAATATGTGGCACCAGCGAAAGACAAACCCCAATGTGGGGAAATCCTTTATCAATTCTTTTTATATTCTTCAATAGTTCAACAAAGAGAGATAGTACAAATTTACAAATATGATATTTTATGACAGCAACAGTAAAGCCTTAACCAGAAAAGTCAACACTAGTCAAACAGGGCAGAATTCTTCCTCTAAGCAGCTCGGTCAAACCCAGTCAACATCGGCCTCCAGCAACAAACCCCAACAGTCCAAAAACAGTGCGAAAAACTCAGTCAAAGTCTGGTCAACTGAAGTCAAACTGCAGCCAGCAACTAGGGTAGTCAACGCTGGTCTAACCAGAGCTCAGATCACCTTGGTCTCCGTGCCCAGATCTGCGGCCTGTCAAGGAGATGTCACACCCAAAAAACAGTCAAAGAGAGGTCAACGTTGGTCAACGCAGTCAAACAGCCAAACATAAAGTGTCCTTCCTTCGCATGTTTGAGAGATTGCTGCCCAGATTAGCGTACCCAATCAAGTGAGGAGAGAGATGTTATGAGATGAGATGATGAAATAATGCCTTGAGGTCTACTCCTTTTATATGCAACGTTGATGATGAACTGGGGGGTGAAAATGTCTGTTTTGATTGCTGGTCGACCTTGACAATTGTCAATAATACAAATAAATTCATATTTTCATTTTTACATGTTGGAATTGGATGATCTTTAGATCAATCACACACCTCTCAGAGAGAGGAATCCAAGAAAAATATCAGCTGTCATAAATAAGGTGACCCATATGGAGTTTGGCCCTAGTTGCCAATTTTAACACATTCACCACGCTGTCACCTACAACAAACAAAAACTCTCACGCTGTCCTTCCAAGCTCCTTCATGCTGTCTTTAGGCTCCTTCTTTGCTGCGGCTAGGGCTTGAGATCCTCCTTTCCACCAAGTCCTTCTCTAGAGGAGACATACCCAATCACAAGAGGAGAGAGAGAGAGATCATCATAAAATGACTTGAGGTCTCCTCCTTTTATATGCAACATTGAGGATGAGCTGGGGGTTTGAATGCCTGTTTTGATTGTTGGCCGACCTTGACAATTTGTCCATAATATAAATAGATTCATATCTTCCTTTTTACATGTCGGAATTGAATGATCTTTAGATCAATCCTACACCTCTCTGAGAGAGGAATCCAAGAAAAATATCAATTGTCATAAATAAGATGACCCATGTGGAGTTTGGCCCTAGTTGCCAATTTTAACAGAGCTCCATCTACTAATCCATCAACCAGTCGCTACTATCTATGCCATCAATGCACTGATATGCTCTGCTGAACTATGAAGAAGAAGAAGTGATCGAGAATGTATCATATCATTCTCTACTGACCCGAAGTCAGTCCTAGAAAGAGAGTGTCTCATACCACTCTTAGTGACCCGAAGTTAGTTCCAATCAAAAGAGAGTGTGTGATACCACTCTTACTAACCCGAAGTCAGTTCCAATTGATCCTAGATCAATATCATCCTAGCATAGGGAGTACGGTAGTACACGATGCATCCATCGATAGTACTATGGTCCCTATCCTCATTTCCCTACTCATTGGTCAGATGAGAGTTACTTCCCATGAGTCCCAAACTGCATGGGTAGGATGTCTTAGTAGGAGAAGGATGAACCACTCATCCTGCCTACATGTCGCCATAAGGAATCACATGGGAAGGCTGAACCACTCACCCTGTACACAACAAACCACTAGGGGAACGCTGAACCACTCACCCTGTACATGCTCATCGCTCCAAGAAGTACCCCAAGCCTTCCAGAGCTCAATGTTCATATCATACAGGACCCTCATAAGAGGGTCTCTCCACGACTCCTAATCGTTCTCGAAAATTCAAGAATTTGACCTTTCCTAGGGGCTTTGTCAAAATGTCGGCGACTTGCTCATCAGTTCCAATGTGATGGAGCCTTATTGCTCCTCGTTGTACCATACCCTGGATAAAGTGGTACCTGATATCTATGTGCTTGGAGCGATCATGAAATATAGGATTCTCTGATAATCGGATCCCACTTTGGTTGTCACAGAGGATCACGGTGGTATCCAGCACATGTCCAAACAGCGCACTGAAGAGCTTCCTCAAACATACAGCTTCATAGGAGGCCATACTTGCAACTATGTATTCGGTCTCAGCGGTGCTCAAGGCAACCGACTTTTGCTTCCTGCTCATCCAGGATATCGAAGCAAAAACCCAAAGAGAAACAACACCCAGAAGTGCTCTTGCGATCCACCACACTGCGGACCCAATCAGCATCAGAATAACCATGCAACCTCACATCTTCGACAGTGTATCTCAGTCCATGAGTGATAGTGCCCCGAAGATATCTCAGAAGATTCTTGGCACCAATCCAATGTATGTGATGAGGCTCAAACATATATTGGCTCAACATGTTAACTGCAAAACATATGTTCGGACGGGAGTTCACCAAGAACATCAACACTCCTATGAGTTGATGATACTCAGAAGCATTTCCCAATTCAGGTCCGGCAACACTACCATATAACTTCTTGAAGTTAAGTTCCATCGGGGTAGTCATAGGCTTGCAGTCTACCATCCCAAATCTTTCCAATCTCTTCACAACATATTTTCCTTGAGAGGAAAATTTCTCCCGGCTTTTGCCAGACCTCCAACCATAGGAAATAGTGCATCAGTCCCAGGTCCTTCATCTCAAATTTAGAAGCCAACTCCCTCTTACATTTGTGAATGAGCGGGTCTGCACCTGTTAGAAAGATGTTGTCCACATAAAGTACCAGTATGAGAGGTTTATCATCTTCAACCTTAAAGTAAAGGTTCAGATCGACTTCGTTTCTAGTGAATCTCAGCTTTATCAGATAGCTACCAATGCTCTCATACCCTTGGGTTGTTCCACATAGACTTCCTCTTTGATCAAACCATGCAAGAAAGCGGTCTTGACATCCATTTGATGTAGGTTCCATCCTTGCGAGGCAGCAAGGGCTATGATTGAGCGGATGGTGGTGTATTGGGAAATAGGTGAAAATATCTCATTGTAATCTACACCTTCCTTTTGAGAGAAACCTCCAGCAACAAAGGGAGCCTTCAAATTTTCTGCACTTCCATCAGCTCCATGCTTGATTTTGTAGAGCCACTTACAGGTGACAACCGATTTGTCCTGGGGTCTAGGGACCACATCCCATACATCATTCTTCGTAATAGACTCGTATTCCTCATTCATTGCATCCTTCCATACTTGTTGCTTCATGGCTTCTTCAAATGATGAAGGTTCATTTTGAATGATAGTGCTCATGGCGATCAAGTATCCTTGATACCTGTTTGGCTTCTTGCTCTCACGGAAAGTCCCCCTTGGTGCAATATGTCTCTCGGCATCTTCGAGAGTCTCCCTAAGCCATGAGGGTCTCCTCTTGGAGGAGGAGGGCTCTTGGGGAGGAGGATCAATAGGATCCATAGGTTCATCAACATCAGGCATCGTCTCTTCCTCTTTTTCACCCTGTCTTCCTGTGTCAACTTCTTTCTCCTTCCTTAGGATAGGAAGGTTGTTGATCTTGCTGAGGGCCATATCTTCGTCAAAGGTGACATCATGACTTATCTCAACTTCCCTTTGACCAGCCACATAGATTCTACAACCCTTAGAATTTTCGCTATAGCACACAAAGATTCCTTTTTTCCTAGATGCACCCAATTTGCTTCTTTTCTCTTTCGGCACATGAAAATATACGGGGCTTCCAAAAATTCTAAAATGAGAGACATCGGGTTTCTTACTAGTGAACATTTCTTCGGGAGTCTTGGAGTCCAATGCTTGATGAGGGCATCGGTTTTGAACATACATGACGGTATTCGCAGCTTCGGCCCATAGAAACTTCAGAAGCCCTTGATCATGAAGCATGGCACGAACAACTTCTACAATAGTATGATTCTTCCTTTCAGCCACACCATTTTGCTCGGGAGTGTATGGTGTTGTGGTCTCCCTCTTAATGCCAACTTCTCTGCAATAATCATGGAATTCATTTGATTCGTACTCAGTCCCATTATCAGTCCTCAATATCTTGATTCTCTTCTTGGATTGGTTTTCGATCATGGCTTTGAAGTGACGGAACCAGGTGAACACTTCATCCTTCTTTTTCAAGAAGTAGATCCAAGTCTTGCGAGAATAATCATCTGTAAAGGTGAGATAATATAAGTATCCTCCCAAAGAGTTTACGGGCATCATACTAGATACGTCGGAGTGGATTAACTGCAATATATCTGTGGTCTTGCTATTACTTGAGGGGAATGGTCCCCTTGTAAGTTTTTCTTCAGCACATCCTGGACATACACTTTCATGCTCTACTTTGAACTCGGGCATACCTGTCACCATCTGTCTCACATTGGGTAGAGCCTTATAATGAAGATGGGCAAATGTCTGGTGCCATAGTTCGGATTGTAGAGATGTGTCGCAAGACATGGCTCCCAGTGGACTTCCTCCAACTTGATACAAAGTATCAACCTGGAACCCAAGAGTAAAAGCATCTTTAAAATTCCTTTTCCAAACACGTACCTTTCCATCGATGAATGCCACCTTGTATCCTTTGTCTTCCATTGCCGAAATGGACAACAAGTTCTTCTTAAGATTAGGTACATATAGAACTTCTTGTAAATGAATCGTGTTACCTTGATTCAATTGAAGGGTAACATTTCGTACTCCCTTCACAAGATAGGTGGCATTGTCTCCAAGAATAATCTTCAAGTTTGTCTCTTTCTCTATCAGATTAGAGAGAGCTTGCTTGGTTTTGGTGAAGTGCCTTGAGGCACCACTATCAATTAGCCAATTCCCCAAAGTGTCCGGAGGAGAGGTAGTGGAGAGGGCCGATTCTTCATACCTGGAGTTCCTTGCTTTCTTGGAGGGTTGACCATTTCCGTGATGTACCGCATTTTTTTTTCCTTTGCCATTGAACTTACCATTCCTTTGATTATTGTTGTTGAAGTTGCCCCTGGAGTGATTGTGATCATCATCATGTGATGTGTCCCTTCTATTTGGACACTCCCTTGCATAGTGGCCAAACTTATTGCAAACAAGGTACCTGCCCTTCCTTCCACCCTTAGATCTAGGCTTTCCATTGAAATGACCTTTAGACCCTGCATTATTTCTCCTTTTGGTATGAGTGGAGAAAGCAATGGGGTTGCTTTTATTAGAAGGCATTTCTTGCTCCACCATTCTTGTTTCTTCTTGAATGCATCTCGACATCAATTCTTCAAACCCTGGAATTCGATCATTATTGAGAATAGTGGTTCTAAATATATACCACTCGGGTGGGAGACCTGCAAGGGTTGTGATGGTGAGTTCCCTGTCAGGAATGACCTCTTCAATTGACTGAAGATTATTCTTGATCTCAGTGATCCTTAAGAAGTAGGATTGAATATCTTCGTCCTTGCCTTCTTAATATCCTTCAACTTATTTTTGAGAAATAAAATTTGATTTGCATCCCTAACCTTGAACATGCTTACCAACTTGTCGTAGATCTCCTTGGAGGTGTAGTCCACCAGACGCTTGTCAATGGAATCTCTGATAATCTTTTTCGCTTTGACTTCAACTTTATTGTTTCTTCTTGAATGTATCTCGATATCAATTCTTCAAACCCTGGAATTCGATCATTATTGAGAATAGTGGTTCTAAATATATACCACTTGGGTGGGAGACCTGCAAGGGTAGTGATGGTGAGTTCCCTGTCAAGAATGACCTCTTCAATTGACAGAAGATTATTCTTGATCTCAGTGATCCTTAAGAAGTAGGATTGAATATCCTCGTCCTTGCCCTTCTTAATATCCTCCAACTTATTTTTGAGAAATAAAATTTGACTTGCATCACTAACCTTGAACATGTTGACCAACATGTTGTAGATCTCCTTGGATGTGTTCAAATCAGAGATGTAGGCCACCAGACGCTTGTCAATGGAATCGCTGATAATCTTCTTCGCTTCGACTTCAGTTTTATTGTACTTGGTCTTCGTAGCAGTCAGTGCATTTGAAGGAGGCTCAGGGATTTTACCTTCACATAATCCAACACTTCTTGTTCTTTTAAGGTAATCGAGAGACATCTTCCATCCATGATAGTCAGACTTTTCATGGAGCTTGTCTTCAGAATTTTCATTGAGCCTTTTGTCCTTGTCCAATTGTCTTCAGTGATTGCTCTTTAGCTCTTGCTTGGGCTTTGTCTTCTCCTCAGCTCCGATACCATGTTAATTTTTGGTATGTTCTATGCTTAAGAACAATTTACTTCAATTTCTTTATTAGCTCAATATCAATATCCATTTTAGCAATCACATTAGCATGAGTAAAATGCAGATAGAACATAAACATAAACAGTAGAAGACTAACGAAGACAAGAGGACACAAGATGTGGCACCAGCCAGGGACAAACCCCAATGTGGGTGTTAGTGTCAGTCTTTGTAGGCTTCCACCAGTGATCAAACATGCTCTTACAAAGTGGTCTTGCGGTGTCATAGTCAAATTTTTGTCATTTCAGTGAGTCTTCGAGTAAAAATTTGGTCACTGGGTATTAGGTCTAGGATTTGTTTTCACTCCTTCCAAAGTCTTCTGAGTATTGGTTCGTGTCATTATTCGGTTGAGTGTACCATTACTCAAAGAGTTGTCATCATTTTTTCAGGTTCCAATGGGTCATTTTACACCTTGTTTTTGCTTCGGTGGTGCTTAGGTAAGGCTCATTTCCCTCTCCTAGGGTTTTGAAGGTAATTTTTCTTGAATGGTCAAATCATCAACAAAATTTGTATCCTGATGCTCATACACCTTTCCCTACCCTTAATATACCTTCTTAAACGCTTCCCATCACTGATATCCTCATTCACCATTTTCCCACAAACCCTAGCCTACTGCTACAATTTGACACTTTTCTAGGTTAGGCCTGTGTTTTTCCCTTTTGGACCCCTTCCCCTCACTCGATCCTTGAAATTCCACTTTCCCCTGTTTCCTAACATCCCTCCCTACTTCCCAAAATTTTCTCAAGAAATTAGAAGCCCCTCATCCTCTTCATTTCTACAAATCCCCTGTTCCACACATCGGGATAGGTTTTATTCAAATGATGTTTCTGAGCAAGAAAAGATGAATTTGACAAAAGTGAGAGAGGTTTTTGTCCATAATAGACCCAAGAAGAAAAACCTCCTTCAGTTTTACATAGGTCTCATGGTTTGGGAGAAATGTCCAAACAATAATTTGCCACAGGAGAGTTGTTGCACTTCTGGAGTGACCTTGGGAAAATAACTTTTTTCTCCTAGATGGAATGACCAAATGACTTTCTTGATGAGTCAAATGATAACTAGACACAGAGAGCTTTCCAATGAGCTATCATGAGCTCAATTTGGAGTTGAGGAAGACCTCCTAAAGTTGACTGAAACAACACTCTGCATTTTGGTAGCCTCATTCTTCACATTTTGACCAGTCTTGGGAGATTGAGCTTTTGACAGGGCAAATGAGCTCCAAATTGAAAAATTCAAGATGTTCTAGAAAGTAGACTTGACAAGCTTTCCAACGAGCTATCCCACGCCCAATTTGGACACCAGGAAGGCCTCCAAAAGTGGCGTGCAAAAAGCGCTACGCGTTCAGGAGGTGGCGTTGCTCGTTGAGGCCAGCGCTGCGCGTCTGTGCACCGGCGCTGTGCATTGAGGAGAAGGGTCTTAAAGCCCTCAAAACTTCAAGAAACCTCCAAATTTCTCTCTCTTACCCTCATTGCAAGTAAGTTGACCTCCTTTGCCTCATTTTTGGTTTGCATATCAACATCATAAGCATCATTCTCAATACTAAAAATCAAACCCTAGTTTCACTCCATATCATCCTAAAAACCCTAAACCCCTCTGTTTGTCCCCATCACCTATCATTAAAACTTAAAACTTTTCTCTACATCACTACATATCCCCTCATTCATATCCTCTCATCTTAAAACCCCTCTCCCTCACTTCACATCTTACCCTTCATTTTCTAGTCTACCCTGACACATCCTAAGGTCATCTCCCATTCCTTCACTCCTAAAACACTCCTGCTCATTCCCCTTATCCCTTTTCTAGGAGTGTACAACCTTAGACCTTGCAAACATGGACAGGAGGAAGACCTTGATGATGAGGAGGAAAGAGACTTTGATCTGGCAGAGTATGATGAGCTTGAGCAGCATGACACTCAAACCATTGATTTAGAGGCTCAGGATGAAGAAACAATCAAAGACATCATCATTCGGGAAAAGGAGGCCCAAGTACAGGCTCTGATGGACAATTTGGAGAGGGCCAAGTATGTCATCACATACTTAGAGCAAGAAAACAAATAGTTGAGTGACAAACAAGTCCTCATGGAGCTAGAAATGCTCAAGGTGAAATGACAAAGTGGCAAAGAGACACAAGTCACTTTGACCCCTATTGAGCAGGAAATTGAAAATGATAGAGAGACTTGGCTTGAGAAAGTCAACTTGCACCTTGGGAAGCTGCTACGTAAGGTCAACAGAGACAATCAGATGATCAGATACATGGCCTATCATTACAAGACCCGAAACAAAATTTGCAACATGAGGGTCAAGAAAATGAAATCTAGGCTAAGGCGGGCCCTAAAAGGGCAAAAAAGAGGAGGATATGCTTAGGTTGCTCGCTGAAGCTTCTTTGGCTCATCAAGATGCTTGATGGTGGTTTTGCTCACCAATTTTGGACAGGTTTGGAGAAATTTTTGTCATTTGCAAATTTGGAAATTGCACACAGAAAAATGGCCTAGACGTTTTCCTAGGGGCACCCAATGGACAAATGGCTTGCGTTTTTGGATTCAGGGTAGTGAGGACATGCACCCTAGCAAGTTTCAAAATTTTTGGAGCAGAACTGGGCCACCAAAAGGTCAAAAAACACCCTAAAAATGACCTTTCTGCCACTTTTTGGACACACAGAAGCAGTCTTGGGAGAATCAAGTTTTGAGGGGTCAAATGAGCTCCAAATGCAGAAATTCCAGGTGTTCTGGAAAGTAGACTTGAAGACCTTTCCAATGAGCTATCATGGGCTCAATTTGGATGTCAGGAAGGCCTTCAAAAGGGACCTGAAAGTGGCGCTGCGCGTAGAGCAAATTTTGCTCAGGATGCCTATTTTTCTAGTTTTTGACTATGATCATGGATTCTCTCTCATGGTGGATGATTTACTATTGTAAATGATGTCATGGCTTGTAAATATGATGGTTAAAAATTTGTAGAGGGTAGATTCATTGCTTTAGGAGTTAGTTTGAAGTCAAATGAATCAGTTTTTCACTTTTAGAGGCAAGTTGTTGATGATGTTTATATTTCTGTTCCTTGTTTAGTATCAGTTAGATCAGCTCCTCATCTTAGGGATTCGACCCCTGAAGATGGGAGGAGGTTGAATGCTTGTCTATATCTTCTTCTTCTTTCTCTTTGTGAGAGGTTGGACTCAGCTGGATGCTCAGACCTTGATTGTACACCTTTTGTAAGCAGTTTGGCAGGAGATTAATAAGAATTGCAACTATTTTTATGGGATCCCTGTGGTATGGAGTTTTAGTACAGTTTCTTCTTCTGTGATTATATGTTAATATGTTTTATGTATGCCATTAATCATTTCATTGCTTCTAGTTGAATGTTTTCAAGTTTGATAGGCAAAATTCATTGCATCAGTGCTCTGCCTTGGGAAACCATTCACCATTTCATGTTTTCTGCAGTCCAGGAAGGATCCATGGTTTTCACATGCTCTTCTTAGCTTCTCACCAGTCTTAAACATCTCATCTCATCAAGCCCTAGAGTGCTAAAGCCTATGCCTACCTTGCCCCATTGAACACCCTGCAATTCTGACCTAATTCCCTTGACCTAAACTGTCCAACTCCTCTTGATCTAGCAAAAACCCCTTCAAATCCAATAAAAACTTCGTGCTACTATACCTAGCCTAATATCCTTTACTCGATCTAGTCATCTTGGCTGAAATCCTTATGGAGAGAGCCCTCTCCCGGCCTAGTAGGGCTAGCTACTTGGCTAAGCGTGGTTTGTGGTTACCCTGGCATTGCCTTCCTTCAGCCTGAGGTTCAATCCAGGTGATAACAGCGGGGAACCCTTGATCAATTCTTCTTATATTCTTCAATAGTTCAGCAAAGAGAGATAGTACAAATTTACAAATTTGATAATTTATGACAGCAGCAATAAATCCCTAACCAAAAAAGTCAACGCTGGTCAAACAGGGCAAAATTCTTCCTCTAAGCAGCTCGGTCAAACCCAATCAACTTCGGCCTACAACAACAAACCCAAACAGTCCAAAAACAATTCGAAAAACTCAGTGAAAGTCTGCTCAAATGAAGTCAAATTGCAGCCAACAACTGGGGCAATAAATGCTGGTCAAACCAGAGGTCAGATCACCTTGATTTCCGTGCCCAGATCTGCAGCTTGTCAAGGAGAAGATGTCACACCCAAAAAATAGTCAAAGGGAGGTCAACGCAGCAAAAAAAACAGCCTTCTGAAATTCGGTCAAGGTAGGTCAATGCAGTCAAACAACCAAATAGAAAGTGTCGTTCCTTCGCATGTGTGAGAGATTGCTGCCCATATTAGTTTTCCCAATCAAGTGAGGAGAGAGAGATGTGATGAGATGAGATGATGAAGTAATGCCTTGAGGTCTCCTCCTTTTATATGCAACGTTGAGGATGACTGGGGGGTAAAAATACCTGTTTTGATTGTTGATCAACCTTGACAATTTGTCAATAATACAAATAGATTCATATCTTCATTTTTACATGTCAAAATCGGATGATCTTTAGATTAATCCTACACCTCTTGGAGAGAGGAATCCAGGAAAAATATCAACTGTCATAAATAAGGTGACCCATATGGACTTTGGCCCTAGTTGCCAATTTTAACACATTCACCACGCTATCACCTACAACAAACAGAAACTCTCACGCTGTCCTTCCAGGCTCCTTCACGCTGTCTTTAGGCTCTTTCTTTGTTGCGGCTAGGGCTTGAGATCCTCCTTTCCACCAAGTCCTTCTCAAGTGGAGAGAGAGAGAGAGATCATGAGATGAGATTATCACCTACAACAAACAGAAACTCTCACGCTGTCCTTCCAGGCTCCTTCACGCTGTCTTTAGGCTCTTTCTTTATTGTGGCTAGGGCTTGAGATCCTCCTTTCCACCAAGTCCTTCTCAAGTGGAGAGAGAGAGATCATGAGATGAGATCATCATAAAATGACTTGAGGTCTCCTTTTATATGCAACGTTGAGGATGAGCTGGGGGTTTGAATGTCTATTTTGCTTGCTGGTTGACCTTGACAATTTGTCCATAATATAAATAAATTCATATCTTCATTTTTACATGTCGGAATTGAATGATCTTTAGATCAATCCTACACCTCTCGGAGAGAGGAATCCAAGAAAAATATCTGCGGTCATAAATAAGATGACCCACTTGGAGTTTGGCCCTAGTTGCCAATTTTAACACTCCCTCTCAACTAGGGAGAACTCCATTTGGTAATCCATCTGCTAGTAGGTACTATCTCTGCCATCAATGCACTGCTTTGTTGAACTATGAAGAAGAAGAAGTGATCGGGAATGTATCATACCATTCTCTACTGACTTGAAGTTAGTCCTAGACAAAAGAGAGTGTCTCATACCACTCTTACTGACCCGAAGTCAGTTCCAAACAAAAGAGAGTGTGTCATACCACTCTTACTGACTTGTAGTCAGTTCTAATCAAAAGAGAGTGTGTCATACCACTCTTACTGACCCGAAGTCAGTTCCACTCAAAAGATAGTGTGTCATACCACTCTTACTAACCCGAAGCTAGTTCCACTCAAAAGAGAGTGTGTCATACCACTTTTACTGACCCGAAGTCAGTCCCAATTGATCCCAGATCAATATTGGTCATCCTAGCATAGGGAGTACGGTAGTACAAGATGCGTCCATCGGTAGTACTATGGTCCCCATCCTCATTTCCCTACTCATTGGCCAGAGGAGAGGTACTTCTCATGAGTCCCAGACTGCATGGGTAGGATGTCTCAGCAGGAGAAGGATGAACCACTCATCCTGCCTACATGTCACCACGAGGTATCACAGGGGAAGGCTGAACCACTCACCCTGTACACAACAAACCACTAAGGGAAGGCTGAACCACTCACCCTATGGTTGCTCATCGCTCCAAGAAGTACCCCAAGCCCCTCAGAGCTGTTCAATGTCTATATCATACAGGACCCTCAGAAGAGGGTCTCTCCACGACTCCAAGTTGTTCTCGGAAGTTTAAGAACTTGACCATCCCCAGGGGCTTTGTCAGAATATCGATGACCTGCTCATCAGTCCCAATGTGATGGAGCCTTATCGCTCCTCGTTGTACCATATCCCGGATAAAGTGGTACCTAATATCTATGTGCTTGGAGCATTCATGACATACGAGATTCTCTAATAATCGGATCCCACTCTGGTTGTCATAGAGGATCATGGTGGTATCCAACACATGTCCAAACAGCTCACTGAAGAGCTTCTTCAACCAAACAAATTCACAGGAGGCCATACTCGCAGCTATGTATTCAGCCTTAGCGGTGCTCAAGGCAACCGATTTCTCCTTCCTGCTTATTCAAGATATTGAAGCAGAACCCAAAGCAAAACAACACTCAGAAGTGCTCTTGCGATCCACCACACTGCCGACCCAATCAGCATCAGAATAACCATGTAGCCTCACATCTCTGGCAGTGTATCTCAGTCCATGAGTGATTGTGCCCCGAAGATATCTTAGAAGATTCTTGGCACCAATCCAATGTATATGATGAGGCTCAACCATATATTGGCTCAACGTATGTACTGCAAAACATATGTTCGGACGGGAGTTTACCAAGAACATCAACGCTCTTATGAGTTGACGATACTCAGAAGCATTTCCCAATTCAGGTCCGACAACACTACCGCATAACTTCTTGAAGTTAAGTTCCATCGAGGTAGTCACAAGCTTGCAGTCCACCATCCCAAATCTTTCCAATATCTTCACAACATACTTTTCTTGAGATAGGAAAATTTCTCCTGGCTTTTGCCAGACCTCCAACCCTAGGAAGTAGTGCATCAGTCCTAGGTCCTTCATTTTAAATTCAAAAGCCAACTCCCTCTTACATTTGTGAATGAGAGGGTCTGCACCTGTCAGAAAGAGGTCATCCACATAAAGTACTAGTATGAGAGGTTTATCATTTTCAACCTTAAAGTAAAGGTTCGGATCGACTTCACTTCTAGTGAATCTTAGCTTCATCAGATAGTTATCAATCCTCTCATACCAAGCCCGGGGTGCTTGCTTCAAGCCATAGAGAGCTTTCTTCAACCTGCATACATGAGATTCCCTGTCATGAACCTCAAACCCCTCGGGTTATTCCACATAGACTTCCTCTTTGATCGAGCCATGCAAGAAAGTGGTCTTGATATCCATCTGATGTAGGTTCCATCCTTGCAAGGCAACAAGGGCTATGATCGAGCGGATGGTGGTGTATCGGGCAACAGGTGCAAATATCTCATTGTAATCTACACCTTCCTTTTGAGAGAGGCCTCGAGCAAGAAAGCGAGCCTTGAACTTTTTTGCACTTCTTTTCTTCTCAGATTGGTTTTCGATCATGGCTTTGAAGGGACGGAACCAGGTGAACACTTCATCCTTCTTTTTCAAGAAGTAGATCCAAGTCTTGTGGGAATAGTCATCCGTAAAGGTTAGATAATATAAGTATCCTCCCAAAGATTTTAAGGGCATTATACCAGATATGTTAGAGTGGATCAACTGCAATATATTTGTGGTCTTGCTATTACTTGAGGGGAATGGCCCCCTTGTAAGTTTTCCTTCGGCACATCCCGAACATACACCTTCATGCTCTACTTTGAACTCGGGCATACCTGTCACCATTTGTCTCACATCGGGAAGAGCCTTATAATGAAGATGGGCAAACCACTGGTGCCAAAGTTTAGATTGTAGAGATTTGTCACAAGACATGGCTCCTAATGGACTTCCTCCAACTTGATACAAAGTGTCAACCCTAAACTTAAGAGTAAAAGCATCTATAATTTTTTTTTTCCAAACACGTACCTTTCCATCGATGAATGCCACCTTGTATCCTTTGTCTTCCATTGTCGATATGGACATCAATTTCTTCTTAATATCAGGTACATATAGAACTTCTTGTAAATGAATCGTGTTACCTTGATTCAATTGAAGGGGAACATTCCCTACTCCCTTCACGGGATAGGTGGCATCGTCCCCAAGATTAATCTCCAAGTTTGTCTCTTTCTCTATCAGATTAGAGAGAGCTTCCTTGTATCCGGTGAAGTGCTTTGAGGCACCACTATCAATTAGCCAATTCCCCAAAGTGTCCGGTGGAGAGGTAGCAGAGAGGGCTGATATAAGATAATATCCCTTTTACTTATTGTTAACAACATTTGATTCTTCATACCTGGAGTTCCTTGCTTTCTTGGAGGGTTGACCATTTCCTTGATGTTCTGCATTCCTTTTTCCTTTGCCATTGAATCTGCCATTCCTTTGATTGTTGTTGTCGAAGTTTCCTCTGGAATGATTGTGATCATCATCATGTGATGTGTCCCTTCTATGTGGACACTCCCTTGCATAGTGGCCAAACTTATTGCAAACAAAGTACCTGACCTTCCTTCCACCCTTAGATCCAGGCTTTCCATTGAAATGACCTTTAGACCCTGCATTATTTCTCCTTTTGGCATGAGCGGAGAAAGCAGTGGGGTTGCTTCTTTTAGAAGGCATTTCTTGCTCCACCATTCTTGTATCTTCTTGAATGCATCTCGACATCAATTCTTCAAACCTTGGAATTCGATCGTTATTGAGAATAGTGATTCTAAATATATACCACTCGAGTGGGAGTCCTCCAAGGGTAGTGATAGTATGTTCCTTGTCAGGAATGACCTCTCTAATCGAAAGTAGATCATTCTTGATCTCAGTGATCCTTAAGAAGTAGGATTGAATATTCTCGTCCTTGCCCTTCTTAATATCCTTCAACTTATTTTTAAGAAATAAAATTTGATTTGCATCTCTAACCTTGAACATGCTGACCAACCTGTCGTACATCTCCTTGGATGTGTTCAAATCAGAGATGTAGGCCACCAGAAGCTTGTCAATGGAATCGCCGATAATCTTCTTCGCTTTGACTTCAGTTTTATTGTACTTGGTCTTCGTAGCAGCCGGTGCATTTGAAGGAAGCTCATGGATTTTACCCTTCACATAATCCAACACTTCTTGTTCTTCCAAGGTCAGATCAAGAAACATCTTCCATCCATGTTAGTCAGACTTTTCACGGAGCTTGTCTTCAGCTAGGAAGTGGGATGCAGAACCATTGTGCCTTTTGTCTTTGTCCAATTGTGTTCGGTGATTTCTCGTTCACTCTTGCTTGGGCTTTGTCTTCACCTCAGCTCTGATACCATGTTAATCTTAGGTAACAATGGTATGTTCTATGCTTAAGAGCAATTTAATTCAATTTCTATATTAGCCCAATATCAATATCCAGTTTAGCAATCACATCAGCATGATAGTAAAATGCAGATAGAACATAAACCTAAGTTGCACGAAACGGGGAAATGCGGAAGCGAAACGAAACGGGGAAGCGAAACGAAACGCGACCTCCCCAAATTTTGGAAACGGGGAAACGCGAATATATATAATAATATATATATATATATATTAAAAATATTTAAAAATTATTATTATATATATGTGCAATCATAAAGCATGAATGATACATTTACTTACATAAACATTTAAACATTAAGATTAAATTTACATCACATTTACTACCTGGAAACCCTAAAAAAAATTAAAAACAAATTAAAAAAAAAAAATAAATTAAAAAAAAGTGTTTTTTTGGGGGAACGTGGCACAGACAGCCTGGAAACGCGTTTCCGGCCGTACGGCCAAGTTTCCGTTTCGGGAAACGTGGCCGTACGGCCGGAAACGCGTTTCCAGGCCGTACGGTACGCGGAAACGCGTTTCCGTTTCGTTTCCGTACGGAAACGGACCCTGTACCTGCGTTTCCTGCAACTTAGACATAAACATAAACAGTAGAAGACAAGCCAAGACAAGAGGACACAAGATGTGGCACCAGCTAGGGACAAACCCCAATGTTGGGAAACCCTTGATCAATTCTTCTTATATTCTTCAATAGTTCAGTAGAAAGATAGTACAAATTACAAATCTGATAATCTATGGCAGCAGCAGATAAGCCTTGACCAGAAAAGTCAACGCTGGTCAAACAGGGCAGAATTCTTCCTCTAAGCAGCTTGGTCAAACCTAGTCAACTTCGGCCTCCAACAGCAAGCTCAATCAGCCCAAAACACTGCTCATAATTCTGTTTGCATTTCGCTGTTGGTTGCTGTTCTTGTTAGGGCACTTGCTGCAGCCCTAAACTCCCTTGACAGTCTTCAAACAGTCCCTTAGAGAGCTGCGGCACACCCTTGAGGAGCTCCTCTCTTTCTACGATGCTGCCTTAGGGCATATTCCAGGCCTTGACTGCCCTATGCAGCCCTTGCTGTGGTGCTATGGCCTGCGGCCTAGCACACAACAACCCCTGTAGCAAACGGTCCCCAAAACAGTGCCCAAACACCATGAAATCAGCAGCATTTTAGCCTTCAAGAACTCGGCCTAGCTGTCTGCACCTTCAAGCACCCAACTGCATACACATGAAGCCCTACGCTGATCTGTCCTTAGCCTAAAAGGGATCTGAGAGTTACGCTGTACCTACAGCACACTCCACACTGTTTAGGGCAGACCTCTTCAATGCATAACTTCTCCTTATAGCTGCGGCTTCCCTGCCTTGCAAACACACCTAAAACAGTCCTTAACTCATGCCCTAGAACAGCCTCATTCACCATGCTGTCACCTACAGCAAACAGAAACTCCCACGCTGTCCTTCCAGGCTCCTTCACACTGTCTTTAGGCTCCTTCTTTGTTGTGGCTAGGGCTTGAGATCCTCCTTTCCACCAAGTTCTTCTCTAGAGGAGACATACCCAATCACAAGAGGAGAGAGAGAGATCATGAGATGAGATCATCATAAAATGACTTGAGGTCTCGTCTTTTTATATGCAATGTTGAGGATGAGCTGGGGGTTTGAATGCCTGTTTTGCTTGCTGGCTGACCTAGACAATTTGTCCATAATATAAATAAATTCATATTTTCATTTTTACATGTCAGAATCAGATGATCTTTAAATCAATCCTACACTTCTTGGAGAGAGGAATCCAAGAAAATTATAAGCGGTCACAAATAAGATGACCCATGTGGAGTTTGGCCCTAGTTGTCAATTTTAACACCTAAGCATAACAACTTACCATATACAATTTCAAATATGGATGTTGATTGGAATGGATTTGAAAAAAATTGTACTGGAAAAATCCAACTTGAGAAAAAGTAGGGAAATATACATCTTACTAATATGAAAATCACAGATATTAATAATGATAGATGGTGTTCCATTCCTGAAATATCATATGTATGTTTCTCAAAAACTAAATCTGTTACATATATATATTTCCATCGGAAAAAAATGTACTTTTTATTTCATTTGCAAAAATGATTCCAAATTACATTTTGTATATACACACCCTTTGCGTATTCCATATTGTTCTAGATGTGTCTTTGGTGTGCTTTGATAGCTGCACATTTCCCAGCATTTGCTCAATAACAGCCATATACATAGATTTGTAAATATTACATGAAAAAATTGCTGAAAAAAATAGTTGTTTTCACCTTGTAGTGTTACACTGTTTAGTAGACTAGTATCTTAGAAATCAAACTATTAAAAGAAAACTGTTCAGCTGAAAATTAATGATCTTCTTCTTGGACATTTTGATCTATATATGGTCTGATAAAAAATATAAGTGCTGCCTTCCTTCTGTTCCTCTATTCGCCATAAGCCTTGAGCCATTTCCAAACCAGCTTTTGACAGTCGATTGTCTAGCTGGTTCCTCTCCCTGTATATGTGAGAACATGAGAACCGTTAAAAGAGTCTTTTGTGTTTTGTTTAACTAGCTAATTACTAACATCAAGTCCCCAAAAACTTGTAGATGGTCACAACCTTTGTCTTTTGAATAAAGTAACACATTCTTGCAAATCAAAAGTTCTGCCTGGTTTTTTAATTCTGGGCCAAAGCCCAATTGTGCTTGGGAAAAATGTAAATCAGACAGATAGAGAACAAAGCCTCCCCCACTCCTCTGTCCGTTGTCTTTGGAAGCCCCATCAAAGAAGGCCCATGGTCTTGAGTGATCAGGATTTTCGTTTACAATTATTCTAGGTGGGGCTGCCCCTTTGTCCTGAGGGAAGTGTGCTAAAATCGCTAGTGATTCAGCTGCCACCCGCCCTGGAGCAGATTGTTTGTCTTGGTATATGGCTATGTTTCGAGCTAGCCAAATCCCCCAGACTATGAGCAGTGAAAGATATTTGAACAAACAAGTGGTCAGGTTGGAGTGCCATGCTCTCCAAGCTTCCTCCAGGTCTGCTTCACCCAATTGCAATTTAGGCCTATGGTCCATATACACACTTCCCAGGCTTGTTTTAAGAAAGGGCATTGGATAAACACGTGTCCTGCTGATTCGACGTTTTCCTTACATAATGCGGACCATCTTGGACCGGGCATAAACCACTTTTGGAGCACGTCCTAGGTGGGTACCTTCTTCTCCATTAAGCACCACATGAAGATTTTTGTCTTTGTTGGGCATTTTGACTTCCATGCCGCCCTCCACCACCACTTCAACTCATCGAGTGCTCTGTTAGCATTCATGAAAACATAGCCATGCTTTGGAGTATAATTTCCGAATGGAGATATGCTACATATTAGTTCATCCTCACGGTTTGTCAATTTGACAAGCCCAACTGTCAGCGCATTTATATAAGCGTTCCATATTTTGTTGATTTGGGGTAGCATCGGATGTGCTCTAGCCATGAAAATTGGTGGAGAGGCTAAAGCACATGAGGTCTCCAAGACCTAGAAATGGTTTGGGTAGATTCTAACCAGTTTGGAAGATATTAAAATAATTAATATTTTTAATGGAGTTCCTAAGTCTAAACTAAAGAAATAAAATATTAATGGGTATTAATATAAAACTGGGTTAGAAGGGTCCAAAAGTCACGAATCAAGCCAAATTTAATCTTAGCCGTTGATTAGAGATTTAATCTCGGCCGTCGATTGACCAACGAGAAAAGTATAAGAGGAGAGGCTTGAGGGACAGTGGGAGGACACATTAAGAGAGATCAAGAACTCGATTTTCTGGGGCAGGGTTTGCTGAGGAAATTGAGTGAGTGATCTGAGTTGCAGCTGAGGGGTAGTGAATACATAGCAGAGAGGCAGAGTTAGTACCAAGAGGATCAGCGCAGAGTCGGGAGAGGTTGATGCAAAGCCAGCCAGTGGCCACGCAGAGGCAATCAGTGGCCACGCAGAGGCAGCCAGGAGCTGCGCAGAGCCAGAGAGGGCCAGCATGTGAGATGCAGAGGGTTCAAGAGTTGATGCAGAGGCTCCAGAAGTTGACGTAGAGCCCAGAGACGCTGACGCAGGGCCAGAGAGGCTGACACAGGGCCTAGAGGCAGCGTTGGGAGAATTTTGTGAGACAGATTGGGAGCTGGAGAGCCGGATAGGGTGACACAATCCCTATCAGAGTGACATAGAGCAGCAGAAGCTGCATTGTTGCTGTGGGATCATTCATCCGATGATTTAGTTGAAATATCTGTCTTTGACTGAGAGGTACTACTGCTGAGGGCATTCTCTGTTGGGTGAGCCATTTCTGGCGCCTAGGTTGTATTATGAAACTGCATAATAATAAAACCTTCTGAATCGCTGCACATATTTTCTTGCATTGGGTTTTTCCGGGGACATTAGTCCAAAAACAACGGTGTCACTTGTGTGCTTGTTTACTTCCAGTTGATGATCTGTTTGTGTTGATACTGTACTTGTATTTATTTTCAGTATTTACATGGTAAATAACTTGTTAAGTAATTAAACAAGTAGGAAGAAATAAATCAGATAGTACAGGAAGAATTTCTAACGGGTAAAGCTTAAATTTCAACATGGTATCAGATGGTGGTTGCAGATCACAGGATAACTGAAGGCATCAACCGAGCAGAGTAGTAGCAGCAGAAATAGCGGTCCCGAGTGACAAAAGCTATTCCTAGCAGAAAGCAGCAAGGAAGGGTGACGCAGAGGGCCTGTGTCATCAATTCGAGCTAGGGGGAGGATTAGCGCAGAGGCAGAGAGGAGCAGACTTGACCTACGCAGTGCCCGGTCATCTTTCTCAGTGAGGAAGGATTGACGCTGTGGCCAGGAGGTGCCGATGCCGGGATTGCTCAGAGCCTAGAGGCTCAGACCTTCGGTTGCTGGGGCATAGGAGGCTGTGGGAAAATTGCGGAGCGAATTTGGTGGGGTACTGTGGTCAACATAGTACCTAACAGGGCAAGACCAAGTTTGAGGGAGTTGCTGCCGAGGCGGATTTCTAGCCAAGGAATCCGGGTCAGTGGTGCAGTTGCACAGGCGATCGGAGTGGGGCAACTGGACATTGGCAGAGGGATTTCCAGAGGGGAAATCGAGACTCAGAGGGAGCCAAACCGAGAACTTCCAGACAGGAAGTTGAGAGACTCAACAGGAGTCGATCAAAGGACTTCCAGAAGGGAAGTAGAGAGACTTGGAGGAGTCGAAAGAAGAGCAGCGAGATGTCAGTGAATGCGCTGAGAGATCAGGATAAACTGGACGAAGCTTCCAACTTCGTAGTCTAGAAGGCCAGGGTCTTGTCCATTCTAAACAAATATTGCATCAAGGACTTCGCCTTGAAAATCATAGCGATCCTAGTTGACCTAGCTGAAAATGAGAAGTATGAGGATGCAATGGCTAAGGCAAAGTGCATCATCCTTGATGGGTCAAGGATCACGTGGTACCGCATTTTGCCGAGAAGAATACAACAAATGAGATGTGGGAGGCCGTGAAGAAGTTGTATCAGCATACTTTTGTGCAGAGGAAGATGTTACTTGAAAATCAACTGCGGTCATACCAGATGCAGAAGGGAGAGAAGATAGATATCTTCCTCGGGCGATTGATAGAGATTTGGGATCAACTGACTTCTATAGGGGCCACACCGGATGATGAGATGTTGGTGAGGACTGCACTGAATGCAGTCTCAAAGGATTGAGAGGTATTTGTCCAGAGCATACTGGGCAGGACGAGCCTTCCGGATTGGGAGGAACTGTGGGCGACTCTTCGTCAAGAAGAGATCAGACGACAAACCAAGGCAGGGAGTAGCTGTAAAGCGGTTAGAATCAAGGAGGAGGAAGAAGAGGATGTGGCTCTAGCATCTGCAGTAAAGCAGAAGAAAAGGAAAAAGAAGTACCTCTCCAAGGTTAAGTGCTTCCATTGTGGGGAGACGGGTCATTTTGTGAATCAATGTTCTAGGAAGAAGAGCAAGGGAGAGGCGTCTGAGACCAAGGCAGCACCGATAAGGGCAAAGAAAGAAGTCGATACTGATGACGATTGTGCCATGAGTGCTCATGTGCCACTTGAGAAAAATTGGGGAGACATCGAGTTGTAGTCAGACGGACTACATGCGATGAGGGGCAGGATCCTTGAGGTACCCAACCTCTTGGATTATACCTTGCTACAGGAGCCTCGAAGAGGAGTAGCAGGACTGGCATATGTCGATAAAGACGGATGTGGATGGAGTGACAGAGGGTGCTAGAGTGCAGGAGGCCCGGGACAATGTGAGGCAACAGTGCAAGATGCATGGAGTTGTTGCAGCAGCGCAGAGGTTAGTAGAGGGAGCACTTCTCAGCGACAGAGGGAGCTTCAACATCGAGAGTGTTTCTAGCTTGACAGAGATGTCAGAGTTGGGAGGATCAGTTACTTACTTCTCAGTAACTGAGTTGCAGTGTAGCAGTTAGCAGTGGCAGTGCTATGGGTAGCACGATGCAACATGATGAGAGGGAGCTGTCGTACAAATGCAGCAGTGGCAGGGCCATGGGCAGCAGTACAGGATGCATCAGTGCAGAGGATGTTGGGCGGGGAGGCCTAGCATCAACACAGGGACCGATGCTGGATGATCAGGGTGATACTTAGTGAGGAGTATTACTAGAGCACAATCCTCGCTAAGAGGGAGTGTTGATTTGGGGTAGCATCGGATGTGCTCTAGCCATGAAATTTGGTGGAGAGGCTAAAGCACACGAGATCTCCAAGACCCAGAAATGGTCTGGGCACATTATAACCGATTTGGGAGATATTAAAATATTTAATATTTTTAATGCAGTTCCTAAGTCTAAACTTAGGAAAAATAAAATATTAATGGGTATTAATATAAAACTGGGTTAGAAGGGTCCAAAAGTCATGGATCAAGCCAAATCTAATTTTAGCTGTTGATTAGAGATTTAATCTCGGCCGTTGATGGATTAACGAGAAAAATATGAGAGGAGGCTTGAGGGTCAGTTGGAGGACACACCAAGAGAGATCAAGAACTCGATTTTTTGGGACAAGATTTGCAGAGGAAATTGAGTGAGTGATCTGAGTTGCAGCTGAGGGGCAGTGAATACATAGCAGAGAGGCAGATTTAGTACAGGGAGGATTAGCGCAGAGCCGGGAGAGGTTGACGCAGAGTCAACTAGAGGCTATGCAGAGGCAGCCAGGAGCTGTGCAGAGCCAGAGAGGGCCAGCGTGTGAGACACAGAGGGTTCAAGAGCTGACGCAGAGGCTCCACAAGTTGACACAGAGCCCAGAGAGGCTGACGCAGGGCCAGAGAGGCTGACGCAGGGCCTAGAGGCAGCACTGGGAGAATTTCGTGAGACAGACTGGGAGCTGGAGAGCCGGATAGGGTAACGCAGTCCCTATCAGAGTGACGCAGAGCAACAAAAGCTACACTGTTGCTGTGGGATTGTTCATCCGGTGATTTAGTCATAATATCTGTCTCCGACTGAGAGGTACTACTGCCGGGGGCATTCTCTGTTGGGTGAGCCATTTCTAGCACCCAGGTTGTATTCTAAAACTGCATAATAATAAAAACCTCTGAATAGCTGCACTGGTTTTCCTGCATTGGATTTTTTCGTGGACATTAGTCCAAAAACAACGGTGTCACTTGTGTGCTTGTTTATTTTCAGACTTCAGTTGATGATCTGTATGTGTTGATACTATAATTTATTTTTAGTATTTACATGGTAAATAACTTGTTAAGTAATTGAACAAGAAGAAATAAATCAGATAGTACATGAAGAATTTCTAACGGGTAAAACTTAGAAATTCTAACATATTTCGTGATATTTCATCTCCAACCCTAGTTAAAATGTTGTTCTCCATCCTTGTTGCCAAATGGAAGAGGCTCCTAGATTGGCGATATGAGCTAGTTTGGAGATTCCTCTATCTCGAAGAGAATTTATGAGAGGAAGTGGGAGGATAGTCCTTCTTCACTATGCGGCCATAGATCCATTCCGATTCTAACTTTATCGCTGCTCCCAACTCTCCAAGCCAACCCGTTGTTGACGAGGTCAAAAGGATCAATATCGTTTTCTAGATCACAAAGATGTTTGTCTGTGGTTTGTCCATCCTTCTCACCTAGTCCTCTAAAGAACTTGGTGCAATATATTTTTGAGTAACCATTGTAGTCCATAGACTTTGCGTTGTGAGTAATCACCATCCGCTCTTTGCAGCGAAGGCCTTTGAGAACATAAAGATGTTTTTTAAGCCCCAGCCTCCCAAGAGTTTTGGCGCTGCTAGCTTGTCCCATTTGACCCATGGGAGAACTCTGTGATCCTACTTTCCTGACCAAAAAAAATTTAGACAAAATTTTCAAATTTTATCCAATATGCATTTGGGGATCTAGGCTCGAGACATCCAATATATTGGAATGGCTTCTAAGACTGATTTTATTTGAACTAATCTTTCTACCTTGGAAAACCAGCGAAAGCTCCAACTTTTAACTCTTTTCTCGATTTTGGTGATGAGCCAGAATCAGTTCTCCTTGTTATGGAAATTTGGCTTCAATTGGAAACCAAAGAACTTTAGCCCTTCTTCTAATTGTTTTATTGTAAAGGGAAAAAACTGGATGACTTGATAGGTCTCCTCTTCTTCCAGATTATGAAGGGTGATCCTAGATTTTCTGCTGTTTATTACCATTCCCGTGGCTTTTTCTAAGAGGGATAGGGTATTTGATAATTTTCCGAGGTCTCTTGTGGATGCATTACAAAAATTGAGAATATTGTCTACAAACAATAAATGAGTAAGAGCCAATGTCCGAGCAATGAGAGAGTTCCTTGAAATTCCCCTCGTCTTTTAGCGGTTGCCACCAGTCGGCTCAATCCTTTAGCTACCAGATAAATAGTAGTGGTGATAGAAAGCATCCTTGGCGCAATCCTCTTTGGGCATGGAAAAAGGGGGAGGCCTAACCATTAATAAGGACAACAAATTAGATTGTTTGAAGACAACTCATCACCCATGAGATGAAATCTTGGCAGAATCCCACATGGGTTAGAAGCAATGTTCCACCAAGTTTCTAGGACGAGGAGGCAAGTGAGCGGGGATACGCAAGAGCGGCCTATGCAAAAGTTCCCCACCAATTTTTAGGAAACGTGAGGGGACGTTGGGGTCTTAAAAAGTTATAAAGTTAAAATATAAATCAATGAACCATATAACTGAAACAAATTTAAAACGAAAAGCATGAGCATTGGTATCATTATCATATAAATTATAATCATACATCATACATGTAAGTTTGTAACTGTACAATGTAACTACTAGTCTACTAACTTACTAACAATGCACAATGAAAATAAATTATAAAATTATAAATGTTTAAAGTTTTAAACTTTAAACTTTAAACCTTATTGATGTTCCGCTTCCAACTATGAACATTGAATATTGAATAATATAAAAGTCAAGTCTAATACATCAGCGACAACGTTCCGTTCAAAGAAGGAGCAGATAGAAGGCTGCTTGGCGATGGCAACAATGTTCCGTTTAGTGAAGGAGCAAAGAAATGTGAAATGCACATAACGTAAACCCTTCCCGGTCAGTCAACAAATATTAAAAATTACGATTTTTTGTTTCATAAAAAAATTGTGAAATTTTTCTAGGGAAAGGACCCCTCAAGACCCCTTAAGACCCCTTTCGCCTAGGAAACGATCCCAGTTGGAGGAAACGACCCCAAAAACGGAGGAAACGACCCAAAAAATGGAGGAAATGACCCCTTTCAAGTTTCCTCGCATACCCTGTTTTTTGGGAGCGTGGGGAAACTTCCTCCTTTCTTCCCCAAGTCCCCAGAGCGCGAGGGAGCTAGGAACTCGACCCCTAGGTGGGGGGATGCGACCTTGTGGAACACTGGTTAGGAGTAGTCTGATATAAATCCAACTTGTCTGATCATAGGATTTAGAAAGATGAATTTTGAATACGACCCCTTTTTGGTCCTAGATTTTTATGTTATGAAGACCTTCCTGAGGTACCCTTATCGCTTTGTGAATTTGTCTCCCTTCCAAGAAACCAAATTTCTCTTTTGAGATTGATTTTGAGAGGATGCGTTTGAGCTCGAGAGCTATCACTTTTGCTATTACCTTGTAAATAACGTTGCAAAGTGAGATGGGGCAAAAATCCTCAAAGGATGTTGGGGAGTTTGTTTTTTGGATGAGGGCTATAAAGGTCGAGTTGAAAGCTGGGAGAATTTTCCTTTCCCTCCTGGACAGTGGATCGAGTCCAATAGTATCATATAGTCCCAGGAGAAATTCAACAACCCAGCCGTCTGGGCTTGGACTTTTGTCCTTTTGGAAGTTGTGCAATATTGATTTTAACTCTTCTTCTGAGACCTCCTCCATTATGGCCTTGTTTCCCTCAACATCAACAAAACTTGGGAAGAGTTGTGCTGTTCTGATTACTTCTGCTATAGTGGCCCATTCTGGATCTTGAAAGAGGTTATGAAAATGGCTCTTTCCTAAAGCAACTAGTCCTTCAAAGTTTGATATCTCCCTTCCTTTTGGATCATGTAGGCTCCAAATAGTGTTGCATAAATTTTGTCCCTTTTCGTATGCTTGAAATTTTTTGATGTTTTCATCACCACATTCCAACCAAATTTCCTTGCTTTTCAGGCCACAGTTCGCCTCCTTTTTCGCTAAAATCCCTCTTTTCATTGATTCCAACTTGAAAAGGGTCTCTGGATTCATTAGAATGAAAACCACCTTCCCCTTCTTGATAAGTGAAAGCCTGGAGCCAATTTTCAATCTCCACCAGTTGTTGTTCTGAAGCCAACTTTCTTTTCTTTGCCCAAACTTTTGTCTTCTGTTTGATAAGTTTTAGATTGGCTTCAAATTGTGCTGTTGTTGAAGATCCCTCTTGTGGATTTAATGCTTTCTAGTTTGAGGAAAAACTAAGGCTAGGAAATTCTCTTCTCTTAGCTAGGAGGAGTTCATCTTAAAAGGACTGGCTGGCTTTTGTGACCCTCCCTTGAATTCCAAAAAGATTGGGGAATGGTCAGAGTCTCCACCATTCCCTACCCATTGCTTGATTAGATTGAAACTATCCCTTAGGGCTTTTGGAATTAGAAAGCAGTCTATTTTCTTTGCTACCCTATTTGCCCCAGTGTGATAGTTCCTTTAAGTGGGGGCAAGTTTAACCAAAACTATGCCCACCAGCTTGTGCCTCTTTAATTTATTTTGAAAATAATCTGCTAGTGGATCCTGTCTTGCCCTTGGGCCCCAGGATTTTGAGGCACCCAGAGAAAAATTCAAATCTCCTCAGATTATTAGGGAGGCTGAATTTAATAGGATTTGTTGAAAAAATTGTCCCATAATTCCTTTCTTTTGAGAGAGGGCTCATACAAGTTCAAAACTATGAGTGGGGTTCCTAATTCTTTCGAAAAAAGTTTGATGCCTAATCTTGATTTCATGCTCCAAGAATTCGTGGGGTGTATTGTCTTGATTTTCCATTGAATAGTTAGATCCCTTGATCTTCCTCTTATGTTTAAACCTAGAAAACTCTAGCCACCGAGGAGGGATTCTAAGTAGCTAACAATCAATTCCCCTTCCCTAGAGTTTCTCGAAGAAAGATTATGTCAGGATTGCTTTGTTCTATAATATCTTCAAGGCACGTTTTGAAGGGACATGCTAAATCCCGGTAGTTGAAAGTGAGCACTTTCATTTGGGAGCCCCTCCTAGGGCTGACATTGCTCTAAGCACCTCTTGGATTGATTGGTGTTTACCGGTTGCGAGGTCTTCCTTAGCCTTTTCTTTTGCTTTTGTTAGATGGGATTTCCTTCCCCTACTCTTTCCTTCCATGAAGGTGCTGGGTAGTTTCTCCAACCCCTTACTCTTCCTTCACTACAAGGTAGAATCCAACGAGAGCGAAGGTTGTACACTATATCTCCCTCTGCTGGGTTTTTTGTATTGAAATTTGGGGCAGCTATGGGACAAATTTCCCATGAGAAACCTTACTACCCCAAAGAAAACCCATCTTGCCTCGAGGAAGAATTTGAATTGGTTGAACGACAATATTGTTATTTGATGTGTTGGGGCACTCTTCTTATTATTAATGTGGCACAAAATGTGGGCAAGCAATCATTAAGAAAAATATATTGAGCAAATTCGAACTTGTGGTTTTCCTTCCAAATATTTTAAGTCGGCTCCAATAAAGGTCATATCCTTTCAGTTAAAGGAGAATTTATATAAAGGTGGCTTAATGTGGATTATCCCAAGTTGCTCGCACCATACTTCTGTGATTCATATATACTATGGCATTGCTACATTTTGTGGCTTGTATATCTTCTCTGTGATTCGTTCTATGGTTTGCAAATCTTCCCTATAGATCACACATTGAAGACTTGCTCATGAACTGGGGCTCACATTTCTCATACTCTGAGGCTCACATTTGTTTGGCTCGTTTATCTCCAAGGATCACATTTGTTCGTGTCTTACATTCTACAATGGCTCTCATCTATATGTGTCATCATCACTATACTCCATGGCATCATTGCCTCTATGTGGCATCACAATATAATAATCTGTGTGGCACACAAGAGTGGCATTGCAATATAGTAATCTCTGTGGCATTGCAATACAATAATCTCTGTGGCATCATACAATGATCTCAATGGCACATTATAGTGGTTCGTATGTAGCACGTTATAACAGTGGCTCATATGTGGCTTCTATCTCATATCTTATTGCAATGGTCTCACACCTCTTTGCTTTGTGGCTCAGTTATTACAGGAGTCTCGCATACTCATGTTCTATGTGGTTTGCTTTGTCTCGCAATGTATCTACATTGACTCACACTCTTTGTCTTGCAATGTATCTACAGTGGCATCATCTCTACATTGAATGATATGCTTTGTGGTGGCATTTTTCTCTATAGTGGCATCGTTATCTTTACAGTGACTCACTATACATTATATATGCTGGCAAGTGATACTTATGATAGTAGGGCATTAATAATACTATATGGTAGAGTACCCTTTAGTGATGAGACCTTGATGTGTATGTGTATGGCAGTGATCCTTAATATGGCAATAACCTTGTATGACAATAACCCTTGATATGACATTTTTATACAGTGTTCTTGATGACAATGATGTTTATGGCAGTAACCCTATATCAGTGACATAGATCTATATGATAGTGATCTTGACAATAACCTTGATGCAATGACCTTAGCATGATAGTACTCTTTGGTGTATGACAGTGTGTTTATAATTGTAATGGCAACTATGTATGGCAATATTATGACAATGATGTATGATATGAAAGTGATGGCAAAATCTCTATGACAACATCAGTGAAGTATGTAAGTGACAATGATGTATATCATGCTTTTATGATATGGTTTGCTGTTGGATTGGCCCTAGTTGGCTTAATGTAATTGATGGTGATGTCTCATGATATTTGTTCTTTGTATCTCAGCTGAACATTTGATGAATATCTAATAGAAGAAGAATTTGGTTGGGATTCCCCCCTTCTGGGGTTTTGCCCCGGTCTTTGACCTAAATCCCGGTGTCTCTAGTGTGTGTCCTCTTCTTCTCTTGTTCCTTACTATTCCGCTGCATTGTTGATCCTATTGTTCTATCTACATAATTGTTAATGATGAAATGATGTCATGGGGTGAATGTAATGTTGAAAAGTTCAAAAATGTAATTATCTACAACAAAGAACAATCTAGCCCTAAAAATTAACATGATATCAGAGGTGGGCAGAAGAAAAGTCATTGATATCACCCCCGTGAAGACGCCTATAATGAAGTTCATGATCAAAATAGAGTGAAAGGAATGAAGATGGCAGGGACCTAAAAGAATGACAGGGTTTGAAGGAAACCGTACTGAGACCTTTTGCTTTTGCAATAGAAATTAGGGTTTGGGAGAAACTCTAGGAGTGGCCTTAGATTAGATATGGTAAAGGCCCGAGTTCTACAATATTGGAACCCTAGTGTGCTTATGATCAAGTGAAAATATATTGTTATTCGAGTACCTGTGACAGATCAAGTGTAACCCTAGATGGGCTAGTCTCCAAATAAGGAGATGGTATAATGTAGATCTAATGATCCTCTTGAACATTGATAGCAGGGTTTTGAAGGATCTAGAATGAGAATACATGTGATGCTCTTCTTCTAAAGATGACATTGACATGGACAGTAGTGACTCATGGATAGCTTCCTACAATCTTCATTAAAGGAAAGTACTTTCAAGACTGTTTTTTTTGCTCTTGTTTAGATTTATCATTTTAGTCTATTGTTTATTCTTCCTACATGAATATTTAAATGATTCTTTTGCTAACTTCTTGAATGAGGATATGACCAAGGAAAACAGATCCCAAGGATCATCTGGATACATAATAGTGCAGGAAGAGTGAACTCCAAGAGCGAGCTGGTGCAGGAAGAGTAAACTCCAAGAGGTAGTTGGTGTAGGAAGAGTAAACTCTAAGAGAGTTGGTGCAGGATAATGAAGAAGTCACTCTCCTATCTAGAAAAAGGACGACGGTCCTGCCTCATCATTAAATACACCTTCATTATCTTTATTTAAAATTGCTATTATTGTTCTTGTTCTTGTTTTGGGGTCAACATGTACATCAGATGGATGGAAGGACCTAGTCCTCAATATTGAGATTGAGGAGGATGTCGAGCCATGCCATGGTTAGAGTAGCAATGGACAAGGGCCCGAACCTCGAAGAAAGGATTTGCAGTCTCCCAGGTTAATAAATATGATTGAAGAGGCTCCCTATTTAGAGGGAGCAAATTGTCATGTAACAATAAGAGATGCTGAGAGAAACATGTCCTTCATGCAAGGACCATTATAAGATGACAAAGATGTAGCAGTGCCAGATGCTTATGCGATATTACAATGATAAGGAATGTGCTCTTAGTAGGAGAGGACTATGATGAGATCCTAGCTCCCGTGAACTATTATTAAATGTATGTGAAGTTGGCTCCCTCCATGATGTACTTAAGGAAGAAGCATACATGATGTATTTAAGGAAGACGCATACTTGGAGTTACCTTAGTGCTTTGAGGCACATAAGATGAGATTCATGACTACAGTTTGCCGAAAGTCTCATATGGACTTTTGCAAGTCCCATGGGCTTGGCATGCTTGGATTAATGATCATTTAATGCGAACTCCAACCTCCCCTCAAGGTTGAAGTTATGTCTTTGACATTTGATTTTATATGCTAACAATTTATTTCTGACAGAATCAAATCATATTAGTTTTCAGTGCCAGAGGGAGCTCACCCCTGAGCTCAGATGATCAACATCTTGAGATTGGTGATGAGGACTTCCTTGTCAAGGAAAGTATGCTATTAGAGACTTGGTATGATGGATTACACTAAAGTAGTTGAGAGAGAATCCTCTTTAGATTCAAATTTGATGGATCCTATGATGAGCTAGCAGTCAAATGGATACTTGCTTTGCATTATGTACTCTGAGCCAGATAGAGCCTGTACATGTATATTAGATTGTTGCCAAACATGTGATGAGACAATTATCAATCATGGACTGAGATACGCTGCTGGACTTTATGAATACACCTGATGCTGATGAACTGGAAATGTTGTTGACATGAAGAGCACATTTGGGTGGTTGCTTTAGCTTGGGGTTTGCCATAATTTCCTGGATGAGCCGGAAACAAAACTCTGTTGCTTTGAGTACAACAGAAGCAGAGTACATTGCTGCTAGCATGGCTAGTTGCGAGGCAGTGTGGTTGAGAAAGCTCTTTGGATAATTGCTTGAGTATGTGTTGGACACGACTGTGATATATTGCGACAAGAAGAATTGGATCTAACTTTCAGAAAATCTTATGTCCCTTGACAGGTCAAAGCACATTGAGATTAGATATCACTATTTTTGGTTAATGGTGTACAGAGGGAGCAATAAGGCTCTAACACAGAGAGAGCAATGAGGCTCCAATAATGATTTGTTGTGGAATTGAAGCAGTGAAGCTCCAATAGATGAGCAAGTTGCTACCATTTTTGGTCTTCAGAGAGAAGCTTGGAGTTGTGGAGAAGGTATCCTTTCTGGGAAGGGATCTTGATTGATCATGAACACTAAGCTATGCTCTTCCCCCTCTATTTGAGCTTGTAGGGAGGGAATGGAGTTGGAGAGCTCCTGGGGTTGAGGGAACTCTGGAAAATAGGATAGCTGTGATCCTTACCTCTTATGGTAAGTAGTGTTCTGCTTATTGTCACTGTAGGGTGTATGTGATCTTTGTCACTTATGTCAAGTTGGGTATCCTCCCCTACCATCAAGTCTGGGACTTGACAAAGTATACCCAAGTATGCATTGTACCCACAAGCTAGGCTTGTTGGGATTGCCACTCATCTAGCCAATGAGGAGACTTAGGTTTGGAGGATCTTTACCCATAGCAGATGTGTATGGTAAATTGATCTCCCTAAGTCTGGGATGCATGGTCTTCAAACCACTTGATCACTAAGGGTCAAGTTGGGTGACATAGGATTTGGAGGATCTTTGTGACTTGTGGCAAATTGATCTCCCCTCTTGTTGAAGATATAGGGTTTGGAGGATCTTTACCCCAGTGGTAAATTGATCTCCCCTGTTATCTGGATGGATTTTTTCGATTAACTGGTTGGACATAGGGTTTGGAGGATCTTTGTCATTTATGGCAAATCGATCTTCCCTTGTTGTCATTGGCTATAAGGTTGGTGGATCTTTACTCAGAGGTAAATTGATCTTCCCTATGATGATTCTTCTTCTTTAGATCGTGACATTATTGTTCAGCTGAGGTGAAGGTCATGGAACTTGACTTGGAGACCAGTAGGGTTTCGAGCATCTTTACCCTTGTGGTAATCGATTTCTCCTACCATTAGTCATGGATGCTTTTTCTTCTATGATATGAGATGAGATGCGATGAGATGAGATTAGATGAGACTTCCAAGATGTAGATGGAAATTCCTCTCTAGATGAGAGGGAGTGTTGAAATTTGGGGTAGCTATGGAATGGATTTCCCATGAGAAACCTTATTGCCCCAAAGAGAACCCATCTTGCACCTAGGAGGAATCTCAATTAGTTAAGGGACAATATTGTCATTAATGTGTTTGGGGAACTCTTCTTATTATTAATGTGGCACAAAAGTTGGGCAAGCAATTATTAAGAAAAATATATTATGACCAAATTCGAACTTGTGGTTTTCCCTCCAAATATTTTAAGTCGGCTCCAATAAAGGTCATGCTCTTTCGGTCAAAGGAGAATCTATATAAAAGTGGCTTAATGTTCATTATCCCAAGTTGCTCGTGCCATACTTTTGTGATTTGTATATACTATGGCATTGCTACATTCTGTGGCTTGTATTTGTTATATTTGTGGCTCTTATTTATTATATGTGTGGCTCGTATATATTCTCTGTGATTCGTTCTATGGTCCGTAGATCTTCCCTATAGATCACACATTGAAGACTCGCTCATGATCTGTGGCTCTCATTTCTCATACTCTGAGACTCACATTTGTTTGGCTCGTTTACCTTTGAGGATCACATTTGTTTGTGTGTCGCATTCTATAGTGGCTCTCATCTACATGTGTCATCATCGCTGTACTCTGTGTCACCATCACCTTACTCTATATAGCATCACAATACAATAATCTTTGTGGCACAAGATTGGCATCATAGAGTGATCTCTATGGCACATTATAGTGGTTTGTATGTGGCACCTTATAACAGTGGCTCATATTTGGCTCTCATATCTCATAACTTATTACAGTGGTCTCACACCTCTTTGCTCTGTGGCTCAATTATTATAGGGCTCTCACATACTCATGTTCTATGTGGTTCGCTTTGTCTCACAATGTATCTACAATGATGATCCCCAAAAAGATCTTTAATTGAAATGTGATTCATTTACTGTTAGAAAGTGTTAATACATGATTTAAAAAACACCATTAAATACATAAGCATGAAGAACTGTTAAGAAATTTTGCAGCATATTAGAACAACAAACCATGAAAAGAAAAGTGATGCAAGAGATTATCAATGGAGTTCGACTATTTCAAAGCCTACATCTCCGGGCCCAATCTTCAACAGGGAGGCCTTTATATTAGAAATTCAAAGCCAAAAAAATACATCAAAGTTACATCAACAAGATCCCTGGCTGGTCCAATTGTGTTCTGCTTGACCTCAGAAATCCGACGCAACTGACGGCTCAGAAAAAGATCTCTTACTGCTCCCGGAATAAACCTGCAAAGTTTTGCCTCCAAAGTTGCTCTAAAACTCTTCTTTGCTGCACAAAATGTCACAACTCTCATATATCTTTTCCATGGCATAACATTACCATATATATAATGTTTTGGTAACCTATTATGTCCCTCCATAACCATATTACATTAATAATCCTTATCGCTCCAAAACAATGCAACATTAATAACCCTTATCGCTCCATATTAATCTCACCCTATCCTTATTCCATATGCGTATAATCCTTATCACTCCTCTGCATGCAATATATAACATATACATTGGGTTTTAACGTTTCGGTGGCGAATTAACCATATGGCAACCATATACTTTAAACATTATAACAAACATTCGAATATACATGAACCTTGTTATTGCGTGGATAACAAATAAGGTTGGAGGATTAATGTTGTACGGGTCGTAGATAAATATGGAGGAATTTATTTATGGTATGGCGGATAGAATGGAGGTGAAGGTATAGAATAATGGAGCGGAGGTCATGGCATAAACGTGGCACATTTTGCAATCACAAATCCGACGGTTTCGGATTTTGTTAACCATACACTATGTTTAATGCATAGTTTTACATCCTTTTGTAGCGTTAACATACATGGTTTGGTAATATATTTCGTTGTCATGGTTTGAACTTAGGTTTATAACCCATTTCTTATTTGCGCCATTATGTTTAATATATGGTGTGACTTAAATAATTTTATGCTAAGATATGAATTTCATATTATAACATATATTTTAATATATGGTTTTTACACCACAATATATATATGTTCATAAACCATACCTTTGTGCATAAGATTTGATACCTTTAATGTCACCATATATACCCAAATCTCACCATGCAACCAACTGGAGATATTACCACTGTAACGAAGCTGGAGATCTGCCACTGAGCTGAACTTGTACTTTTGCCATGTGTCGAGCAGTAAAACATTGTTTCGTCACAAACTTCCACAAGCAATTCCTCATTCATTCGGAGGTCAAATGCACTCGTTCAAGTTGTGTTGGAGTCGTTTCTGCGAGCTCTACGCAATGACGCTGCTTCCACTTGAATCCAGTAACTTTGAATTTTAGGCTTTTTCTAAATCCTTGATCATGCATTGATCAATTTCGGATCATTTCCTCCCCTCTTAGACCTTTTGGACCACCAAAAGGCTTAAGTTCCATAAAACAAATGTGGGTTCCATTTTCCCACTTGGCCGATACCTGTCCACTCTGTTTTGAACCTGTACACTTTACTCATCCATGCAATTGTCAGCAAAACACACAAACTGCAGAATATATCAAGTCCTTTTTCACCCACATCTACATTCATATTTGCAGCTAATATCCAGGCACCACTAAACAGTGATAAACCCATTAACAACATTGAAAGTATTGACATAGCTGAAACCATACCCTGCTTCCCTTCCATAGCTGAAACAAAACTCATCACACTGCAACTCTTGTGATGTACAATTTTGGATTCCTTAAGCAGAGCTATCTATTTGTAATTAAATTTAATGATCTCTTTCTTAGTTTTTTTAGATTGTATAACGACATCTTTACTGGCATAAGTTGCTTGTTTTAACTGTTCAACTATAAAAAGAGATTTATCTACTTTTGTGTGATGAGAATGTACAACATATTCAATTTCTTTTTTGAAGAAGTGATATTGATTCTGTGTCCTGTAAAAGATTCCTTTTCTATCATATAAATACGGGCTACCCAAGACCATCCCACATGTATCTAGTTTTACCACATCACACATCACCTTATCCTTAAATTAAGAAGTTATTGCAAACGGTAACATGCATTGCTCAGTTGCTCGTAATTTATGATTTCTTTTCATCCAAATTAAAGTATAGGGTTTACGATACTTTATGGTTTTCAATCCCAATTGCTGAACCACTTTTTCTGAAATTAGATTAGCTTGAGATCCACTATCGATCAATGTGTTGATCTTTGTATGTTTCATAACAACCCTTATATGGAATAACTTGCCTCTGGAACTGTTAGAATCATTACATTCATCGGATTTACCAGTCACAATCAATGATGCGATCTACGTCTCATCGCCTGAATCTGACCCTAGGTTCGACGGTTTTGCTGTTGTTGTAACCTTTTGCTTCCTTTTTCTGATCCACTTCGGTTTCATTTCGGGATGCAATTGCCAACAGTGATCCTCGTCATGGCCCTCTTTCTTGCAATGCTTACAAGAGATATTTTCAACCTCCTTCTTGCCGAAGTTTACTTTCTTCACTTTCCCTTTTCCCTTGCTCTCCATTTTGGCTGTCAATTCTGATGAACCCAACTCCCAACTTACCTGCTTGAATGTAAATTGCTTGTATTGCCACTTCATCCAAGTTAGTAGGACTAAACATAAATACAACATTGCAAACATACTTAGGTAATCCTCCTATGTATTTCATTAGAGTTTATTGAGTATATAAAGGAATATCTAACATCAACGCCTTCTTACGAAACTCATCTGTATATTCCTGCACTGATTGACCTTTCTTAACATTTAGTCCTTGCTATTCTATTAAAGCTTTTCTGTTATATCCCAATGGATAAAATTTCTTTCTAAGGGCAGCAATAAAATCAAATTATGATGGAAAAATCTTACCGATATGCTCAGTACCTTTCTGTAACTTACTAAAAAAAACTGCCACCAGATCAATGCTGTGCCCGTTAAACGAAGCGGTGCTAGTCTGATTTTGACTTCATCTTTAGTGATCTGTTGCACGCTACAATATACCTCCATTTGCCTGAGTCAGTTGTCAAGCTTCTCGACATCAACTTCTCCATTGTACATGGGTAACTCGAACTTAACATCGAGTTTCAACAGCGGTTTCGAAGTTTTAGATGGATTCAAGAGAGAAGTGATAGGGTCTTTTTGATCACTTTCATCTTCTTTTCCAGATTGTGATGGCTGCCCTTCTTCGTCTTTAGACTTTGCTGTCTTAAACTCTCGATACATTTCTTCGACCATGGCTCACAAGGTCATGAAAGCATCTATGAAGCCTGCATCAGATCCAAACGGATGATCACCACGTCCTCCTTCAGTCATCTCCTCTCCTCGAGTTGTCCTTCTTCTCGAGCCAACATCTGGATCTCTTGCAACAAGTTCTCCTTCACCAAGCTTTGATTTGCTCCTGGTGATCATGCACACTCCAAATCACAGTTAACAACAACCTGCTCTGATACCAAATGATCCCCAAAAAGATCTTTAATTGAAATGTGATTTATTTAGTGTTAGAAAGTGTTAATGCATGATTTAAAAAAACAACATTAAATACATAAGCATGAAGAACTGTTAAGAAATTTTGCAGCATATTAGATAGCAAACCATGAGAATAAAAGTGATGCAAGAGATTATTAACGGAGTTCGACTATCTCAAAGCCTACATCTCCGGGCCCAGTCTTCAACGGGGAGGCCTTTATATTAGAAATTCAAAGCCAAAAAAATACATCAAAGTTACATCAACAAGATCCCTGGCTGGTCCAGTTGTGTTCTGCTCGACCTTAGAAATCCGATGCAACTGACGGCTCAGAAAAAGACCTCTTACAGACCCCGGAATAAACCTGCAAAATTTTGCCTCCAAAGCTGCTCTAAAACTCTTCTCTGCTGCACAAAATGTCACAACTATCATATATCTTTTCCATGGCATAACATATCATATATATAATGTTTTGGTAACCTATTATATCCCTCCATAACCATATTACCTTAATAATCCTTATCGCTCCAAAACAATATAACATTAATAATCTTTATCGCTCCATATTAATCTCACCCTATCCTTATTCCAACAAACCCAAACCATAACCATATGCGTATAATCCTTATCACTCCACCTCATACAATATATAACATATACATTGGGTTTTAATATTTCAGTGGCGAATTAACCATATGGCAACCTTCATATCCACTCCTCCCAACCATATACTTTAAACATTATAACGAACATTCGAATATACATGATCCTTGTTATCGCGTGGATAACAAATAAGGTTGGAGGATTAATGTTGTACTGGTTGTACATAAATATGGAGGAGTTTATTTATGGTATGTCGGATAGAATGGAGGTGGAGGTATAGAATAATGGAGCGGAGGTCATGGCATAAACGTGGCACATTTTGCAATCACAAATCCGATGGTTTTGGATTTTGTTAACCATACACTATGTTTAATGCATAGTTTTACATCCTTTTGTAGCATTAACATATATGGTTTGGTAACATATTTCGTTGTCATGGTTTGAATTTAGGTTTATAACCCATTTCTTGTTTGCGCCATTATGTTTATTATATAGTTTAATATATGGTGTGACTTAAATAATTTTATGCTAAGGTATGAATTTAATATTATAACATATATTTTAATATATGGTTTTTACACCACAATATATATATATGTTCATAAACCATACATTTGTGCATAAGACTTGGTACCTTTAATGTCACCATATATACCCAAATCTCACCATGCAACCAACTGGAGATATTAACACTGTAACAAAGCTGGAGATCTTCCACTGAGCTGAACCTGTACTTTTGCCATGTGTCGAGCAGTAAAACACTGTTTCGTCACAAACTTCCACAAGCAATTCCTCATTCATTTGGAGGTCAAATATACCGATTCAAGTTGCGTTGGAGTCATTTCTGCGAGCTCTACGCAATGACATTGCTTCCACTTGAATACAAATGATGATGCTTCCCTTTGAATTCAGTAACTTTGAATTTTAGGCTTTTTCTAAATCTTTAATTGAAATGTGATTCATTCACTGTTTAAAAAGTGTTAATTTATGATTTAAAAACACCATTAAAGACATAAACTGCAAAGCATGGAAAATTGAATAATAATGTTGCAGCAAAATAATAGAACAACAAACCATGAGAAGAAAAGTGACGCAAAGCCTACATCTCCAGGCCCAGTCTTCAACAGGGAGGCCTTTATATTATAAATTCAAAGCAAAAAAAATACATCAAAGTTACATCAACAAGATCCCTGGATGGCCCAGTTGTGTTCTGCTCGACCTCATAAATCCGACGCAACTGACGGCTCAGAAAAGGACCCCTTACAGCTCCCGGAATAAACTTGCAAAGTTCTGCCTCCAAATCTCCAAAGCTGCACTAAAACTCTTCTTTGCTGCACAAAATGTCACAACTCTCATATCCTTTCCATGGCATAACATTACCATATATAATATTTTGGTAACCAAAAATATCCCTGTATAACCACTTTACATTTATCACTCCAAAATAATCTCACATTAATCCTCCACCATATCCATTTCTAACAAAACCAAACTAAATATTAAAATGGCATTTGATATTTGGTGTATAGTTTGTTTTTGAAATCATATTTCTCGTAGCTTTTGAATACATTATCCAACCCTTATCACTCCATATCAATGTAACCATATCCTTATTCAAACAAACCCATACCATATCTCAACCATATGCATATAATCCTTCAGATCCGCTCCTCCCAACTAAAATTTATTACAACCATATATACGTGGGTGGAGGTATGGCTAAATAAGGATAAGGTTGGTTATAACGAAGGCAGAATGTATAATTAATATGGCGGATGTATAAAGCGGAGGTATAGAGTAATGGAGTGAAGATCATGGCATAAACGTGGCATGTAACGTTACAACTGTTACTCTGGCGGTTTTGCAACCGTGAAGCCGTAGTCACATGAACCGACCTCCCATAACTTCGACGGTGTTGTCGAGACCGAATGGCTCCAACGTTTAACAATTCCGTGGTGGTGTTGTCATGTGCACATGTTTTAATACTTTAATATTAAAGTCCACCATGTGTTTCACTATTTTATAATGTATCCACCATATGATATACATTCAACCTTTTGTGACATATGTTTGTAATTTTTCCATTCCGCTATTTAGTTTTTACATAGGTTTGTAAAATGCGCCATTTAATATATGTTGTATATAATAAATCAAATGCGCCATATGGATTTTTAATATATGGTTTTTGTTTTAAAAATGACATTTTAATATATCATCACCATGTATAATTACCTTTTAATCCATTCAACCCATTATTTCACCTTGTAACCAAACTGAAGATATTACCACTATAACGAAGCTGGAGATCTACCACTGAGTTGAACCTGTACTTTTGCCATGTGTCGAGCAGTAAAACACTGGTTCATCACAAACTTGAACAAGTAGTTTCTCATTCATCCGGAGTCTAAATGCACCCGTTCAAGTTGCGTTGGAGTCGTTTCTGCGAGCTCTACGCAATGACGCTGCTTCCACTTGAATCCAATAACTTTGAATTTTAGGCTTTTTCTAGATCCTTGATCATGCATTGATCAATTTCGGATCAAGTGACTTGCATTCTTTGTCTTACAATGTATCTACAATAGCATCATCTCTGCTGTGAATGTTATGCTTTGTGGTGGCATTTCTCTCTATAGTGGCATCATTATCTTTATAGTGACTCGCTATACATTATATATGCTGGCAAGTGATGCTTATGACAATAGGGCATTAATAATACTATATGGAAAAGTACCCTTCAGTGATAATGATACCTTGATGTGTATGTGTATGGTAGTGATCCTTAATATGGCAATAACCTTGTATGACAATAACCCTTGATATGACATTGATTACAGTATTCTTGATGACAGTGATGTTAACATCAGTAACCCTATATCAATGACATAGATCTATATGATAGGGATCTTGACAGTAACCTTGATGCAATGACCTTAGCATGATAGTACCCTTTGGTGTATGACAGTGTGTTCATAACTGTAATGGAAACTATGTATGTCAGTTTTATGACAGTGATGTATGATATGAAAGTGATGGCAAAATCTCTATGACATCATCAGTGAAGTATGTCAGTGACAGTGATGTATATCGTGCTTTTATGATATGGTTTGCTGCTGGATTGGCCCTAGGTGGCTTAATGTAATTGATGGTGATGTCTGATGATATTTGTTCTTTGTATCTCAACTGAGCATTTAATGAATATACAATAGAAGAAGAATTTGGTTGGGTTTTCTCGCTTGTGGGGTTTTGCCTTGGTCTCTGACCTAAATCCTGATGTCTCTAGTGTCTATGCTTTTCTTCTATTGTTCCTTACTGTTTCGCTGCATCGCTTATCTTATTGTTCTCTCTACATAATTGTTAATCATGAAATCATGCTATAGGGTGAATGTAATGTTGAAAAGTTGAAAAATGCAATTATCTACCACAAAGAACAATCTAGACCTAAAAATTAACATTTTGACAGGGATTGTGTGGTCGTGGTCGCAAGAGAAAAGTAACCACTTTGCACTTGAGTGCATGAACAAAAGGCTTTTGTGGGAGGGCATGGTAGCAAGGAAGGGAGGGGAGAATGTTGGGAAATTTTTCTTCCCGGAATAGGCTTATGGCTTTGTGGATCTAAACTTGAGAGTGTTTTATTATAAATAGTAGAAACAAAGGAAAAAGTAGTGGGAAGAGAAATTGAAAGTATACCTTCCTTTGTTCTTTCTGCTGAAGTCATGACTGTGTCTGCTACCACATCCTTCTCGTGCAGCCTTAAGGGAGCTTTTTGTGAAATACTGTCAAGTTCTTTCGATGTGCGAGTGCTTGAATCTTCCTTTTCTTGAACTGGATCTTCTGAGTTGGGACTTGTTGCTTTAGGGTCTTTTCCTTTGGGTGGAGTTGTATGCACCGTATTATTCATTGGAAGCTCACAATATTTGATCAGGTGCCTATATTTGTGACTTATTTTGTATCTGAAAGGAACCCCCCCATAGTCCAGAGTCTGAATTCTTTCCTCTCCTACTCCAGTATCAATGTATTTTGCCAGACCATTGCTTAGATCAATATTTACCAAGATGCGGGCGAGTGACATATCTTTGGTTTGCAAATATGAGGAGTTGTGATCCAAGTATGTGCCCAAAGAATTCCCCAAGTCTTTGAAGACTGAAACATCCCAATAGTTTGGGGGAAGTTTGGGGAGTCTCTCATTTTGGGACTACATCCAATCTTTCCCTCTTGACATCAAAATAAGGCATCCAGAAATTGAAAAGGATTGCGGCGGAATCAATCTTCCATACCTTCTGTGAAACCCATTTTGATTTTGAAGTTTCGTTGAGTTTTAAGTGAATACACCCCCTTGCGAGCATAGCTATTTGCAGATTGGACTTAATTACAAGTGCGATATAACTGCCCACCCATGCCTTTAGGGTATTTAGCTTGAATTTCCTTCCTCTAGTTCACCCCACCAATGATTTTTCCGCTAATTCTTCTGCATTCTTCAACATTACATATGCTCCCAAAACTAACGATAGTTTTGACATATTTGCCTTTTGAATGCAACGACTCTTTTTCCATTTTGCACCTTTCTTTTTATCTGCCTTTTTGACTCAAAATTTCTTTAGATGCAAGGAGGGGTTCCTTCCCTAAACCCCTAGCGCCACTATCCTCTAAATTCTGACCCTCTTCTTTGTTGATTTTCTTGAGAGAAATCGATCTTCTGAACTGATAATTACTTTCTAGTGATTTCTTTCACCAAAGTTTACTTATGTCACATACATCATTAAGCAATTATACATAGAAAATATCAACAATAATGCAATAATGATAGCAGGATCATAAAGAAACAACCAAGCACAGAAAAGGACACAAATTTTCACATGAGAAACCCAAACTCAGGAGAAAACCCAATAGTCTTTTTTAGGAGAAATCCTTCAGTTCGATTAATTTACAATCTATTATTCGTAAGACAAATTAGGTCTAACAAACCACAAAATTCCACAGGTCAAACCTTGGTCAACAATTTGGTCAAATTACCCATAATAGAGCTCGCTCAACTACTCAGAAATGCGGTTAAATTGATCTCAAGAAACATGGTCAACGACCTTTGAAATTCAGTCAAATTGACCTCATGAAATTCAGCCTCTAGAATTTGGTCAAATTGACCTCAGGAAACTCAGTGAACAACCTCTTAAATTTGGTCAAACTAACCTTAGGAAACTCGATCAACAACCTTTGAAATTCGGTCAAACGAACCTCAGGAAACTTGGTCAACATAATAAGTCAACGTTGGTCAATAAACTCTCAAATGAGCTCGGTCAAACAAACCTCAGGAAACGCGATCAACAACCTTTGAAATTCGGTCAAACTGACCTTAGGAAACTCGGTCAACATAATAGGTCAATGCTGGTCAACGAACTCTCAAATGAGCTTGGTCAAACTTTGGTCTTCCTCTCCTTCTCCTTCGCATGTGTGAACAAAAACCAGATGTGTATTTGATGATTTGAATTGATGCCAATGGAGGAGGTCGAGTGTCTTTATATAGTGGTCTGGATGTGCCCAAGGGGCATGACTCCTTGTGTTGCGCTGACTTTAATAATTTAAATGAATTTTTAATTTCCCTCCTATTTTTTTTTCATGCGCCGATTTGAATACCAACTACAACTACCAAAAATCAACACTCCCTCTTATCTAGGGAGGTATTCACCTTGACTTCCTTAGATGTCCTCTTTGCTAAACGATTTTCCTATCCCAAGAAAAGATTGAATGAGCTAGCTATGTTAATGTATCCATCCACTTCATGTTCTAATCTAGAACCATGTGGAAAGCATCCTGCATCAGCATCATGCAAAGGATCTAGTCATCTACTAGTCAAATCCCCTTTGCAAATGGATCTAGTCACCCACTAGCCAAAACCCTTTGGTGATATGGTCAGAACCTTCTGACCGGGGTCAAGAAGACTAGTCATAGAGGTTCTAGAGCTATATGGCATTGATGTGCCACATCATTGATTCTGAGTGTTCTAGTTATGGCTTATGAGGAGGCAACATGCCGACAAGTTTGGAAGGATGCCATGATGGAGGAGTATTAGTCCAACATGAAGAATGATGTGTGGGAGATGGTGTTGAGACCTATGGGGAAGTCAATAGTGACTTCCAAGTGGATCTATAAGATAAAGCATGCTGCAAATGGAGACATCAAGGAGTACAAAGCGAGGTTTGTGGCGATAAGGTTCTCTTAGAAAGAGGGAGTGGACTATGAGGAGATGTTTGCTCCAGTCCCTATGTACACTTCTATCAGGGCTATTGTTTCTCTTGCTTTTGTTATGGGTTGAGATTGCATTAGATGGATGTAAAAACTACGTTCCTCAAGCTGTAATTGAGGAGGAAGTGTACATACAACAACCTCAGGGCTTTGTGGTACATGGGAAGGAGTCCCATGTTCGTAGGTTGAAGAAGGCTTTGTACAGACTCAAGCAATCACCCAGGGCATGGTATTCCAGGATTGATGGATACTTGATGAGTTTGGGCTCACCAATAGTGATGCAAATCTTGACCTTTACTTCATGGTTGTTGATGGTGATCCTTTGATCTTTGGTGTTGTATGTTGATGATCTGTTCCTTATTGGGGCAGAGAGGCTCATTGTCGAGTGCAAGAGAGAGTTGGCCTCAGTGTTCGACATGAAGGATCTTGGCTCGATGCATTATTTCTTGGGATTGGAGGTGTGGCAGAGACATGGTGAGATATTTGTCGGACATGGGAAGTACACTGTTCAAATTGTGAGGAGATTCAACACGATGGACTGCGAGTCCATGACTACACCTATGACGACAAATCTGAATAAGGTGAGTGAGTCTGCTTCAGATTTTGATTTGGTGGATCGCACTATGAACATGCAATTGATTGGATACTTGATGTACCTGATTAACACTAGGCCAAATATTTGCTTTGTAGTGAACAACCTGAGCCAGTTTATGGTTGAGTTGAGGCATGTACATTATGTTGCAACAAAGCATGTTTCAAGGTACCTATGTGGTATGGTTGGATATGGTTTGAGATATGCCTTAGGTGGTGAAGTGAGGCTGCAGGGATATACTGGTTCGGATTGGGCCGAGAGCGCAAAGGACGGAGAGAGCACCTAGGGGTGTTGCTTCAACTTGCGATTAGCTATGATATCATGGTTTAACAAGTAGACTTCTGTTGTACTTAGTGCAACAAAAAGAGAGTATATCGTAGTCAATGCCGCAAGTCAAAAACAATGTGGCTTTTGAAAGCTCCTTGCAGGTCTATTTGGTCAGGAGCTAGAGACGACCTTGAAACATTGTGATCATCAAAGTTGTGTTAAGCTTTCGAAGAATCTAGTATTTCATGATAGTTCGAAGCATATTGAGATCAAATATCACTTCATTCGAGACATGGTGCAAAAGGGAGCAATGAAGCTCCAACGCATATCCTCAAACAAGCAGATTAGGGACATTCTCAACAAGCCTCTATTTAGATCAATGTTTGTATACTTCAATGACACGCTTCCTGTTATACAGAATGTCTTCTTGTTATACAGAATGTCTCTCTCAGGGAGTGTTGATGTTTCTGTAGCTTGTAGAATAGGGCAAACATTCTCCCACATGGTTATTTGACTAGGGGAGAATGATACATTCACCCATGGAGCCATGCTGATTTCGCTAGGGGTGAATGGCCTAGGGCAACTACAATATAGGGTGTTAGTTTTAGGATGGTATGGTGTTGAAGTTTCTAAGTCTACCAGTTAGAAATCCTCTATGCACTTTACTGATTTATTCCTACCTACTTGTTCCGTTACTTAACAAGTTATTTACAATGTAAATACTGGAAATAAACACTAGTGCATGCTCAACATATTATAGATCATCAACTGAAGGAAACAAAAACAAGCACACAAAATGACACCGTTATTTTTGGACCAATGTCCCTAGAGAAACCCAATGCGAGAAAATCGGCCTCTCCGAAGCACTGCGTAGCTCCTAACTGCCTCAGCGTGGCCCTGCGTGAGCCCTGACTGCTACTGCGTGACCCTCTCTGCCTCCTGCGCTGATCTCTTGACACTATCTCTGCCTCTCTGTCTCTCTGTACTCACTGCCCCTCAGCTGCAACTTCAATCACTGATTCTATCTCTCTTAGCAAACACTGCTCTAGAGAATAAAATGACTGATTATTTGGTGTACTCTCCAAGTGACCCTCAAGCCTCCTCTTATACTTTTCTTGTTGACATATCAACGACGGAGATTAAGTCCCTAATCGACGACTAAGATTAGATCTGGCTTGATCCATGTCTTTTGGACCATTTTAACACAATTTTATATTAATCCACATTAATATTTTAATTTCCCTAAGTTTAGACTTAGGGACTCCATTAAAAATATTAATTATTTTAATATCTCCTAAACTGTTTAGAATCTGCCCACTTTCTGGCTATTGGAGATCTCATGTGCCCCAACCTCTCCACTAAATTTCATGGCTAGAGCACATCGATGCTACCACAAATCAACACTCCCTCTTACCGAGGACTGTGCTCTAGCAATACTCCTCATTGAGTATTACTCTGATCATCCGACATTGGTCCTTGTGCTGATGCTAGGCCTGCTGCCCACCATCCTCTACACTGTTGCATCCTGTACTGCTACCCATGGCCCTGCCACTGCCATTGCTGCATCCGTACTGCAACTTCCTCTGCATCCGTGCTGCTACTGGTCCTTTCTCCCAACACTGCATCCGCACTGCAACTCCTCTCATCACACTGCCCACTGCTGCACTGCAACTCAGTTACTGAGAAGTAAGTAACTGATCTCCCAACTCTGACCTCTCTGTTGGGCTAGAGACACCTGCTGATGTTGAAGCTCCCTCTGCTGTTGACAAGTGCTCCCTCTCTGACCTCTGCACTGCTGCAACTCCCTGCATCTCGCACCGTTGCATACCTCTCTGTGCCATCCTGCACTGGTGCAACACTCCTGTGCCTCTTGCACTGCTTCAGCCTCCTAGCCTCGCGCTGTCTTGGGAATCTTGCAGTGTAGCTCTCTCTGCTGCTTCATCCGCATCCGTCTCTACCCACATCTACCAGTCCTGCTACTCCTCTTCGAGGCTCTTGTAGCAAAGTCTAATCCAAGAGGCTGGGTACCTCAAGGATCCTTCCCCTCATCCCCTGTAGTCCGCTTGACTACAGCTCGATGTCTCCCCACTTCTGCTCAAGTGGTGCGTGTGCACTCATGGCACAGTCATCATCTGTCTCAACTTCTTTCTCTGCCCTTGCTGGCGCTGCCTTAGTCTCGGAAGATTCTCCCTTACTCTTCTTCCTTGGACATTGGGTCGCATAATGACCCAACGCTCTACAGTGGATGCACTTGATCTTGGAGAGATCCTTCTTCTTCCGCTTTTCTTGCTTTCCTTCAGATGCTAGGGAAACATCTTCCTCCTCCTCCTTTTTAACTATGATCCCCTTACTGCTGCTTCCCGCCTTTGTCTGCTGTCTGATCTCTTCTTGGCGAAGAGCCGCCCACATCTCATCCCAAGGTGGAAGTGTCCCTCTGTCCAATATGTTAGCGCTTGAAATTTCACCTCAGGCTGAGAAAGGCAAACTCCAAGGCAACATCAAACCACTTAGCCTCGTAGCTAGCCCTACGGGGCAGGAGAGGGCTCTCTCCGGTATATCTCAGCAAAGATCTTCAAAGGGCGGAGATAACCAATAAAGAACACTGATTTTAGGCTAGTAAACTGATAAAAGGTTTGATTTGAGATTTTTGGGATTTTGGTGGAAAATCGGGGAAAGGCAATTTTGGGTGCGAGGATTGGACACAGTTTTTGCAGGGGGTTCTTTGGGGCAAGGTAGGACACTGTATTGATGCCTTTGAAAGAGTCAGATGGGCAAGATTGACTAGTGAGGAGCTAAGGAGAGCAAGTAAACACCTTGAGTTCTCCTTAAACAGATGAAAACATTGATATTAAGCAAACTTAAAAGCAGAGCATGGCAATCATGAATTCTACTTTAACACTTCATTTGCCTAATTTGCAGAAGGAAAAGTAAGAAGATGAATCACATAACAAACTTACAAGTACAAAGAGAAACACACCATCAATACATGTAATCACAGGAATCCCAAAAAGGACTGCAAAACCCTGGTCTTTCTTCCTTTGCCAAAATTGCAGAGATACAATGAGTAATACAATAGAAGCTTCTCCCTCAAGAGTCCAACCATGAAAATGACCAAGAAAGTACATAATATAGGCAATCTAACATCTTTCCTTGCCTCTAGGGGTCGAGCTCACTATCCTAGGAGCTGTTTCAACCAATTCTAAACTGAGCACTGAAAACTAGGCAGTCAAAACAACTTGCCTCTATAAGCTAGAAAACCAATTCATTCATTAAATTTTTGCCTATCTCATGAATGAATCTACTAGAAGAGATAAATGAGTGTCAAAATATCATAAAATTACATCATTTACAACAAGGAGGATCAAAATCCACTCCAAAAAGTCAAATCCAGTCAAAACTGCGTTTTGCTGAGCTGTAGGTGCATTTCTGTGAAAATTGCCCAATGCGTAGTGCCCTGATTTTGAACGCGTAGCGCGCCTTTGGAGCAACTTTTGAGGCACTTCCAGGTGTCCAAATGAGGCAAAAGTGGGCTTGTTGGAAAGGTCTGGATGTCTACTTTCCAGCCCAAGTGGAATTTCTGAATTTGGTGTCCATTTGCCCCTCCAAAATTGCAATCTCCCAAGACTGCTTCCTGTGTGTCAAAAAAGTGGCAGAAAGTCATTTTTTTGCTTGTTTTTTGACCTTCTGGAGGCTCAAAACTTGATGAAATCTCTTGGTAATTGCTGAGCAGGTGTATTTTTGCATGACAAATCCAAAAATGCTGAGTTTTCCTGAAATGGAGTTGTCCATTTAAAGGGTCGCGCGCGGCGCGCTACGCGTTGGTAAAGAAAACCTGTTTTTAGCCCAAAAATTCACAAGTGACCAAAAATGCTCAAATTTTTTTGAAATTTGTGCTGGAGTTGAGTCATTTAGCACCATGCTCCTTCAAGGAAGCCTCAGCCAAGATGTGGAGGGGATCGGGCCCTTTTCTTCGTTTTAGTGCCTTGGCCAACTGTCTTTTGAGCACCTTCATTCTCGCCTTGCATATGTGCATTCGGGCCCAATAGTGGTTCTTCATGTTCCGGAGCAGGTCCTTATCTTTGTTGGCCTTGGCCAGCAGCCTCTCCAAATGAGCATTGACCTGGAGGAGCATAGCCTCTCGCTCAACGGGTACCAAATCACCGGGTCTCTTGCGCGCCAAGTTGCGGTCTTCATGGATCCTCCGCAACTCATCAAGAGTGTGCTCATCTTCCAATTGCTTGTTGCGCTGCTCTAAGTAGGTGATTGTCCAATTTGCCATTTCCAACCTTTGTTGCAACGAGTCATTTTCAGCCCTCAGTTGCTGGATGATCTCCTTTGGCTCTAAGCTAGGAGAACTGATATCGAGGTCAACAACATCTATGCCTGGATCACCTGATGGCCCCACATCAATTTTGGGCTGCTTGCCTCTCTCTTGTACCTATGCTGCTGTCGAAAACGAGGCCCCTTCCACCTGGTGTGGAGATAACACTCGCGGTGCTGATGAAGAAGGCGAGACCCCTTCCACCTGATGTGGAGAAAATACTCACCGAGCTGATGCAAATAAGGCCTTGTGGCCTTTCTGATATGTGACCAATGGAGGGGAGCTGACATGTCTGGCCTCGGGGATATCATGCTGTTGTGAAGGTCCTCCCTCCTCATGAACAACTTCAGGAGGTGGTGGTGCTGTGAAAAAATCTCGAGAGATAAAATCCTCCCATGGGATACCCTGCTGAGCCAATTGATGCATGACCACAAGCTTGATCAAACCATAATGAAAGATGCTCCGGTGTTGCTGTGCTGGGCTCTTTCTCTGCACCAAGGGCACCATCCTCTCAATATTCCGGCACATGAAAAATGGTATGTTCATCATCCGTACCCGTGTGAAATGCATCAACAAGCGGATATGGTACGAATACAAACGTGAAAATCTGCCCTCACAGGTGAAATAGCGAATGATGAGCCTCATCAAGGGAGCATACTCATCCCTCAAAAATCTGAAAGGAAATACACCAGCCATGTACCTAATGTACACAGGTTTAATGTAGGGCTCATACTGAAATCTGTCCAATAGTTTGCGCTTGTTCCACTCTTCTCCAACATTGGGTATCCCTGTTGCTTGAGCAACAATCTCAGGTGACAATATAAAATCCACCCCTGCAAGATTTACATGCCCGTCATGCAGATGCAAAACAAACAAGCGGACCAATTCCCTATGGTGCTGAATTTGAGAAATCCTCTCGCAAAATTCATAACATGACTGATGGCGGAAACATGTGACTGCAAGTGGACAAGCCTGCAAATAGGTCAAAGAGGTGGGCTCCTCTCTCACATGGTGACCACCCTTACCACCCCTGTGAGGCCTCCTTTGTACCTCAACCTCTGGTGTTGACTCACGGTCATCACTTTGCTCATAGTCGGTTTCGGTTTCTGACATGGTTTCAAGAGCAAAGTGGCTGAAATGTACTGCTGCTTCTGCTCAAATGACCTGCTGTTTTTACTGTTGAAATGCTGCTTCAAGGGGACAAATAACACAAGGGAGATGTTAGGGAAGGGAGACTTTTAAGGGGAATTAGGGAAAATATATGAAAAAGGGAATTAAGGGAAGGAATCATGACATATACAACATGATACAATTATAATTTGCCAGGGTTTTATGGGAAGTAGGGTTTAGGGTTATGTTATTGAATTTTAGGGATAGGGGTAGGGTTTTGGGCCTTTGATATTTTTGGTAGGGAGATTAGGTAAAAATGATAAGGGAGGTGGCTGGGATGTGGGGAAAAAATGGGAGTGAAAGAGATGACCTTGAGAGCAGCAAAACAAAACCCTAGCTTTACTTGCACTTTGACATTTTTAAGAAAATACACATGAACTTCTCATTTCAAATTGATGGCATTAAAACACATTTCCCATGCTCATTTTTCTTTATCAAGCAAAATCATAGTTTTAAAAACCGTTCCGGTCCAACCGGTTACCGGCCTAACCGGCCGGTTGGGAGGCTCACCGGTCAGAACCGGTGAAAAAACCCGGTTAGAAGCCCCATTTGCCCGGAAAATTGACCTAACCGGTAAAAACCGGCCGGTTTATTGCTAACCGGCCGGTTCCGTCCTAAACCGGCCGGTTTATGGACAGGCCGCCGGTCAAGCAAAAAAGCGCACGGTTTTTTGGAACTGAGGGCGGTTTAGGGGTTTTGGGGGTGAGGGAAAGGGATTTTCCCTCCAAAAACACCCTCACACTTGCTATAAGACACCCCTCTCACTCTCATTTGTCTCACACAACTGATTTGGAGTGTTTGTGAGTGTTTGTGAGTTTGTTTGTGAGCTTGGAGAGTGTGGAGTTTTTGCTGAAGTAGTCATCTTGGAGTTGGAGTTGGAGCTATTTTGGAGATAGTGTGTAGCTGTCAGTGGAGTTGCCATCATCAAGAGGAGGCTAAGGGAGCTACTTTGCATTTCCAGGTAAGGATTTGCACTTGATAATTCCTCATTTGGGTCTGCTGTCCATGAATTATTTTTTTTGTGCTATAAACTTCTCACTTCAATGATCTATCATCTATGCTAAGCCTATGAACTCTCTAGCTCTATGCTATCAAATTTTGTAGCTTGCATGTGCATTTTTTTTCCTACATTTATCATTGGTTTTCCATGTTCCTTAGCTGCAATTTTTTTTTTAAATGGCAGATTTATTTGCAAATTGTTATTATTTCAAGCAAACATGGCTCCAAAAGGAAAGGACAGTGCATGGGCTCATTGTGATGTAGTTGAGGGAAAAATGATATGCAAATTATGCCATAAATCTATTGGAGGTGGGGGTATTCTTAGGTTGAAACAACACTTGGCTGGGGTAAGAGGCCAAGTAAAGCCATGTGATGCACCAAATGCACTGTTAGGTCCTATTAGGGCAGAATACATTGCCAAGCTTGAAAAATTTTATGAGGATAAGGCTAGGGAGAAGGCCATCCAAGATGAAATTGCAAGGAAGAGGGAATTATTAGAAGCCATGAAAGAGAGTGGGTATGATGATTATGAGATTCAAGACTCCACTTCTATCCCTTCCACCAATGACCCCTTTCACTATGTTCATCCTTCTGTTGGAGTTGGCCAACCATCAAAAGGACCAAAGAGACCAAACATCCAAAGTTATTTCTCATCTTCTGCCACCATTGCTTCTTCTAAATCTAATCCCACTTCCTCCCAGCCAAGTTCTCAACCCACTTTGGATCAGCATTGGAAAAAACAATGCAAAGAAACTTCTCACCAATACATTGCTAGATGGTGGTATGATTCAGATATCCCATTTAATGCTGCTCGCTCACCTTATTACCAAGCTATGTGGGACTCTGTTATAGCTGCAGGAAAGGGCTTCAAAGGCCCTAGTATGCATGACTTGAGGGGAGCTCTTTTGCAAAAAGAGATATCTTCCATTGATGAGTATTTGACTGAGTTTAGAGAGTCATGGGTCAAAACAGGTTGTTCCATTATGTCAGATGGATGGACCGATGGAAAGAACCGCACTATCATTAATTTCCTTGTTTCTTGCCCTCAAGGAACCATGTTTTTGAAATCAGTTGATGCATCTGATAGGGTAAAGGATGCAAGCCTTCTATTTGAGCTTTTGGATAACATTATTCAGGAAGTTGGGGAGCAGCATGTTGTGCAGGTCATCACTGATAATGCCTCAAACTATGTTCTTGCTGGAAAGATGCTTGAGGCCAAATATAATACCATATTTTGGACTCCATGTGCTGCACATTGCATAGACCTCATGCTTGAGGATATAGGCAAGGTGGAGTGGGTAAAAAACACTGTAGAGCATGCCAAGTGCATTACAAAATACATTTACAACCACTCATGGGTATTGAGCCTAATGAGGAAACACACTGGAGGCAAAGAGCTTGTTAGGCCTGCAATTACGAGATTTGCAACTCACTTCCTCACGTTGCAATGTCTCAATGGTCAACATAGAAACTTGCAGAAAATGTTTTCCTCTGATGAATGGTCTGAATCTCGGTGGGCTCGTAGACCAGATGGAAAAGACACCAAAAAGAAAGTGTTAGACACTTATTTTTGGAAAAGGTCTGTAGAGCTTGTGAAAATTACCGAGCCCCTTGTTAAGGTGCTAAGGTTGGTGGATGGGGAAAGATTGGCCATGGGCTACATTTATGAAGCTATGGATCAGGCAAAGGAGCAGATACGGGCAGCTTACAATGACAGGTTAGCTAAATATGGCCGTATATGGGAGATCATTGATAACAGATGGAACAATCAACTCCATCGTCCTATACATGCAGCCGGGTATTTTTTGAACCCAAGGTATCACTATAAAAATCGGTTAGGAGATCAGCATGATGGGGAGGTCAGAGCTGGATTGATTGATTGCTTGGAGCGCATGGTCCCTAACCATGTAGACCAGTTGGATATACATAGACAGCTTACTATTTTCAATCAAGCAAGTGGTACTTTTGGCAAAAACTTGGCAAAGATGGCAAGAGATGTGGACCAACCAGGTAAGCAATTCCAATTTCCATTTTGTTTTTCATTTCAAGTTAAAATTGTTTACGTTCTTTACAATTCAAATTATAAACTAAGTTACTAATTATTGTCTTTTTCTTTGCAGCACATTGGTGGGAGTCATTTGGTGGCCAGTGTCCTCAATTGCAAAGGTTTGCAATTAGAGTCCTCAGTCAAACTTGCAGTGCTTCAGGTTGTGAGCGCAATTGGTCTGTTTTTGAGCGCATACACACGAAGAAGAGAAACCGTTTGGAACAAAAACGGTTAAATGATCTTGTTTTTGTGCAATACAACCTTCGACTGAGGAGGAACCAAATGATGAGCAAATCACCTGATCTAGATCCCATTGTGTTGGACGATATTGATCCAACATCAGAATGGGTGGAGGAGACTGAAGATCCTGTGTTTGAGGCTGATTTTGATATCGACATGGCTTTAGCGGAGGATGAGGCAGATTATGTGGCGGCATCAGAACCAGGATCAGTAGCGGCATCAAGGAAAGGCAAGGAACCAATGGAAGGCACTAGTCGTGCAGGTCGACAAACTCGTGCTTCCACTAGGTCCACTTCTATTGTCATTGGTGGCATTGATACTGATGTTGCAGATGAGGCAGAGGCATCCTCAGACTCTGAACCAGATGATGTCTATGTAGCTCCTGATGATGATCCTGTGTCTAGTAGTGGTGATGATCTTGATGATTGATCATGTGTACACTGTAGACTTGTAGTAGGCCAATGGCCTCATAGCTTGCAGCATTGTTTTTGGACTTTATAGGCCATTTAGAGCCTCATTTCTTATGTATTTTGCTATTTTGTCGATGATATGTATTGCACTCGGTGCCATTTTGATATATTCACCTTTGCATGGTATATAAATGAGCAAACTTTGCATATTTTGTCTCTATTGGCTTGGAATCATGGTTTTACATCTTAAAAATAGTTTTGTTTCATTAAAAATTAATTATTTAATGTATTTTTTAAAAACCGGTTCGTTTAGACCAAACCAGTCCCGGTTAGACCGGTTCCGGTCGGTAAACCGGTTAGCTAGGTGGACCGGTTCGGTCACCGGTTCCGGTTTTAAAAACACTGAGCAAAATACTTTGATGATCAGAGGCCTACCTGCAACCTTGAAGAAATTTGGGGTCGTTTGAAGCTTGTAGGCAAATTTTTTGTGTGTTATACCCCAACGCGTAGCGCGCGGGTCCTGACGCGTAGCGTGCGCCCAACGCGTAGCGCCCGTGTCTTTTTCCCACTGTGCTGACTGCCCCGACGCGTAGCGCCTGCCCAACGCGTAGCATGCAGGTCCTGATGCGTAGCGCGCGGGCTCTCACAGCAATTTCGCCCAGTTTTTTCACTAAGTCGCCTTTCACACTTGCTCTTGGAGTCTTGGAGGCAAATAATGATAAAATGAAGGGAGGGGGGCTTTTATAAACTTGATTTGAATTAATTTCCCCTCAAACCCACTTTCTAATGTTTATAACATGACACTTTTCAAAATTTAAATGCTGCTGACTTATGGTTTCCTTTTTGTCCTGAAATTGGTTGAAATGATGCTTTTTCTTGAAAATTTTTGCAGAGGTAGCTTTTGAGGAGTCTTGGCAAAGGGGACCAGGGCCACATGCTGACTTCCGAAGAGTTTGAATTTTTACCAATTTTACAAAAAATGAGAAAATGACCTTGTCTTCAAAAACAGGGTTTTTGAACTCAAGGTAAAAATTAGCTGTACAATATGAAATCTTCTGAAGTGGTGCTTTGCTGGACATCCCTCTGGCCTGCTGGGCACTTATTGACCTTAAAAAGACATGACCTTAAAAGACAAAATTGGACTAAACCCTAGACCTAGTACTTTGACTTCAAGACAAGACCAATGACCCTGTAAAGAATTTATTGACTGAAACAAACTTAATCCAGCAGTGCCAAGAGGGGAATAAAAGACACAAGCTCCTCCATTAGGGTTATGGCATGCCTAATGGAATGCAATAAGATGACACTGATGAGACACCTACTAATGAAATGCAAAGAGTTTTGATCGCTGATGGAGGGCTTCTAGACCGACTCTAACACAATATACTCTAGAAAAATACTCCCAGTCTTCTGAGACTGCATTCAGGGCCGTCCTCACCATCAATTCCTGATCCAGCGTGGCTTCCATGGAAGTCAATTGATCTCAGATCTCATTCAGTCCTCCGAGGAAGGTGTCATTCGGTTCTCCCTTCTTCATCTGATATGACCTCATATGATTTTCTAGTAACATCCTTCTCTACACAAAAGTATGCTGGTACAATTTCTTTAGGGCCTCCCACATCTCATTTGCCGTTTCCTTCTCGGCAATGTGTGGTACTACATGGTCCTTGACTCCGTCAAGGATGATGCTCTTGGCCCTTGCCATTGCCTCCTCGTACTTTTCGTTCTCAGCTGGGTCGACTGGGATAGCTATCGTCCTCAAGGCAAAGTGCTTGACACAATTTCTGTCAAATACGGATAAGATTCTGGCCTTCCAGACTGCGAAGTTTGAGGCTCGATCCAGTCTATCTTGGTCTCTTACTCCGTGTAGTGCCATGCTGCTCTTCTACTTCCCTCTTGGAAGTTCTCGATGTGACTCCCTCTGAGTCTCGATTTCCCTCCTGGAAATCCTTCTGCCGATGTCAAGATGCCCCCTACTCTGATCGTCTGTGCAACCGCACTACTGATCCGGATTTCTCGGCTAGAAACCTTCGGTAGCAACTCCCTCCTCGTTTGGCTTGCCGTGTCAGGTACTGTTCTGACTACAGTACCCCAACAACTCCACTCTGCAACTTTTTCACAACCTCCTAAACCCCAACAACTTGAAGGTGAGAGCTCCTAGGCTCTGCACAATCTCGACACTAGCAACTTGGCCTCCTCAGCCAACTGCGTCACAGCCCTCTGGCCCTCTGTGTGGCTCTGCGTGAGCCTCCCTTTGCCTCCCTTGGCCTCTGCGCTGCCTCTTCCTGGCTCACCCTTGATGACGCAAGCACTGTGTCACCCTTCCCTTGTTGCTGCTCTGCTAGGAACAACTTCTGTCACTTGGGACAACTGTTTTCTGTTGCTATTGCTCTGTTCGGCTGATGTCCTCAGTTCTCTTGTGATCTGCAACCACCCTCCGATACCATGTTGAAGTTTCTAAGTCTACCAGTTAGAAACCCTCCATGCACTTTACTGATTTATTCCTACCTACTTGTTCCGTTACTTAACAAGTTATTTACAATGTAAATACTGGAAATAAACACTAGTGCATGCTCAACATATTACAGATCATTAACTGAAGGAAACAAAAACAAGCACACAAAATGACACCGTTATTTTTGGACCAATGTCCCTGGAAAAACCCAATGTGGGAAAACCGGTACAGCTATCTGAGGGTTTTTTTATTAAGCAATTTCAGAGTATAATCTGGGTGCCAAATCCAGCGTACCCAACAGGGAATGCCCTTGGTAGTAGTACTTCTCAGTTTGAGACAAATGTCTCGGTTGAAACCCCGGATAAACCCTCCGGCAGCTCCTCAGCTCCAATCTGCCCCAGAAACCCCAATGTCAGCGTTTTTGGACTGCTGCAGCCTCTCTCTGCCTAGCGTTGGCCCTGCGTCACCCTGAATGGGTTTGCGTCAACCTAAGGAGGCCCCGTGTCAGCTTTCTGGCCCTCCGCGTTAGCGACGTTGGCCTCTCTGAAGCACTGTGCAGCTCTTGGCTGCCTCTGCGTGAGCCCTGGTTGCTACTGCGTCACCCTCTTTGGCTCTTGCGCTGATCACCCAACACTATCTCTGCCTCTTTGTCTCTCTATACTCACTGCTCCTCAGCTGCAACTTCGATCACTGATTCTATCTCCCTTAGCAAACCCCGCTCTAGAGAATAGAATCACTGATCATCTGGTGTACTCTCCAAGTGACCCTCAAGCCTCCTCTTATACTTTTCTCGTTGACATATCAACGGCCGAGATTAAGTACCTGATTGACGGATACGATTAGATCTGGCTTGATCCATGTCTTTTGGACCATTCTAACACAGTTTTATATTAATCTACATTAATATTTCAATTTCCCTAAGTTTAGACTTAGGGATTCCATTAAAAATATTAATTATTTTAATATCTCCTAAACTGTTTAGAATCTGCCCAAACCCTTTCTGGGTATTGGAGATCTTATGTGCCCCAACCTCTCCACCAAATTTCATGGCTAGAGCACATCCGATGCTACCACAAATCAACATATGGTAGCATCGGACATGTGTTCTAGTCTGAGATGGTGCTGAGAGGCTAAGGAACACAGGATCTCCAATATCGAGAATTGGTTTCACGAGATATGACTTCGAAACACCTTAATTAAATTAATTAGCCAATAATTAAATTATTTCCTAAGTTTAACTTATGAAAGTTAGTTAATTAAAGTTAATTTTTTAAGAATGTTCGAGATTTCTCTAGAGACTTCTATTGATGAAGTATAATTGATCTTAGCCGTCGATGAGGATTTAATATTGGCCGTTGAAGTCTCAATGAGAAATTATAAGAGCAACTTGAAGTGATGGAGAGAGACACATTGAGCATCAGTTTTTCTTAGCAGATCGAGCTACCTAGTTCCCAGAAAGTGAGGGTGTAGTTTGAGCCTGAGGGAGCATCAAAATATTCATGAGGATGATTTCGGGATTTTCCCAGTGTTTCTCTAGTGCCGGATTGGCAGGAGAAAGGAGGCTGAATTATTCTGTAGAGAGGGCCACAAAAGCCAATGCGAGAAACCAAAAACCCTATGAGAGTTGCCAGAAAGGGTTTGTTTCAGTGGCTGGAGGCTGGGAGATCATCCAAAAGGTAGAGTGAATAATTTCCAGGGGTAGAGGGAGGTTGTACAACTCAATTGGAACCAATTTGTAGGCAGTGCAAATTATCCAGGCCAAGCAATGCGAATTCCAGGCATAATGAGTTTGCCAGTGTGGGGTTTGAGCAAGGCCAGTGGAGGCTGAATTGATTGCAAAAGGGAGAAATCTTCTCCATTTTATTTTTGCTAGATATTTTCTGGAGGATTGCCAGTTGGGCATCCAAATTATTGTACTCTTAGAATTTGCTGCATAATAATAAAATAATCCCTCATTTGCTGCATCGATTTTTTCTTTTAGGGTTTTCCAGGGGACTTTTAGTCCAAAAATATTGGTGTCATTTTTATTGTGTGTGCATCTATTTCTCAGTTCCTTATTTACTTTTGAAACGTATTTATTTTGTGAAGAATTGCAGCGTGATTTATTCGTTAATTGTCGTAAACAATTAAATTGCTAATTAGTTAGGAGATTAAATTCTATTTGCTGCAATTTCAAGGAAATTTCACGTGGTATTAGAGCATTGTTGATAAGATTGAGGCTTAGAGGCGAAATATCGACAAATTGTGCAATTTTAGAGGGAGATTTGAAGCACAGGGTTCAGATCTGCATAGGCCAGGCCAGGAGTGCAAATTGATAAGCAAAAATCAATTTCGAGAGGCAAAGTGTAGGAAAAGTTCGATTTGCTCAAAGCAAAGTTTGTAGGCAATGTGGTTGCTGGAAAGAAGTTTCAGAGAGCAAATTAGTTGATTCACAGAGTAGATCTGGGCATAGTAGATTTGCAGCAAGGGTTGCAGTTGCAGATCTGTGCTGGGTAGGAAGAGAAAAGCACATAGAGACTAAATTTCCAATGTTCCACCGAGTTTCCGGGACGGAGAAACGCGGGAGCGGGGATACACACAAGGGGGACGTATATAGGCAACCCCAAATATTAGGGATTTTTCGGCGAAATGGGGGGACGTCATAGTCTTGAAAATTATAAAATTATAAATGATTAAAAATGTAATATGTAAAAATAAAAAAATAAAATCCCAAAAATATGTCAATAACTAAATAGAAAATCTTAATAATTATGAAATGTACATCTAAAGACTAAATATGATCATCATTACATTAGATTATTATCATTTATGCATTTGACATTTCTGCATTGTAAATCTAAAAGTAATTTACTAAATTGAATCATCATTTGACATTATGAAATGTTCCTTCTAAATTCATCATTGGCATGATGCAAGGCACATCTAAATTAAATTAATAAATTCATCATTTGACAATTGAAATTATGCAATTCACATCAAATTTTCAAAAACGATAAAAAGTAAATTCATCATATGACAATGACATTAGCATTATGTTGAAGTGTAAAATAGCCATAAAATACTAAACTAAAAGTAAACATAGAAAGCATTGAGCAATGAAATATTAGTAAATTTCTCAAAAACTAAATAATACTAATAAATACTAAGTCTTTAAGTTTTTTATTTTTGTTATTGTTTTTATTTTATATTTTAGGTTTTAAATTTAATATAATTTAATTTATTTATTTATATAAAAAATTAAGTTTTAACAAGTTTGAAGTTTTAATATAGTTTCATTTTTTTCATATATTTAAATTTGTATTTTTTTTTTTTAAATTTTTAATGTTCTATAAAAATTGTTAGACAAAAAAATGGGGGGATGCATATGCGCCTCCCCTTGCGTCCCCCCAGTGTACCCCTTGCATCCCCCCATCCCCCTTGCAAAGGAGTTGCGCTTCGCTGCCAAAAAAATGTCCCCCTGGAGTTTCCCCAAAAAGGGGACGTGGGGGAAACATTTCCTCAGGAGTTGCCCCCGTCCCTGGAGCGTGGGGGAGCGCTGGGGCGGGGGACACGTCCCCGTGGAACATTGGAAATTTCTAGAAACTTCTCAGAGGGTTTCCAATTTCTAGGAGGAGATCTGAGATTTCCAGTAGTAAAAGGCAGAAGTAGGCAATTAATTTGCCAATGCGAGTTTGCCAGAATAGCCAGTTTGAGTGGCAGTTCGTGTGCTAGTTCTCAGAGAAGGACATTTGGAACACAGAGTGAGTAGTCTCAGTAAGCAGCTGAAGGTAATACATTAGTCGGAGAAGGATTTCCGGAGGCAGATTTGCTTATTCTCAAGGGAGTGCAAGTAGCAGGAAGAAGGTGAAGCAGGGAAGAGAAGGAGATTTCCAGATCCAGTCTCCAGTTTATTTGAGTTTTGCGAGATGAATTTAGTAGGACTCAGGGATCAAGACAAACTTGACGGAGCCTCTAATTTTGGCGTCTGGAAGGCTAGAATGCAGTTTTTATTGGATGAGCATGGTCTGAAGGAGTTAATGACAAACGTCATGGGAGAGCCAACAAGTGCACAATAGTTCGCAAACTTTAAGAAAGAGATGGCCAAGATAGAGGATGGTCTTAGATGGGGTCTGAGATCATATCGTTCCACACATTGCAGACAAGAATATGACAAAGGACATGTGGGATGCTGTTGTAAAGTTATATGAGAATTCATCGGAGAAATGCAAAATGATTCTCAAGGAGAAGCTGAGGACAACAAAGATGTAGAGCGTGAATTCCTATCTCACTAGAATTCAAAATTTCCGTCATGAGCTAGCAGTTGTAGGAGAGAAACCTGAAGACCAAGAACTTATGCAAATAGCTCTAAATGGGTTTACCAAGGAATGGCAGTCCTTTGTTCACGAGATCATTAGATGAGACCAACTACCAGATTGGGGACGCCTGTGGAGTGATTTCATGCAAGAGGAGCTAAGGCTCAGATTAGTCGAAGGCACTTGAGCAACAACAATAGAGGATCGAAAGCTGAGGAGGAAGAAGGGAATGTAGCCCTTGCGAGTAAAGGGAAAGCGAAGAAGGGTCCCAAGCAGGAACAAAAATCAATGGGAGGCAGGAAGAAGAAAAAGGACCTGTCGAAGGTCAAAGGCTTCAGATGTGGTAAATTTGTTCATTGCATCAACCAATGTCCAAAGTGGAAGAATGACAAGAAGGGGCAGTAACAGACATCAACTTCGGTAGAGATAGATGAGTTGACCTCTAGGTGGGGGAGTTTGCATTGATAACAGCTATATCTCCAGAGGGACTAGGAGTGTGATGCTTCAAAGTTGTAGGATCGGAGGAGACACAACATCGGACATGTGTTTCCTCATGGATCATTAGCTTTGCTACAGGGGCCCACAATATTCAATAGAAGGAGGATCAACGTTCATCATGCGAAGTCAGATCTTGAGGGACAATGCAGAAATAGTTGTAGTCAAATACTTGAAAGGCGCAAAGACAGTTGGGTGCAGTTAGTTTCTCTGTACACAATGCAGAGCTAGTTGCACTCAGAGACTCAAGGGACAATTGTAGAGCCAATTGTAGGGACGCAGTAGGTTTGTAGAGGTCGAGTTTTCAATTGCACTTGCAGGAAATTTGTATGGTTGATGGAGGCAGTGCAAATTGCCCAGTTGTAGGCTGCAGGGGTAGTTCCAGCTTGAATGAGACAATAAGGAAGTTTCCAGACTCACTATTTTAGTGGTTGCAGCAACAGTGCAATATTAGCAACAACAATGTGAGGTAGATCAGAGTATGTGCAGTGTTGATGGACAAAGTTTTCCAGAGAGGCTTCTTAACAATGATTTCCATTGATAGGGAGTCAGATCAGTGAGAGATGTGAAGAAAGGTGTAATAGATGTCATACATCAACAATGTGGTCAATCCAACTACAAGTTCCAGAGTAGAGATGGTGGGTAGAGAACACCTTCCTCTCTAAGAGGGAGTGTTAGTTTTTGGATGGTATAGTAGCTTTAGACAGTTGTTCTAGTCTCAGATGGTGCTGAGAGGCTAAGGAACACAAAATCTCCAATACACAGAATTGGTTTCGTGAGATATGACTTCGAAACACCTTGATTAAATTAATTACCCAATAATTAAACTATTTCCTAATTTTAACTTAGGAAAGTTGGTTAATTAAAGTCAATTAATTAAGGATGTTCGAGATTGCTCTAGAGACTTCTATTGATGAAGTTAGTTGATCTTAGCCGTTAATGAGGATTTAATCTTGGCCGTTGAAGTCTCAACGAGAGATTATAAAAGTAGCTCGAAGGGATCGAAATAGAAAGATCGAGCATCAATTTTTCTTGGTAGATTGAGCTACCCAGTTCGTAGAAAGTGAGGGCGCAATTCGAGTCAGAGGGAGAACATTAGACAGAGAGAGCAACAAAAAATTCAAGAGGAGGATTCCGAGGAATTTTCTAGTGTTTCTCTAGTGCCAGATTGCCAGGAGAAAGGGGGCAAAATTATTTGTAGAGAGGGCAACAAATCCCAGTGCGATTTGCCGAAAAGGGTTTGTTTCAGTTGTCGGAGGCCGGGAGATCATTTGGAAGGCAGAGTGAATATTTTCCAGGGGTAGAGGGAGGTTAGATGACTCACTTGGAGCGAGTTTGTAGGTAGTGTGCATTATCTAGGCCAAGTAGTGTGAATTCCAGGTAGAACGAGTTTGGCAGTGTGGGGTTCGAGCAGGCCAGTGGAAGCTGGATTGATTGTAGAAGGGAGAAATCTTCTCCATTTTATTTTTGCCAGATATTTGTTGGAGGATTGCTAGTTGGGCATCTAGATTATTGTACTCTCAGAATTTGCTGCATAATAATAAAATAAACCCTCATATGCTGCACGTGTTTCCCCTCGGGGTTTTTCCGGGGACTTTTGGTCCAAAAGTCTTGGTGTCATTTTTATTGTGTGCGTTTATTTCTCAGTTCCTTATTTACTATCATAACATATTTATTTTGTGAAGAATTGTAGTGTGTTTTATTCATTAATTGCTGTAAACAATTAAACTGCCAATGAGTTAGGATAATAAATTCTAGTTGTTGCAATTTCAAGGAAATTTCACCTAGGGAAAACATTCTCCCATAGGGTCATGCTGATTTGACTAGTGGGGGAATGATTAATTCACCCAAAGTAGCCATGCTGGTTTCACTAGTGGGGGAATGATACATTCGCCCAAAGTAGCCACACTGATTTGCCTAGGGGTGAATGGCCCAGAGGCAGACATTCTTCCATTGGGGCCTGTTACCCACCACTTGTGGGTAGTATATCTAGGAGATTTTCTTTTCTCCTAGATGGTCCTCAATTGGCAGCCAACAATGCCTTGCAACCACCAAATAGCTTGATGTGCCATTATCTCTGCTACTTGAGCCATTCATGTGGTCCCTCGCCCACTTGTTATGATTGTATGTTTGAAGGTGGGCCTCCCGACCTCGAAGGTAGGAATTTTCATTAGTATAGTTGAGTCATTTTCCTTACTTGTCATGGGCACTTTGGGCATGGATCAGTGGGGGGATTCGGTGGAAAGAGTGGGTTGGGTCTGTACTCTTGTCTCCAATGCCTGATTCTGTGGTTAGCCTTGTATCCTAGTCCTGTGGGATCTCCTTTACTGGCCCCTAGCTTCAGGTTTGGCACTATTTGGGAAATCCTGACTTTGGTTGCGTGGTCCCGCTCCTCAACACCAAATACATCCCCCCCTTCCACTCATTTTAGCCCCATTCATCTCTTTTCCCATCCGGGTCCACATGTGTCCATTGGGTCAACTTGGGTTAGTCTCCCCCTCGTTGGGCCTGGAATGATGCCTCGAAGGTTGATGCAACTAAAAGAAAAGAAAAAGCATAATTTGGTCACTCTCAATAGGAAATGTACCACAAAATGCAAAAGATGACTGGGACATACAAATTTAGCACGTGGGCAAAATCAAAACATGAGATCTACCCCTTATCCATGGCCATCACACTAGTTCCTATGGGTCCTAGATGACTCCCCTCCATCATTAAGGAACCCATGGTTGTCCCAATCTCTGGTGGGTGATGAACTACCCCACCTTAACGGGGTATCCACTGCTATATATTACACATCATTCTCTCATCCCCTGGAGCCTCGAGCAATTATGAAGAGAAATTAGTCAAAGGCAAAATGCATATGAAGAAGGGTGGAAAAACAAAGGTCAAGGTAACTCATATACCATGATTTTCTCCCTCTTACACTCATATACCCAGGTGTGGGTTTCCCTTATTATAGCTTCCATTGTACCATGACATGTGGTTCGGATGTTTCCCCTGATGCCCATTCCATTCCATTACTATATCATTTGGCACCTACCACTTGGAGGATGTACCATGGACATGTCACCCTCTTTAGAGGCTGAAACCACCTAATAGGGTCCTTGATTAACCCCCTTATTGAGTTTGGAGACATTTGTACATGCCAAAGGCCAGTATGGAAGGGCATGTCACCATGCAGTGCCCCATTGGTTCCATGACTTGTAAGCTTTTTTACTTGATTATTCTAATGATATGTTGTATTGGAGGGGAAGGGGACACATTGGATCTTATGCAGGATTGCAGGCGGATCTCCGTTTGGGGCTTGGTCTCCCTATACGGGGTCGTAGCCCTCTAGTGGGCCCACATTAGCACTTGTAGGGTGAGCGTTGAAAGCCATGGGCCTCCACCATAGCAAAGAGTACTTCATGGATCCCCAACACCACTTATTGATTGCTCGTGTTCCACCTTTTGGATGAGGATGATGCACTTGGTTCACCGTGCCTAGCCGGCTCCACACTTGCACCATACACTTGGCAGATGATCCGGGGTCCAGATGAGGGTTATGTCATCATCCTAGCCCTTACAGATGGTCTAAAGGCATTTCGATCCATTTGGAGACCCATGAGGTGTTCTTGTGCCCCATACCCACTTGGGGGCACCACAGGGATTTGCTTGGAAAACAAGGGGCCAACCCCTTGTCCACTATGTTTGAGGTCCATTCTTACATCATGGCACACTCAGGACTTCATTAGGCCTCCTCAAAGGCCCAACGACTCACTTTATTGATCATTCTACCCTCTTGAGAGGCTTATTCTTATGTTATTGAGCTATCTTGGTGGGCTTGTCACCAAGGGATGTTATTATTGCACATTATTTTATTATTTGGGGCTCAATTAGGCCAAATTAGGCAAATTGAACTCATTAGAGATTGTATAAATAGATGAGAGGTGATTCATTCTCTCATCATCACTTGGATTGGATTAGTATCTCTTGAGAGATTTTCACACTTTTTGCTGGGTAAAGCTTTTGGAGCTTTCTTGATGCACTATGATGTTTGGATTTTCGCTATTGTCTTTGGAGCTTGTCTCTCATGTAAGTCGAATTTTGATGCTATTCTTGTTATTTTACTAGTTTACTGCATGTTATGATTATCATTATTCTTGTATGGGTTAAAGTAAATGCGAAATTCTTCTGGGAACCTTGAATAAGTGATTTAATGCATGCGTTGTACTTGAAGAGAGTGGGCGAATGTTCCTAGAGGCACCTCTTAGGTTGAAAGACCTTGAAACTTCATCTCTTTGGCAAATTTGAAGTATAAATCCCTATTGACCTAGTTGCTTCCTTTGGGGAAGGTAGCAAAGATCAATTAGGGCTCCTTAGCACACGAAAATTCTCAATCTATGTGTATCTTGACTCCATGAGCCCAAGCAATAAGACACTAATCCTCGTATCCCTTTGGTGGTCAAATTTGCCTCTCTTTGCTTCACTTTTCTCAATTCTAGGCCTAACCCCAAAAGGTCTCCCAGGGCATCGCACGAAATATTTTGTAGCCATGCAAACACCTTGAAAATTGGTCCACAACTACCTTGGGGTCTTCTAAAGGGGTCCTCCAAGTTTGAGCACAATCTAACAATGGAATCCCGAGATATCGCAAGCCCTAGCTCAAGGATCATTTCTATCCATGGGTTGATTTTGGGTTAGTGTCCTCACTTGGATCATTGCATTCAAATTTCAAAAGAAAATTAATTCTTTGATCCTATTCTCTTCCCTAATTAGGTCAGGCCCCTCTTTGGTTGATCAACTCCATACCCTTGATCTACTTTGGGTCCAACCGGGTTCTCTGTGGTCCCGCAACTTTATAACTCAAATTCCACAAGGACTACATAGAATCCATTTCTCTGTAAGGATCCTTAAGTATAGGAAGCCCCTTGTCAAGGCATATCCTCCGACCCTAGGCCAAGGTATCCTTATAACCCTTCTTAGAGAGCCCATCACCTTGCTTCTCAAGTAAGCAAGCTATTTAATCAAGTCTCTCTTGTGAATAGACTTTTGGAATCACTCCTTATCTCATTATTGATTTATTCATCATTGTGATTCCCTCTTGTACCAGGTTTCTTCCCATCAATGAAAATTCGTAAAAAGCAGGGAGCCTTAGTTGAGGTGACATTGGGCTATTGCTCCATTGTTGCCCCTTGACCTAGTAGTTTCTCTATAGGATCCCCTCCTAGGACCCCTGTTAGTTTGAGTGGTAACAGGGCCATGCTGATTTCATCTGTTGACCACTACGTGTCAACGACCCATAGCAGTACACCCCATTTTTTCGCAAAATGGATAGTGCCTGATCGATGTGTCCGTGCCGTCCAACTATCATCATCAACCTAATCATCATGTTATAATGTAAACTCATTCTGCATGTATATGATGTAAATAATTTCAGCAGATTCGTGTCATGTATGTAATTGCCTAGGTAAACTTACTTTTTCTGGTGACGATCTACATTTTGGGAGGTTTTCTATCTCACTGATCCATTCTCGAATGGTCGGCAGAGTTTTCCTTTAGTCTTACCCCAAAGCCGGAGTGGATTTTGTCATTAGGATCTTAGGCGAGTCCTAGTGTTATTGATCGAGCTTATGTAAAAGTGATTTGGGAATAATCCTAACTATTTGGTTAGGTTATTTTATTACAGATTGTTTGGTCTGCTAGATTATATTTGTGTCGTAGAAATGGGTAGTCTGTGAGGGTCTATTACAGATGCGTTTTCCCCTTTATGATGTAAAAAATATGAAAATTATGATGTAAAGTGTCTTGAAGGTTGGAAAAAATAATTTATCCCCTCATAAGTTAATTAATTAAATTTTCTGGCCAAAAATTAATTAAAATCCCAAGCCAGAAATTTAATTAATTCTAGGTCCTAGGTAAATCTAAATTCTCCTCCTTAAGAATCAAAATTTAAAAGGTCTCGGGACTAAGGTAAATTAATTATTTTGCTAAATTTTAAGTCTTTGGTCTCTGGGGGTTAAGTCAAAGTCAAATTTTTGGGGAAATTAATTCAAATTTATTTTTATTTTATTTATCTATTTATTTTTAATTTTTTTAATTTTTGAGTTAATTAAAATGCATTTAATTGAAAAATTCGAATTTCCTCAAAAATTTAATATTTCGACGGATGAGATTAAAAGAAATTTTAACAATGTTGCATTAATCGTTATCGGGATAATATCAACGCGAGGAAAAAATCGGAAAAAATCATAATTATCGGGAAATAATCGCGAAAAAATCGTTTGGTACAAAAATATTCATTTTTTTTTTTCCATTTTTTTAATATCTAAACCATCTACAACATAAAATAAATACATTAACACATAAATATGATAAAAGAACTAATATATAAGATGTTTAATATCATTTCTAGTGCTAAAATCACACATAACATTGAATCATGTCCTGAATAGTAAGTCCTGACTCCTGAGTCCCAACTCAACCTCAAAATATCAACAAAAAATATAATAATATATCTCATCATGTCATAATGTCATATACAATAAAATGAAGAAAATAACTAAAGTCTAATCCTATTGATTTCCTCTGCCCCTCTTGCAAGAAAATGCCACAACTTTCCCTTTCCCTCTAGATGTAGATGCTGGTGCTGGTGGAGTTGGCAGTGGAGTTTGCTATGCATTAGAAGCTGAAAAACTAGAAGTAGGAGCTATAGGAGGTAGACCACGTCCTCTACTGGTGGCAGGGGTAGCCCGGGCAGGTGGTGTCACATGGAAACATTACAATCTCCCAATCATGAAATCCTGAAAAACTGATAAGTCTGCTGGATTTTGAATGAAATCTAAAATTCTACTTTCTCCATATGAAATCCAATGAGGCCGGAACCACTCTCAAACATCCTGAGTCATTTCATGGTAATGTTAAAAATTTAAGTAAAAGGATGAAAATGAAGATCAAGGAGAATGCCACTTTTACTTTAAGAATTTAACATTACCATGAATAGCATATCAATACTAGGGCCTAGACTTGATCATTAAGCTGCCCCACTCAAAAATTATTTTGTTTCTTTCAAAAAAAATTGCATTTCGAACATTTAGCATCCCTTATAAAACCTCGCTGCCCCGATTGCCAGCGATAAAAACGAAAAAATCGCGATTTTTTTCCAAAAAATCGGGTATAAAAAAGCTGGCGATAATTTCAGATATTACTCACAATAATATCGATAGCGGGAAATTATCGCGATAAAACGATAATATCGCGATATTATCACGATTTTAACAACACTGAATTTTAATCTTCATCAACAATCGAGATTGCTTTGACGAGGATCACTCGAACTAGCCGTTGGAGAATTTGTATTTAAATAAGAGGTCATTTGTCAGTCGATCCATCTGATCTTTGAGTTGTGTGCTAAGCGTAAAGCTCTCGTGTAATCTTTTTTGAATAATAAAGAAAGACTTTGGGGTTAATTTTCGCCAATGTTACTCTTCATGGAAATACTGTAAGATGTGTTGTTTTTCATGCATAATTTTTTTTTAGCTATTGATAATAGCTTTTGAAGAGTGATTTGAGTACAGGTATCTTGCTTAGTCGCCGGGGTTTAAGTGATAATTTAAATTTTGAATGTAATAGCAGGTATCTCTATTTATCTGAATTTTATTATTATTTTCTCGCTCTATTTTGATGGCTGAATTGAGTTTTGCAGGAAAGTCTTGATTTTTAGATCCTCGGGTGTTAGGGGAAGTTTTTAGTTGGACCAACCAACTCCTGATCTGTGTTTTTAGAAGAGCCCAGTTTAATTTAATCCCGTGCTTATCATAAGATTTTTATTGGTGATGCATGAAGGGTTTTGAGCTAAGCACCTCTTTTAAAATTTATTTATTTTTTATGTGCAAAGTTGATGAGTCTCGTTGTTGAGAGTCTTAGATTATCAGATATGGGAGCAGAGTTGGACTCACACTTAGATCTGATAGATCTACCATTCCTGTGCATAGATTTCTATTTTTTTTTTTGTTTTTCTGGCTTGGGTTTCCGGGGTTTTATTTATTTTTTGTATATCTGGGTTCTAGGTGTTTTTTGTTTCAGGTACAGGTTGCAGATTTGAAGGTGAAGTTTGATTTAAAGCCAGATCTAGGCCCTGGAGGGTAAGATCTGGACTTGAAACCAATTTTTGCAGTCCAAGGGTTTGATTTTTTTTAATATTTATTTATTTATTTTGTTTTGTTTTGGAAAAAATCTTATAAGGGTTTAGCCCAAAGGGATAGCTCAAATGGTCGAGTTCCCGTTGCTAAAGCACTTTCCCAGTTTGGGAGGTCACGGGGTCAAATCTCCTCGACGCTCTTGGGGTTAGGCCTGTTAAGATTGGTCGACGGGCAGATCCCTTCGGGTGGATCTGCCCCGATATTTTCCCGTGGATGTAGCGGCCACTCAGTGACCGTGAACCACAGCTTAAAAAAAAATCTTATAAGGGTTTCATTGATAAATTTGAAGCATAAAAATACATTGCTATGAAATTCGTTTTTCAGGGTTTATCTTGAGTTTTGGGCTACAGTTTCTTCGTTGCGTGGAGTTTTCCAACAAAAAATTTTCGGATTTGTTTGTTGCCTGGGGAGTATTCCACTCTCTTGCTGTGTTTTTCTCTTCTCTGGGAGATTTCAAATTTTTTATTTATTTGCCATACGCTGTTGTAGCCTCCCTCTTTGCAGCTCCTTCAACCTGCAATAAATTTTGCATTTTCTCCCTTGTCGTTTCTCTCTTGCTACTTGCTGCTCGAGCTCCATCTACCAATCCGCAGCCTTTCCAAACCCTCCTCACCGTCAGTGCATCCTCAAACGGCGCTATCGCTACATTCATTCATACTCAAGTCCCTTTCCTGCTGATCGCTCCTCTTCCAAACCCTGTCCCCTTTCCCTTCTGTGTGCTCCCTCACTGCCCGATATCTGCCTCACTTTCGCATCCCTTCTTCCCTCCGCGCGTTCTTCTCCCTGCTTAAACCCTGCAACCTTCCTTGGTCTCCTCTCACTGCAAGTCCAGATCCGTACATTCCTGTTCCTCTCCTTCTCACCGTCGCCGTCAGCCTTTTCTCTCCTGCCGTCTTGCACTGCACAACTAAACGAGAGTCGACTTGCCTTTGCTTTATTTTATTTTGGCTTTATTTAGGTTAGGTTTCTTTTAGATAGTTCGATTTTTTTTATGAGCTTTCATTTTTGTTTTGATTTTCTTTATTTAAAAGAAATCTAAAACAAGGAAAAAGATTTTAATTCTTTCTTTATTTTTGACTTTGACCTTTTTTGTATTTTCAAATTTCATTTTAATTTGTTTTGATTTGGATTTGTATTATTTATTTATTTTTATTTTTATTAAAAATAAAAAATAAAAATCCAAATCCCTAAAAAATAAAAAATAAGATTTAGATGACTAGAAATTAAATCAAAATTTCCCACATTAAAAGATTTTTTTTGGTCTCTGGCCCATTAAAAAAATTTAGAAATTATTAAATTATTTTGATTTGTTTTACTTTGGTCACATCAATTTTTTTTTTGATTAATCATTTACCGCATTAGTCTTGCTTCATAAAACTTAGCACATCGAAGAATTTTTCCTAAGGACTAATTAAATTATTAATCTATAGTTCCTTCTTGGTGTTCTTTTTGTGTGTTAAGGGTAAAATCTAAAGAAAACTTTTGTGGTATTAACATTTTTCATTTCTCTATAGTTAAACACGCTTAAATTTTTTGTATCTAAAGATTGACTATAGGAAAGTGATAAATTTTCCTAGATTTGGGTCACTAAGCATAAATCATTTTAATTCTAGGATTGTGAATTGATTAGCATTTAAATTTCATGGTTTTTTAAGTATTTGGATCTCTAGAAATTTAATTGCTAGAATATTTTGCATCTATTGAAATTGATCGTCATTGCTTGAATTATTTGATGTTCGTTACATGTTAGACATTTTGCGAATATTTTCAAGTAATTGTTAAAGTACTCTGTTGTGGAATTGTAATAAATTGCGTATCTTTGTTTCCTAAGCTGAATATTTTTTGAGCATTTGTTGACATTGATATTAAATTGCAAAGAAGTTTTTGTTCTCTTTGAGCTATAATTGTATCAAAAAGATTTGAAATAATCTTGTGGTTTAATTGTAATATTTTCAGGAGCTTATTTTTAAGTGTTCATCCAATAAAGCAAACATTTCATTTTGGTAATTGAGGACTTTTGTGACACAAGTGTTTCTAATCCGCAAGTCTAACTTCATCTCATCATCTAGTGCATTTGCATACAAGCTAGTTTTGCATAAATAAAATTTAATTCCAAGCATAAGCTTGGTCGATAGAGAGATGGGTATCCATCCATCTTTGCTTGAGAAGCCTACTTTTAATAGTACTTAAAACGGTGACCTTGCAGTCATCAGAGCCACAACTCTCTGCAGCGCTGGAGGCACCAAGTATGTTAGAGGTATCGTTAATCACACCCTAGTGTGCTTCACCTTATCTTCTCTCTGCCAATTACTACGAAATCAGGCTCAACACAAAAAGGATCGAAGGATTCAAATTCAAATAGGCATTTAACTAAAATTAACTAAGATTCTTGCATCTCACATTAGCTTTAGGATTTGCATTTCATATAAGGTAGTCATTCATCTAAGCAGCAATTGCTAATCAATTACTTCGTCTTAATTTCCCTAGCAAGATCGTTGACTCCATAAGGCACTGGTATCAATTATTTAAAATTTAATCAAATCCTATAAGTCTTGCTAAATCTTAATCAAGTACTTGGTCGCTTCACTGTGTCTCTCGAACTGGTTGGTTCCCAACTGATTCTCCTTCATTTCATTTTTCCATAGGGTCTACCCCCCTTAGCGTGTTGTAGGGAGACAATTTAAACGAAGAGATTGGGGATTAGGGTGACAACCCCTGATCTGAGCCGTTGTCGTGGTGCCTAGACATTCTGTGCGACAACACCATCCATAGGCTCATGCTGATTTGACTAGGGAAGAATGATACATTCACCCATTGGAGCCACGCTGATTTAGCTAGGGGTGAATGGCTTGCGATACTCACATTGCCTGCTCCATGATGGAGTGATCTATATCAATAGATGTGCATGTGAGGAGACACTACATCAACATAGCAAGCTCATGAACTTTTCTAGTGGAGGAGAAATTTCAGCTAAGGAGAAATCTATTTTTAGCTAAGGAGAATACCTCCCTCACTAAGAGGGAGTGTTGATTTTTGTGTAGCATCAGAAGGTATTCCCGCATGACTAAAGGTTCTTCAAGTCGGCCCTAGATGCATTATGTAAATTTTTATTTTACTAAGACAAGTCAGCCCAAGAAAAAGTCAAGTTGGCCAGCAAATGATGGGACATGTCCCTTGGGTTGTCACACCTCCTTTGACGTGTATAAATAAAATGATGTGACGTCTCATTTGATCACCAAGCAAGAACATGTCTTTCTATCTCTCTTAGATTGCACCTGTGAGTAAAAGGATGAGTTGACCAGGTGTTTGACTAGCTGCACTTGTGAGGAAGAAGGCCAAGTTGACTTAACCTTTGACTGAGTTGATTTGACCGAGAGTTGACAGTAGGAAGGCCACACATGTGAGGGTTTGACCAGTCGCTGTTTGACCACAAATTGCTGACTGCAGGGCTGCACATGTAGGCTGTTGACTGCAAATTTCTAGACAAATTGCTGATTTGTAAAACTTGCTGAACAATAATTTCTTATAAGAAAAGTTGCTGGGTTTTCTCCTAAGGTTGGGTTCCCTTGGTAAAATTATTGACTCTATTGTGCATCATTGTCTTTCTATGATCTTTACTGTTTCTGCTGCATTTACTGTTGAGATTTTCTAAGTATAATTATTCAATATTACCAGTCGCATAAAATACTGTGTGAAAAATCATTAGGAAGTAATTATCTGGTAGAAAATTGTATTCCACTGTACTTGTCATAGAATTTCAAAAAAATAGCCCTCATTACTTTCTCTTTAAGGATAATATTTTTAAAGGGGGTGGCAATGTGATGAAACATAATGAGTTAGGGAAATATAGGGACGTGCCCTATTTTGAGGGACACACCTCTACATGTAAAATAGGCACCCACCTAGTATTTATACAGGGGGCTTCATTGTAATTCATCATCTATTTTCCAATACTAATTAATAATAAATATATTTACATTTATAAATTGCTTCCCTGCTTGTTTTAACAGTCACTAGCAACATTTTATTCCTCTCCAAAAAAAAATCTACTGAATGAGGCAAAGTGCCTTCCTTTTATAGAGTAAGGAGGCCTCTAATCCACCAACTACAATTCCATGTGCTCCCGAAAACCATGGCAGAATGAAAGTGGTTTTTGGTCCAAAAAAAGATAAAAATATTTCACCGTTTTCTAGAAGATCAATTTTAAATAATAAAGCAGTCAAAGTGCATTCAAAACTTCTAGAACTCTAATAATTGAAGCTAGCTGTGTTCATTTGACGAAGTAATCAATTTTACATCAAATCTTCTTTCCTCTTTTTTTTCTCCTTTTTTTTAGCATGTGCACATGGGTGAGGAAATTTCTCCATGTGCTAGCAAGACTTTGTATATTAGAGATAATGCTCCAAGTAATGCTGATGTAGGGCATTGAAGATGACAAAGCACCATGTAGTTACTCACGTTGGTTGATATGATTGCCAATGCCTAGTTCCACACCTTAAACAACATGTCCAACTTCAATTAATGGTTAGACATCAACATAGATAAGATGAACTGATCACAAATAACTAACCAATGTTACCAATTATCTCAAACAACTACCCAAGGGGACGACCGTACCTTCGTTAGACATGTCTTTGAGCTCAAATACAAAGCATTTGCCGAGTCATCTAAGTTAATATAGGTGGATGATTTGTTATTATTATTATTTATGAAAGAGAATATAAGGATAACATATGGATTAACTTCCAAAATCATAGATAGACTGAGTGTGTAGTTCTAGTTCAACTAGCCGATTAAACTATGGCTCGGAGTCTTCCTTATTTGCGAAGCCTTGTGAGAGGGAGTTTTTACAACTTCAACCTACACACACTTCTTGTTCCTTTAATTTTTTTTTTTTCAAATTTAGCTTTTTACCAAGTCCACTTTCTTTAGATAAGCGTTTTGCTCTCAGGACTTTTGAAGGGGGGGGCCATGATGAAGTAGTTTATTTTCTTAAATATATCTTGTTCTTCACCTCTTTAGCCTATTATTTGGCTTGACTTGACTTTTGGACGATCTTTGGCAAGTTAACCATAGGTTAGGGGAATGGATGGGATGGAAAGTGAAAAGTGTTTAATGGAAAGTGTTAAGTATGGAAAGGACATGTCCATGGTACCCAACTTGATTTCCCAGTAGACCTTACTGGTCTAGCTTAATGGCACACTTATCCAAAAGTAATTATGTCCTAGTGGTTAGAAAGTGTAACAAGGTAACATCTTTACTAAGTTAAAAGCAACAAAACATCCATCTAACACTGACATCTACACAACAAGATGGAGCCTTGGCATCATTTTCAGATGAGGAATTTAAGCAATGAAACCATACCAATCACTAATCGAAGCAGCGTGAAATATCATCTAACATCTCTGAGATCAAGGGCATGGGAAGTGATACAACATTGCGAATGACTGATGAGCACAAGAATGTAATTGATGAATGGAGAATAGCAGTTTCAGACTGATAAGAAAATCTCATCCAAGCAACAAGAAGTCACACCAAGTGTCTCTATAGGGTTGCCTGAAGGGCAACATTGGCTAGGAGGGAGTGTTGAGTTCTGTAACTGCGGAAGGTCTTCTAGCCTGGTGTCTTAGCTAGGAAGATCTCGTTTTGCCTCTTTAGGAGCTTCCATCCGACATGCAAGGTATGAATGAAGGTTACAAGAGACATGCATGAGGGTTGCTTGAAACATGCAAGCTATTTATAACTTCCTTTATATGTTTAGGAAAAGAAGGCCTAAGAAAGAAAGTTAATTTAAATAACTCGACGATTTAATCTCAACTGTTGATGGAGGCCTAAATGAAGTTATAAATTGAGCCTAAGGGAAGAAGCTAAGACACAATTATTATTGAGCTCTTGGACGAGTGATTTTCCGAGTGAGAAGGCTTGACTTGACCAAGGAGATTTAGAAGGACATTGAGGAGATTTCGAGAGGAAATCTAGAGGTCGAATTGGAGGATGAAGGAGGTTGAGCAGCAAGGAATCAAGCCACAGCCCACACGTGCAAGTGAAGAAGAGCACAGACAATCCACACGTGCGATAGGACAGTCGTGGCTCACACGTGTGACGTCAAGGAGGGCTGTACAGGCCAAGATCTTGACCAGGCAGGCTGAATTTCTCACTAGGAGCCGAGTTACAGGTTTTCTTATCAGCTATAATTTCAGATATATTTCTCTATGAGTCTGACCCATATTTTCTGAGTTAATACAATTTTCAGAAGGATTTTGTGGCTGAATTTTTCTGCTGTACCTGTTATTGATTTCTCACTTTTTTCCTCTGCAAATTTACCTATTAATTATCAACATAGTTTTTAACAATTCTGAAATTTATTTGGTAAAATATTTGAGTTTTGTTAAATTGCTGAGTGAAATCAAATCAGGGCCTGTAAGACTTCAAATTAACATTATAGGGGACTGTTACTCTTCAGAACAAACTTTAAATTTCAAACCCTTGAAAAGCAACTTTAAAAAATCCAATCAAGTACCTATTTATTAACATCAACAAGGCATTCAAAGCAAACTTGGTACATTTGCCCCTTCAATACCTCACAAATGTTCTTCAAAGCGTATGACAACAAAATAATGTTACTAGTTATCATTTCCCTCAAATAAATTGATACTTGGCACCAATTCATGAACGAAAAATCTTGGAGTTTCCTACATCATCCATAACTGAGTAGCCATTAAGTGCTGAAAATCAAAACAGAAATCTGAGGCTCTTTTCATGGTGAGAAACTTCTGAACAGACAAAGATGTTAAATGCCTTCTGAATCTTTTGAAAAGTATTCCTCCACCTAGTCTTTCAGTATATTACTGCCTCTCAATATCCCAAAAAGCTAAACAAGGAGCATCCTTGAGCTGAAAAAGCCTCGCTGCCATGGTTTCTGAACTTGATCTTGCTATCAGGCAAACGCAGACCAAATATTGGTGTTATGCCCTTTCTTAGCTACACCAAGCTGTGAAAATTAACATGATCACTTTAAAGTTTTAGGAGCATACTTGATGATTCAAAGGATTTAAACTTCCACTAATATGCAGAGACTGCACATCCAGGTGTTTAACAGTTAAAAGCCTTGAAGTTCTGATGCTCAATGTTTCTGTGGACATGTCTGTAAATTATCATTTATTATTTTAACCACTCTGTTGAAGTTTTTCTGTTTGGCTTCAGGCTTTAAAGTACATGACCAGTACGCAGTTAAATTCCTTAATCTAAAGTACCTTCCAAAACATTTCATCTAGTATCCCTCCAGCTTCTTGCCTTCAATAAAGAACACACCAGTGCTACTCAGTTGTAACGTGGTCTGTAACTGCAAATTTTATCGTAGGATTCTCTACTGCTTTTAGGATTGCTCATATTATGTGCCCACAATCATTATTTGTTATATTTATTTTGACACTTTTGTACGTTTATCTTTCACTAAATGCTGTTTGTATGTTAACAGGAAATTGGAGTAAACAGCACTGCTATAGACAGAGAGAAGGTGCTACTTCAGGAACTTATGAATACTGCAAAGAGTATGCTGAGGAATGCTGAAGTTGCAGTTCGCTCTTTTATGATACTGCGACCTAGGTTCATTCGTCCTGCAGTATCATCTGGTGCTCCTACATCAACACCACCATCTTCAGGGGTCAACAATCTACCAAATTCAGCAGCCTCTCAGTTGCCTACGTCATCTATGATGGATTTCTATAGTGGTCTACCAACCAAACCCTCTCCTTTTTTACAGCAGACAGTGGCAAGATTTGAGAGGCAGCTTGGGGAGTGTCGACAATGGATTGAGGAATTGGAGCGGTTGCTTCTCTCCGAGAGTGATGAAAACGGGGGCTCTAATTCAGATTTGAGATTATTGCAGTCTTTACCCTCAGTAATATCTAATGTCCATGATTTCTTCATATATGTCGCTGCTCAGGTAATTTCATAATTTGGATCCTGAAACCCGTTCTTGCTTGTGTGTTGAATCTTGCAGTGGACCATTATGTGTATCATTGTCATACGAATTTATTCCATTTAAATAAGGTGTTAGTTAGATGATGTTTTTTTATTTGCTCATAGTTGAGTTTTATTGTAACTTGGGACATGTTTGTACTAAGTACCCTTGGTTAAGAGGAATCTATTACTGTCAAAGTCACTTAAGGGTTGCACCTAGGCTTCCCCAGGATCTGATATAAATTTGAGCTATGGGAATGAAAACAGCCTGATGCAGGTCACCTTTATAACAACATGGGAGTGAAATTGAAGCTGTGACCGCTAGCTGATCATTTGAACAATTTATTTTTTGACCATAGGTGCTGTAATGTGCCTCCTGCAACTTCTCATACAGTAATGGTCTAATATTGATTTAAGAGTGGCAGCATATCTTCGGACTCCATGAATTGATGTACAGCTAGCTGAAAAAAACAAGACCTCTTCGAACCATAAATGAAAACGTGCAACTGTAGTTCAGCATAGAGCAAAATTTGAATATGAATGAGATCCTCTGCCTCCAAATGTCTCGCACCAATGTATATGGATGTCCGATAGCATAAAGATGTAATTTGGCATGGTTCAGGAAGCTTCTTTGGAGGAATTCATACCATTTAGCAAAATCATCTTCTGACATGGACTTCAGAGTACACTGAACTGCTGCAGAAGATTCACTGGCATTGACTGTTGTCCTCACTGCATTGATTGCTACAAAGTTACCATTATGAAGTCCAGTGTTTTCCCCTGTTTTTCTTTGTTTTAGATTATTTTCCTTTGAACTGTGAACAATGTCAAGTTCTAATGGTGCCTTTGTATGTTTATAAGTAAAAAAAATGCTGAATTTGTGTCTAAATTTTTTTCCCAGTAAGTATTTCAGTGATTTGGTCAGTGACAACTTTAAAACGTCCTTCACAGATAAATGGTCTGTAACAACAATATCCTTAAACCAGTTTTTTGATTCATATTTTTATGTACATCCAAGGAGCACAGTCTTGTATAAGAACCACAGGTGGAATGGAAACTTCAAGACAAAATCTATTGAATTGATGATCCTCACTTTGAAGTGTCTCCAATATGGCAGCTGCAGACTCAAACAGATTATTGATTTTATCCTTGCACGTTTTCAATTCTTGATTTTGATTGACACATAACTGTTAGCCTCACTCTCATAATAAAACAATTATAAATCCAAATATCATAATTAAATAAATCAAATCTTAAGAATTAGGAGTTAGTTTCTCAAACTAGGGAGTTTAGTTAGGATGAGATTCTCTCCAACTAGTTCTCCTAGATTAGTGTTTGTTGAGAAAATATTTCAACCATAGTGTCCAAGATAGACGTACTATCTTGAGGCCAACTTCTTTATGTATTTATTTGTACTATTATCATTTTTTGTATATTGGAATAATGAGAATGTGAGGAATGCTGTAACGCTGAGGCCTTTTCTGCCATGTCTGGTTTCTATATGTCTGAGTGTTTATTTTATTGAGTTTATTTTATGTGTGTTAGTTTCTTTCATGTGGTATCAGAGCCTGTGTAAAGAGTGTTCAGCAGACCCTGTGCGCGGATTGAGCCTGTGTTGATCCAGACTGGTTTTGCATGTTGGCCAGCCAATTACAGTTACCTCACTCTGAAAACAACTTTCCATGGACATTTGCCATCCTGGCCTGTGATTTGTCACTTTTCCGGCTTGACTAACATTACAGTCATATGGATAAGAAATGCGAGATGTGGCTGGATATCCGTGAGCTTGTAAATTTTAGTTAAGATTCTGGATGCTGGATTCTATGGTCTAAACCTGCTTAAGTTGAGCTTTGGACGCAAAGTAGAGAAGATTGAAATAAGGAAAAATGGTGGGGGGGTTTCCGTGGGTTTTAATTCATTGACTAAATTCAAATTTATGCATATTAATTAGTGAGTTTAAGACCCGGGTCGAGGCTTAGTCATTTGCTTTGTGCTTTGCTTCGCCTGGTCCCCTGCAAATTTGGAGAGGGGGCCACGAAGTACTGCCTCAACGGTCACAAAAGCCCTGCCTTCCTGCTTTCTTGATCTGTGCTTTTGGCGCTTTTGATTGCAAATGTCGTGAAGAAGAAGCTGAGGCCATAAACAAAGAGGAGTACTTGTAGGTTTCTTTTGAAAAGGTTGAAGTCTGGATGTGTCTGAGACCTGTGTTTTGTGCTTCGGAGCCCATACATTTGACGTTTTCTGGGTTTGAGTGTGAAATTCGACACAGGTGAATTGGCTATGTTCGTGTTGCGCTGAATCATTTCGGCAGGTCCGCTTCGTAAGGACGACGACATTCGACATGCATTCATTGCTGCAATATGATATCTCACCAGATAAATAAACGAATAGGTTTTCAATGGGATATGAAATGTGCAAGGGATTCTGCCTCTGCGCCTTTTGAGATGGATCTAGGGCACATCCTTTCCAGCTCTGTGTACTGCTGTCTAGAGAGACGTGCTTGTCAAAGTGTGCCAAACAGAGGAATGCGTCCCCAGATGTACGACTAATACTTAATACTCATTTCATGCCTGTGAATTGAACTGAAACACGATCAATATCGTGGAAAGGAAACTTGCAATATTTGCATTGGTTAGAGCATTTCATTATATTTAACATTTGATGTATTCGGCGGTGTCTCCAATTTGAGTTGGAGTAAGATTCGAACCGGAAACCGAGAGGCAATGACAATACCTTTGTGAGCGAGTTTTAATTTTGCTCCATGGAACTTTTACAAATATGCCCAATGTTGTATTCATCACACAGCGAGACAATATTCGTCATAAAAGTGTTTGCGGATACATAGATCCAAAGACAGAAAAATACTACCTCAAGGGGTTTTGATGTATCTAGCCGTTGGTCCTTGGTGCTTCCTGCATAATAAAGAAATCAAATACGACAAGTATCTCACAGTGGCGAATACGAAAGATCTAGATCCGCCAGCAAAAGGCTGGCGGTGTGAACCGTAAAGGTGTGAAGGTGATTTTTTTTAGTGGAGAGGTAGTATATCTTTTTGAAATAATTTGTTTTTGTTGGAGTGATAAGTTGAATGTTGAGAGTCTAATGGAGAGATATAGGGGTTTTAGCCCTGGCTGAGTGCCTACATCTGGTGTCCTTGATTTTCATGTTTTGGTTTTGGTAATTGCTTAATGAATTAAGATAAATGAGGAACATAAGAAAGTTAATAAGAACACAAAGATATCACAAGTAATTATCAACATAAGAAAATCTTTCCGTGTTTCCGATTTTCTAACATGGTATTAGAGCTTAGCTGAAGAAAGAAGAGAAAGGAAGCCTGAAGATCTATTAAAGGAGATTGAAGGAAGGTCATTAAAGGGATCATATAAGGGGATAAGTCTACTATCTACAAGAACTATGTCTAACTCAATGAAGGGAGAAAACAAATTAGAAGGAGCCTCCAACCACAGGGCATGGAAAAAGAGGATAGATTGCATCCTCGAGAAGAACAAAGTTTCGGATCTAGTTCTTGGAAAAATCAAGAAGCCTACAAATGAAGCAGATAAAGCAAAGTTCAGAGAAACTGAAATCTTCGCCATGAATCTAATAGTGGATGGAGTAAAGGACAACCTCATTCCATACATTTCCAACATAGACTGCGCTCAAGAAGTGTATGAGGCCCTATCCAAATTATTCACAATTAAAAACATTGGTCAAATTGCAAGTCTCAAGAATGAATTAAGAACTATTAAGATGACGAAGGATGATACTGTGGCATCCTTCTTTATAAAGATATCTAGAATTAGAGATGAACTTCAAGCAATAGATGAAATTGTACCAGAAAAGAGCTCGTAATTATTGCCCTTCTAGGTCTACCGAAATCTTGGAGTGCTTTTGCATCAGGAATCAACAGTTGGAAGGATACTCCAACATTCAAACAAATGTGGAATGCATGCAGTCAAGAAGAAGCCAAAATATCATTAGTAAGCAACAAGGAGGATGAAGAGGAGAACATCTCAAATGCCTATTCCGCTCATCACAAGAAGAAGGGAACCTTCAAGAAGTACAAAGGACCAAAGAAGAAAGTAGACCTATCAAAGATTGAATGCTACAATTGTCATAAGATGGGTCATAATAAAAATCAATGCCCCGACAATCCAAGGAATGGAAAGAGAGAAAGAGAACATGCGAATATTGCTGATGAAGCTCCACCAAAGAAGAACAAGACGGAGGAATCCGAAGTCAAAGACCTATTTGCTAGAGATTCTTAGGGATACTATCCCTTGCCTATCCTTCTACTTTAAGTTTTGAATTGTTTTACTTTATGTTTTGACTTCTAGAGTTTGTAGGACTAACATGTCTTGTTAGAACATTTTTGAATTATTTTGATGAAGTTGTAGGTTTCCCTCAAGATTGGATTAAGAGGGAGCCTCCATCATTTTACCAAAAGATAAGTATCTTGTTCCTTGTTTCCTCTTTTATGTTTGGCTTCCTTCTCATATCAAGATTTGTTTGTGTTATATGCTAATAACCTTTCCCTTTATATTTTCCTTGGTTCAGAAAGCTTGCTGAACGCTCAAAGGTTATGGAGGAAACTTCAAAGGAGAGACTTGAAGTGTGAAATATCTGTTGCAAAGGAAGTCCTTAAAAGTCAATGTCCTATGATGTTTGTTAAGGAACAAATCAAGGTATGTCATAAACTAGAAGTTTTGTTATAAAGTTATCTTCATGTAAAAAGTATGGTTTTTCTTTTAAATTTGCTTTACATTATTGACATCGTTATGTCTAGGGTTTTGAATCATAAAGATTCTTGTTAGGGTGATTAATCATTAGATTGAATCTACCTTCATTAAATTATTATTCTTGTGAAACCCTAAAAAGGTTCACTATAAAACCCTATCCTAAGGGTATGTCAATATCTATTAAACCCTAGTCTAGTTAGGGTTGTTGATGAAGTCTAGAAATCTTATTCTTTTGATGTTTAGGGTTTGGTATTGTTATGATAGAAACCCTAGTCCTCTAGGGTTTGTTTTTAATGTCTATGTTATGAAACCCTAGATCTTTAGGGTTTATAAGTAAGACCCTTGTATTAGTTAAAGTAAGATCCTAAGAATGAAACCCTAGGTGTACATTCATATGTGTGACCGAACCCTCGCCTGGAAGAAAAATTGTTGTATTTCTAACTTTGATGTACTGATGTTTGTGTTTTGGGTTTACCTAGTTTATTGATGTGAATTCTAGGGTTTGTAACAAAGCCCTTGTAGAAATTGATATTCTAGGATATGATCTAGGGTTTGCAACAAACACTAGTAGAATCTAACATGTAAATTTTGAAAAATTGTTGAAACCTTAGATGCATGGTAGAATTGTTATTTGATTGAATTGCTGATATCTAAGGCTTTGTGTCTCAAAGATGGAATCTAGGTAGAGTCTGTTTTTTTCTTGATAAATATTGAGGCGCTAGATAGAATGAGACTAATATCTTGATTAAGTTGTTAATGGAGTCTAGGGTTTGTGACAAAACCCTAACAGGAAGTTGAGTATGTATATTTTGTTGATTATGAACCTAAATAGGTTTAGGTATCTGATGTCTGAATGTTAAAATGCTTCTATTTTATTAACATAATTTTGATATAGTTAACTTCATGTTTCGATTTGTATTTGGTTGTACTTGCTATCAAAGTTTTGCAGGTACATAATCTTCAAGATGATGAAGATGTTTGATAAAGGAAGTTATATGAAGGTATATCTCCCCAGTTGAGAGGGGGGCACATTATGACAACGAGTACTTTGAATTAAGCAAAAGAACTACAAATGAATGTTCGTGAAAAAGACTTGAGAAGTACTGAGGATATATTTGGTGTTGTTGAAGAAATGAAAGAAGAAGAAGAAAGCTTCCGACAAAATTGTATATGGATAACTCGATGATACAAGCAACATCTGGATGAATGAGGACCCCAAATGTTTGAGTTTACTTTTATATGTATTTGAAAGTTTATCACTGATTGGGGTTGTGTTTGTACAGGAAAAATCTCTCCATAAAAAGGATGAACACTTTGGAAGCATGCGTGGACAAATGGATATATCTAGTTTAATAGGGAGAGTTGAAGCATTTAATGGTGGCTGCTTGGGAGGGCATCTGGCCGACCTGTGTGTTGATGTCTAGATCCCGAAGAGGGAGTGTGTTGTTAGTCATGGAGCTCCGACCTTGGAGACACACCTAGATCCCTGGGTTGATGGTTAGCTAGTAATCCTGATCACACCTAGGGTGGTTGAAAGCTTGAGTCCATCTTAGTCCCACCCGGATAGATTACCCTGGTCAGGAATCTAGTCCGTAGCAATAGGTGTGCTGAACTCTTCGTAGTTCATTTTGAGATCTTCCATGTACCTCTACAGATATAGGTAATTATGAATACCTCCCTAGTTAAGAGTGAGTGTTGAAGAGTGTAACTAGTGTCAGTGTTCATAATTGTACGTGAGTCATAATGAAATGTATTTATCAAAAGAAAGAAAAATAAATTTTATTATTGAAGAAATTGACTTATTAAAGCATGGGTTTCATGCTTGGGTCAATTGTTTTTAGGTCAAGGCCTCCATTGAAGGCTTCTAGAGTTTATGTCAAGTGTCCTTGGCCATGTCATAATGTAAAGAACCCTTCTTGGGATTTATTTGTCAAGAAAGAAAATTAAAATATAAAATGAGTCATTTAGGCCTCTTCCACCAAGTCAGCCTCACCAGGGGAATTCAACCTCACCAACTCACTATATATTAGAGCAACTCGACTCATTTGGAAGAACATCTCTCACAAGTTCGAATTGCAGTAGCTGGAAGCAGTAAAAAGTGCGAAATTCAAAGAGGAGGAAGGAAGGCTAGCGAAGGAGGAGGTTGTTATTTTGCTAAGAAAGTCTAAATTCTCTCTCTCTCATATCATACATGTGAAGGAACTGAAGCTGCTGGAGGGCCGAAATTGCAGTCTTGAAGCTGGGCCGAAATTCTGATACTGTAGGTCAAAAATCTGTCTTTGCTGCAGTATTGATGCAATATTGAAGCAATATTGATGCAGTGTTGTTGCAGTTGATCTTTGAAAGTTGGAAGAACAGTTTGAGGGCTGACTTGGTGGAGAAGGAAGGTCTGTTGGTCTAGGGTCTTGGTCTATCTAATTTGAATTATTGAAGGAAGAGTTCTTGACTGGGTTTTCCCCTATATAGGGGTTTTAGCCCTGGCTGAGTGCCTACATCTGGTGTCCTTGATCTTCGTGTTTTAGTTTTGGTAATTGCTTGATGAACTAAGATAAAGGAGGAACATAAGAAATTTAATAAGAACACAAAGATATCACAAGTAATTAGCAAGGTAAGAAAAGCTTTCTAAGTTTCTACCTTTCCAATTTTCTAACAGGGGCAAATATCTTCTAGCTTGAAAACAAATGGAGGCAATCAATCCAGAGCAGGTTTCATCCAGTGTTGCAAAACTGATTGCTCTATTCTGTAATAACATCTGACAATTCACTTTCTTGCAAACCAGATGCCAAGAGTCAATTGTCAGTCTAACTTGAGTATTCTTTCAAACATTATCTAATGACTTATCTATGGAATGCAACACTACTACAGAACCCATTAATATTACTGCAAAATCTTCCTTTACCTGTAAAATTATGAATAGTAAAGTCATAATTTTCCTCATTCTGTGATGAAGTTTCCAGTGAATTTACAACCACCAGAAAATGCTAGGTAGAAAATTGACTGCTCTATTTACTATTTAGAACATTGAAACTAGAATATCAATTCAATGGGAGTAGGATGGGAACTAATAGAAAATAATGTCAGTTCTGATATTCACTTTGAAAGTTTTAATGCCATTGGTTTGTAGTGCAATTAATATAGTTGACAAGTTTTTTGTACCTTAGGTGGGATACTTTTGTAGCACTAAAAGAATGCAGTCATGTTCTGTTCAATTGCAATTGTTTCTGTATTCAATTATTGAAATGTTACTACATAAAATCCTCAATGGTTGCAATCTCAAAAAAATATGTTTTCAAAACTGTGTTGTCAAATTATAGATTTTGTAAAAGTTATATAGGTTGAACACCAATTCTCAGAATCAATAAGTATCTTCATTTCCTTTTTTAGGTGCATTAGGGTTGTCTTGATTATAGTCTAATTTTCTAAATTATTTTGATAACTTGCTGTATTACTGGAATTCAGATTACATTTAGCTGTTGACAAGTGGTCTAGACTGTAGAGGCTCAGCATGACTATTGAGAGGTTTGAATGTTGACCAAGTGGGTTAAATCGATTTGATTAATACTTGGAGATTTAACCTCACAAATCAAACATCCCTAAAACATTTCTTTATAAAATCAATTGATACTCTTGTATTTTATCTGTTTTTTTATGTGGATACATTATCATTCTATATTTAAGCTACATTTTCCAATGTTTGACCTTCTTGTGAGGTGCTTTTGAAGGAACTTTTGATTATAATACTCTTGATTTTTCTATATCTGACAAGTTTATAAGAAATACAGGTTGAGACATTTCATCAAAGGATAGGATCGATGCGTGCTGCATATCTTGCTGATCAACGCCGCAGGGGGGATGAGAACGACCCTTTTCTTGAAGCTGACAGGCGGGAATTAGCAAAGAGAGAAGCTGCAGCCAAAAGAGTTCATCCGGCATTGCATGCATCTACATTTTCACAAAATTCTACTCAGGTTGCTGGCTTATTTACCAGTTCAGCAGCACCTGCCTCTTCTTTGTCAGGCATGTCCCATTCTACACAGTCAACTCCTGGGACTTTTACTGCTGCTTCATCTGGGTCAGGGTTTTCCATGTTTAGTGCTCCAGCATCATCTTCAAGTTCTTCATCTTTTCTCTTTTCCACACCAGCAACCTCTGCACCTAGTTCTATTTTTGGGTCTTCTGGGGCCTTGCAAACACCCTCTATGTTTGGGACTTCGCAGACAACGCCATCAATGTTTGGGGCAAATACATCTTCTTCTCTTTTTCCTTCAGCCACAGCAGCTGCGAGTTCCTCATCATTGTTTTCATCTTCAGCTTTTGGCACAGGTATGTGCTCCTAGCTTTTGCACAGATTCTTTTGTGCTAATACTAACAATAAAATGTTCAGTTTATTTTTTTTCAATTGATGTCGTACAAGCAAACCTTGTTTATAGGAAAATGTGTATTTAGGTTTTCAATTATACATTTGTACATCATGCCTACTAAAGTTTATTCCAGATATTAAAACATGGGTTTCATATGAATTAGTTTCAAATACTTACCTGAAACCTCAAATTTAACCTGACAATAGGAAGTAACAGAAGGCCACAATTTTTTACTTTTGGCTGGTGCTCTTTTTATGCCAAGCAGTAGACAACAATCAGACGTTGAACACTATTTAAATTTTAGTGACTTTCAAGGGATTTTATATTTCATAAAATAAAGATTTTTTCTGGGCAAGTATCAAATCACTGCAGTTTATCATCAAATTTTTTGTTAGAGAATGTTGCAGCAACACTAAATACGCTACCAAAAAAACTCTACTTTCATTTCAGACAGTCATTATGTTTGGGTTGATGAATACTAGACATTCTAATAGGAGGATACTAGGTCTTTTTGGAATTGATGTTAAATTTCTGGGTTTTCTTGGTATGTACTGTGTTTTTTGATTGTGTATGTTGAATTTTTTAGCAATTCCCTCTACTTGGGCTTACAATAATAGCAGTGTCATATGCTTATTGTGATTGTACCATAGTGTGCTTCTCCACGTGCATTTGAGGTGTTTGTTCTGAAAATCTAGACCTATTTAGTTGTCTGTTGTCTCTCCTAGACACCTTTCTAGCTTATTATTATTATTATTATTTTAATCCTTTTTTAAAAATAAAATCAAAGCTATTTCATCTGCTTTTCTGGTAAATAAATGGCCTGCGTGGACCTGTTGAGTCTCAAGTCATGGAAAGAACATGAGCACCTGATAATTGCAGAGCTTATACTTGAGCTTTGAGCCTTGCCAGCTCAAAATCTTTGCGAATGACTTGAGTGCCACTGCAATCAGTAATAAGTAACTAAATTATACTTTGAGCCTTACTATTCACTGTTTTCTGGAACTGGCATAGGTATGAAATCTTCTTAATCATCCTTAAATTCTAAGAAAGCAAAAACAGTGGGAATGTTTCTGGGCATACTCTGCAGACAGTGCTGTTTAAGAAACCTGTATGCCTTGAATTATGCACTAGTTTATATATAATTCATGGTTATCTGTTCACTGTTCATTGTGCATGTATGGGTGACTGCTATATGCATCGAAATTCCAGTACTTGTAGATATTATAAGGAGCATGCATATTCCATGATGGGAACTCAGTAATGCTACAAACAAATTTACCTTCCACCTTTTTATTCCTTTACAAGTGATTGATTTGGTCACTGGAAGGATGATCATACACATTGTAAAGATTCGGTGTGCTGTTGATTCTACTATTAGTTTTGGGACAAGTTGAAAATCTCAGGCAATAGTGTTGTCACACGTGCATGCAGGGTCCACTTCTTCGAGTGGTCTGTTTGGTGCATCTACAGTAACATCAACAAGTTTGTTTGGAGCATCATCTTCGCCATCTACTGGCTTGTTTGGTGGTGGTCAAACTTCAGGAGGGCTTTTCAATGCCAATTTATCTTTTGGTGAAGATGCCTTATCATTATAACATGCCTGACTGCTTGCTATGTCTGACTTTTATATTCAGTTTGGCTGAGTGTCTGTTGGATTCTTGAATATCATGCCTTTTCATGGAAAGCCATAATTAGTATTTCAGTTAACTCTTTGTTGTGCTATAGGAAGTTTCTTTTCCACGGCTTTGGTTATATTTGATGGTTTTTCTTAGCTGGAAATCCCTGATGATTTCTTGTTATGCAGGTGCTGGAACTACTTCAGGTTCAAGTTTTGGAGCTGCTACTGTAAGAATAATTGCCTTTTTTCTTGTTTTTATAGTTCTGTCCATGTGTTACTTGATGTGAGTTTATATTTAGACAAACTTTAGTTTATTTGGTACATCTGTTCTTGAACAGTCCAGATTAAAAAAAGATGTTGAACAGAACCAAAGTTGATACATGTAGGGTTCACATACTCTTGCCAGCTTTTGATGTACATTCACAAATTGGTCACTTATTCAATTTTCTTTCCGCCTCAGCATCCCAAAAGAAGACCTGGGAGAGGCCGTGGACGCTAGGGTCGTGACCTTTGGAGAAAATCTCACCATATGTAATCACTTTTTGGACCCATGACACTTTTCAGAAGATATCCTTGTGAATACTATACCCCGAAAATGAACTAACATCTGACAATTTTACCCTAAAGTGGTGGCAGAACAAATTGCAGATAGGTGATATTCCTAGCTGGAAAATTTTCTAATATAATGTAAAACCCAGTGAAAGTCAAACTTTATGTACAGTGTTTTGATAAACGTTATTTAGGCATCAAACAGCCATACTTTGTGTATATTGAATGTGATTGGAGAGTCTGAAATGAACAAGAATGACCACTATTCCATGCCCTCGTAAAAATTGGTCTAAAAGGAGAATGTTTAACTTCTATTCACAAAATTTGGCAATGATTCTTACTGGTGATAGGAAACATCCTCTTCTTGAATGTCATACTCAAAAAGATATACCAGTTGTATGTAGTCTGTCTGTTTCAATTTGGCATTTCATTTTTAATTATGTAAATGACTGTTGGTTTCTGGTTGCAGAAAACTTCGAAGCCCAAACCTCGTACAACACGACGTTAAATGCTGGATAGTTTAGATTTGAGTAAATTCTTTCAAGGATGAGGTAGAGGACAAAAGTTGAACTAAATTAAATGGCGCATATATGAACAAAGAAGCTTGATTGATATTCAATTCCATTATAGGCAGTATGTAAGAGGAATTAAACATTCCATGACTTTCCATGGATGGTGAAGTTTCTGTAGCAGCGAATAGAGCCTGGCATTGAAATGGAGAGATTGTGCATCTATATTGAAGATGTCTTGGAGAACTTTTTGATAATTTCATTGGGTCAAGCTTCAGTTTTACACAGGAATAGGTTCTTGCAAGAAGCCATCAATCTTTGTGTCTGTTTCTGGACAGTTGATGCACGCTTCTCAGCTATAGCCAAGGTAGAAGCTAGCTTATTCCGGACATTTCAACTAATTGCCGGTGATCTTAGGCCTGGAAGTTAAGAAAGCTCTGCAACCTCTGATCAGTGCCTGCTGCATCTGGACATCTGCATTTATCGAGAAAGGACAGTCAAAGATAATTTTGTAGGCAAAGGATTGCCAAATCATGTAAGAGATGAATGAACTTCTGCAAATTCCATAAGTTATTATGGAGATGAGTTGACCCTATTAAATTCACCTAAATAATCGGCATCTGCAATCCAAACTTCTACCCATATTAATATTGTTTTTTTTAACGTCTTATTTGAAATTTGGCCTTTCATAGGGAATGGCAAATTATACAAATGTTTTAGTTAAGGCAAGCATATTTTCCAACCCTGAATTAATGATTATTAGAGGTTGCTTGATGAGGGTTCTGTGGCTTGAATGCATGAGATTAGCTGAAACAAAACACAATTTTTAAATCAGTCGATGAGTTACAAATTGAATAAATATGCTGTTGGATAAAGTGTTTCTAAACTTTCCCATGCCAGTCATGGACACTGGTAAACCTACATCTTCTATTGTAGTCTGAAAGCAACATTTCGGTTGTTTATACTATTATAGTGGATTCCTAGTACTGGACTTGTTGATTGGTTTTAGTGCAATCATGATTTACTCATTACGCTATAATGAAAAACTAATGATAGTGGGTACCTTGCCAAAGTTGTTGGTTGGGTCTATTGGTTTAGGTTCCAAATTCATGTGTAGCAGGGTTTGAATTATAGCAGTGTAAATGCTATATTAGAAATAATCATGAAGTAGGGCATGCGTTTCGACCAATGCTTCAAATGGTTTGATCATTGTTTTCCAGGTTCCTGTAACTGGTTAGTGCTCTAAGTAAAGATTAATGATATTGGTAAGCAAAATCTGGGGTGAATTACATTATATGCTCTAGGGATTTTCATATTTAGCCTAAGTTACCAGGATTCGGATACGGATTCGGATACGGATCCGCTAGTTTTTTGAAAAGCCAGGATCCGGATACGGCAAGTACAAACAATATAAAATATTTTATAATTTTTAAAAATTAAATTTATATAAAAATAAAATAAAAACATATATTAATTTTTAAATATATAATTTTTATATAGAGTACCTATAAAAATAAATATTAGATATATTAGATAAATAGTATCAGAATTAATATATTATTTATAAATATTAATTAAATTTGTATAAAATAAAAAATTATAATTTCTGTTTAAAATTTTAAATATAAAACTTCTATATAATATTTTTACAATAATTATTAATTTAATATATTAAAATTAATGTATCATAATATTGAAACATTAATTACTAGTTATTATATTTAAATTAAATAAACTTACTTAATGAAACTTTTAAAATAAACCTATAATTTAATAGTTATTATATTTAAATTAAATGAAGTTACTTTATAGAACTTACTTCATCAAACTTCTAAAATAAACATATAATTTAATTAGAATATCCCAACATCCATATCTTATAATCTTGAAATAAAGTTTATACAATGGTTAACCGCAAGTTTATAATCTTGAAATTAATGAACTCCCTTGTTAATTATTCCCACGACTGATTTTTCCAATATAGCGTTATTCATCAGCTGACATTTTCTTTCTGGAATTCTGCGCTGAGATATAATTTGAAAATATGTGCTGACGTCAAACCATATTACACACAGATTAATGAACTCTGGCACGACTGATTTTTTCAATATTGGGTTATTCATCCACTGATATTTTCTTTCTAGATTCTGCGCTGAGATATAATTTGGAAATATGTGCTGACGTCAAACCATATTATAGACAGACAAATGTTGGGCGGGGCGGATCTTTGTGGATCCGGATCCGGATCCGTCTCTGATCCGGGGATATTAATTTTGAATCTAAAGATGGTCTGAACCACCGCTGATTTATATAAATTTTAATTTATCTTTTTTCAAAATTTTCAATTTTTTTCTTGTGTGTGTACCCTTGACATGCTGTTGGCCCCTATTTCAAAAATGCCCAGACAAGTGCAACTTAGATATACAGAATTCAAACCAAATAGCATTGCAGAGGTAGAGGAAACTACTCGTAACCATGTAGACAACTTCATAAACTTGGATCAGCTGTAGAAAGGATTGTACACATATTGTTTGGGAGCATGTCGACCTTGCCTTCTGACTGCAGTCTTGCCTAATTTAGATGTCTATTATCCTTGCTACCCTTAGGCCAAGAACCTTTGAGTTAAGAGCCAAGAGGCTGGCTGCCTACTGAAATACTCTTAGGGATTTTTGGCATGAAATTCCTTATTTATGACCCTGACTCCCCAACCAACTAGTCAGTGATGGACTTGCTATGTTGCAGATGCAACAAAAGAGATGCTTTGTCAATGGCACGACATCTTTAAGTCTTCTACCATCATCTTCTTTTCTTTCTCGACCAGTTATTTAACAAGATAATGAATTCTCATATTGAAAACCTTTACCTGACTCTGGTCCCTCTGGTCTACTACCTCTGTTTTTGTACATCCTCCAAGGTAGAGGTGGAAGAGCTACTACTACTACTACTCGAACCCAAATGTTCCAGGCATGATGGCAAAAGCTAGAAAACCATCGTTGCACCATTGTCTCCTGAACCATACTTCAATTGTGAGAATTCTCAAACTTTGAGTTTATAGAATGGATTTATAATTCTAATACTTTAGTCTTGAATTTATAGAATGGATTTGAGGGATAATTTGCATACCTCTGCTAGCCAATTCATGGGTTAATGAAGATCTTTTCCTACATATCTCCCTTAGCAATTCATGGGTTAATGAAGATCTTTTCCTACATATCTCCCTTGCACCTGTATATTTTGCTTTAGTCGTTAATGAAGATCTTTGCCTACATATCTCCATTGCACCTGCTTATTTTGCTTTAGTCTCTCTTATTTTTGATATTTCCAAATGATTTGTGTTTAACCTTAGTGTCTTCATAATTTTCTATGTTCCTTTCTATTTTAGGCCACATTCCCAAATAAAACATTAATTGTTGCTTTCCACTTATTGTCCTCTGAAATGCTATTAGGGAGTCTCCTGTATTTTATAATTTTCTATGTTCCTTTCTATTTTAGGCCTCATTCCCAAATAAAACATTAATTGTTGCTTTCCACTTATTGTCCTCTGAGTTATTAGGGAGTCTTCTGTATTACTGGACTAACCAACTCAACAACTTGGTTTTCCCATCTTCTGACATGTTAAAACTCATCTTCGAAGAGTTTTATGGCCTTTTCGATGCATTAGGGACCCTTTGGATGCCAAGTAGTGTTTTTTTTTTTTTTTTGAATTTTTTGGGAGTATTTTCATTCACTTCAATATGGAATATGTACATGCTTAATATACCACTTAGATTAGTTTATGATGATATAGTTTTATACACAAATAAATTCCTGCTTTAATACCTTCAAGCTGTATGATTATTGGTTATCTGACTAGTATTTTAAGATCGTGTTAATATTTCCTCATCTATAACCACACTATGGTCCCCACCATACATGGGGGTCAATACACGGGCTTCATTTTGCGGCCCCATCATTGGCTTTTGCCACCATAATTTCCTTTTGTGTCTCCATCAAAAGTTATTTTCATCCATCCTTGTTTTGGTGGTTGTTAATCTTGATAGGAGGAGTTGATCTTTCTTATGGCTTGTCCTTGAATGGAAGCCCACGGGGTAGTTAGATACTTTAGTTAGATTGTATGATTTTAAAATTTGCAATATGTTATTTGAAAATATTGTTTGGGGTTCTCTATTTTTTTTTGGATATGATTGTTTTTAAATGGATAGTCTTCTTTCATCCCACGTTTTGTTGGGGTATGATTTGTTAGAAGGGCTTTGGCTTTGGACCAAGTTCGTTGTTGGATAAGCACACAACTAGGATGTCATAGTTTTCGCAAAATTGCAAGGTTAGGTAATGTTTTGATTCTTCCACAACTTCTTATCCATTACATCCAAGGTGTTTTTGATAACCTCTTTTCCACTTGGATTTGTGAGAAACAAATCTTGTTGGCGTTGCTTACTGTTACTGCGCAAAGTAGCAGGGTTGACAAGGTTCAACTAAGACTGCTATATGGTAAGCACTATTATGATTCATGAATGCACTCAGTATATTCCTCTTGGTTTAGGCCAACTCTCACAAAATGTAACGAGCAGTATCTCTACACACAACTCAACCAAAGAAAAAAATAAGACCAATGCCTAGATGAAGTGTATGGAAGATGCAGGAGTTAATAAAAAAAATTGATGTTTGATCTGATTAATGATGTAATAACAAACCAATATTGCAGATCAACAAAAGAAAATACTCAATATGCCAAAAAAATAAGCTTGAAAATACCACAAATTGAGTATGAGAGTTTTTTACCACAATAGAAGACATATTAGAGTTGTTATACCTGCTCTATATGGTTGTAAGAAGATAATATACTTGTTGTTTAGACATGTAACTTTCATATCTCTGAAGTGTACCAGGCCAACAAACAGAAATCCACTTCAGAGGCTTGAAAATGGCTTTTAGTGGACTTGAAACTCAAAAGACTTAATTGGAGATGTTAGTACTATAAAGGACTTTTCCAATGAGCACAAAGACACTAAATTTGGGCAACTAGTTCGAAAGATATTCAACCTGTAACTCAACTGCCTAGAAAATAGCCCACAATTGTGAGAGCTGAAAATGGACTTGACAAGTAATGATAATCAATTGTTTTGGACAGTCAATATGTGATTTAAAAGTAGATAACGATAAATGAAAAAACTTTTGCAGTCAATATGCGATTTAAAAGTAGATAATGATAAATGAAAAACCTCTTTAGAATTAATAAGATGGATACAAAAGATTTAATCTTGAATTCGACGTATCCCAAGGCAAGGGTTTGCCTTCAATCACTTCTAATTGCTGCAAAATTTTTCCATGGCCTGTAATTAACTTCTAAACACTGGAAATACAATTAGTCTAAGGCAAATCAAGGGTGGCCGTACAATCTTAGGGATTTTCAATTTGCAATTTTTTGTTGGGTGGTTTTACGAATGTTATAATCAATAAAATGCAATATAAACTACAATGTAGTGGATTTTTTCATTATTTAAACATTTTTGGGAATCTTTTGTAAAAAATGAATTTGATTTTTTGAAATATATATATTTTTCTTGTTTTTTGTTTTTTTGTTTTTTATATATTTAATACTAACTACAAAATTTACAAAAATACATTTGAGATATTATAAGAAATTGATTGCACATTGTTGATCCTTCTTTCACAAGAGTGAAGCATAAGGAATCATGTCCTCTCTTGATTTGGTATCTCAATGTTTGAGGTTTTGGAATGCTAAGTAGAACATTAAGGATACAACCCTAACATCAAACAAGGCAAGTAATAGAACCAAAATCCTACTAAAAGGGTTTTTTAAAAAGCAAATCCTCTAGCCAAACAACTAAAAATTATAGAGGATAAGGTCATTTACCTCTAGAGGGGAGAATGAATCATGTACCAAAAAATAACAGCAATAGCTTGTATGAATTAAAATTTAAGAGAAAGTGTGAAATAAACCCAAAACCTCTTCTTTAAGTCTTATTGGATCGATCTTGTAATGACTTTGTGCTGCTCCAAAAATTGTTTTTGAAAAATATTTGATCAACCAAACAAAAGAAAAGAATTCACATGTAAACCCTTTTGTCTCAAGAAAAAAATCATATTGTATTAGATAGCTCAACAAGTTCAAGATGATTTTCCAAGGAGGAGAAGATCTATATTTATAAATGAGTCTCTTCAAAATATCCTCATTGGTCTCACACATAATAAGTAATTTGCCATTCACAAAATTCTTGGAGGCTAAGTTAACAAATTCAATTTTCAAATTTTACATTGAGTAAACCCCCAAAGAGGCAACATGTACAACAAAAAGCCCAAGGAGGGCCATTTTGACACCTAATGACCATATGTTCCACTTGTTTCTTCAGTTTTGGCTCCCTTGACAATTTGGCTCTCCTTTGGTGGTGCAACGACTTCATTTAACCTTCAAAAGAATGGGGGTAGGGCTGGTCGCTAGGCTTTGTTACCACACAATCTAGTAGGCCCTAAGGAGCGAAAGCCTATAGGACGAGAAACTAGACTAAGTGTTAACAATGGAACAAGGACCCACTGTCACCTGACATTGATGTCCCTTGCTCTTTACAAGTTTTCACTAATGGGAGGAATCCCAGTAGAATGAAAATCACCTTTTGATGGATATTCTAAGCTTTATGGTGCTAGGTGATGAGGTAGGACCTCTTAGGGGAAGCTCTATGTGATGATATGGCACTTCAAAAGGTACTTCACACCCTCTAAGAGACTTAGAAAGATTCTGCACAAGATCTACCGTTTTGTGAACTATTGTGGACATAGGTACTCCTAAGACCAAGGCAAGGAGGAGAAAGGGATTCTTATGATTTACTCCATTGAGTACTAAGTTCGTACAACCCTCAAAGAAGTCCCCAAGTCAAGGAGATGCAAACTAGGGTTTTCCTTCTAGAGCACACCTAGGGAAAGAGATTTTATGGATGAAAACCAATGGGATGCTTGCCAAACCTTGAGGTCTTGTAGATAAAACCCTAGCCTTGAAGCCTATGCTCCTGGAATCCACCAATCCTCTCTCTAAATAATTTCTCTCTATGCCCTAGCCTAACTTTTTAAGAAGAGGAGACCAAGATTTTAGAAGAAGAAATTATGGAGGAGAAATAGGTTTGATCACCAAAATCTTGGACCAACGCCTTGTCCTTTGGGCATATGGAGTCTTAGATGCTTTAGATTAGCCAAATTTGACTTTAAGGAGGTAAAGCATTGATGTCCTAGGTACCAACCCTCAACATTTATAGACTTAAGAATTATGGAGTTTCATGGAGAAAAAACAAAAGTTTATCGACTAGGAACATTCATCATTTGCCATACAATGAATAACATATGCAATTGTCAACCAAATAGCCTTCAAAATGATCTTCAATAAATTAGGGCACAATAACATTAATTTAGTTGCAACAATTCCATACATTAGACATATTTCAAGAGCAAAACTTCAATATAAAGCACTTACAAGATGACAATATGATATATCCATCCACAATCCAAGAGATAACTCCAAAGAAGATCAATATTTTAGCTCCAAATATCGAAATGCATCCAAGAACATCCAATAGCCAACAAAAGAAAAAGTGCGAATTTTCCAAGAAGGTTGAAATTCCAACTGTGATGATGGTCCAATACAAATGAAGTTGAGTTCTATTTATATGAGACCTGGTAGATTGAATTATTAACCTAAGAGCCTCAAAACATTATAAAATTAAGCAAGATACATGCCTTGGTCACAAGTCGACCAAGTAGGTTTTACGAATTACGAAATAACCATCCAAATGCTAGCCGAATTGATGATGTCGTGCTAATGGAGGGCCATTTGAGGTCCACATTGAGTCCTCTTGGTGCCAAAGTGTATAAAAGGAATCCATAAATCATGAAATAGGGGATGGCCCCTAATTCTCCATGCAAGTCATCGTGTGGGGCCCCAAAGTGAGTTTAGGGCACAAAAAGTAGTCTCATGGATCTCTCGATGATAAAATAGCTTGTGATGCTCCAATACATGAGGGCTCTGACGATGGTTCTTACCCTCCCATGTCCCAAATAGTGAGACAAACCTCCTTTGAGACTCAGATCAACTGCCAAACCATGTGATCATTACTAAGTTGACTGTGGCACGTTGGTCCAAGTGCATCATCTCGTGAATAAAATGAGGCAATGAGCAGACTGTTGAAGGTGCTAAGGGTTCCCATGGTGTGAAATGATTCTCTAGGCTCTCAACGCTTCACCCGATGTGTCAATATGATCCTATGGTGGACTTGAGCCCCAATTAAGTTGCCCAACCCTTGTTGAAACCACCTGCCAATTACATATAATGTCCAGTGCTGCATCCTCACCATCATGGACAATAATTCATTAATGCATCTAATTGAACCAAGCTTGTTTATCAAGAGCACATTGAGACTTCATAGTGGGTTTCCCTTCCAAATTTGGGGCTTTGATCTCATAATAGTGTTACCTCCCTAGGTAGGAGTGGTTGATAAATAGCCCTAATAGGTGTTCCCAACCGATAAGGGGAAAGACAGTTCCCTGGTACATCCTTCATTTGATAGGTGTCATGTGAATGATGATGAATTGATGGGGACACGAGGGTATCAATGCCAAATGCCATGGGTTCAAGGGTGGCAATGATGAGGGGTGTCCACATATTGGGTTTATAGATGTAGGAGGGAGAAATTGTGGATACATGAGTTATCTTGGCCTTTGCTTTTCCACCCCACTTTACTTTCCCTTTTCCTTTTCTTGATTGATTTTTTTTTTTTTTTTGTATTACTGCTTGGGGCTTCAGGAGGTTAAAGCATATTGTGTATGATGTGAAGCAGTTATTATCCCCTTAAGGTGGGGCAGTTCATCACCCACCAGGGGTTGGGACGTGCATGGGTTCCTTAACGATGTGGGGCCACTCATGGGACCCTAGAACCAGGATGATGGCCATGATGAAATGGGTAGAGCTCATGTTTGGATTTTTCCCACATGCTATATTAAATGTCCCAACCATCTTTTGCATTTATAATATTCTTTTCTTTTGTTTCTTCCTTGTGGCCATGATAAACTTTTAACATTCTTTTCGCTGCATCAACCTTTGAAACATTTTTAGGCCCGACCCAAATATGTGGACAAGGTTAGGGGGTGTGCCAATGCCTTGTGGACCCTAAGAAGGAAATGCTGAAATAGGGTTTATAATGTGTGGAGGGGAGTGGAAAACGTGGAACGAGAAAAAAAAACCACACAACCAAAATCAGGGTTTCCCAAGTTATACCATTCCCGAAACCATAGGTAAATAAGGGAGGCCCTGAGACTAGGATTGAGGATTAACCCCCCCATTTAAGGCGAGAGAACAAAACCACAGTCAAAGCCCTTCATTCTTCCAAGTCACACAATAATCCATGCCCAAGATGCCCAAGGAAAAACAATCACAAGCACCTAATTGCACAATGAAAAGCATACATTTTGGGTTGGATTAATCACCTTCTAACATATTCTCTCAACAAATGGGTGAGGGGACATATACTAATGTAGGGAGCGGAGATCAATGGCACATTGTATCAACTACACTAGTGGCTGTTAGGGGTTGCCGACTACTAGCTGAAGAGAGATCTAAGATAAGAAATTCTCCTATGGGGCCACCCACTTTTGGTGGGTGACAGGCTTGAGAGGATGACTTCCTTGGGATGATCTCTTTTGCATGCATTTGGATTAATCTTGCTTGAAATGCAACTTTTGCTTTGGACCTCACACTCGACTTGTGGAAGACTTCAAACTTGAAATATATGGCTTCCTTGATCCTTTGACACAAAAAATTAGGGTCATGCTCCTTAATTGCAAAAAACTAGCTAATGTAGTGTCAAAATGCTTGAAAATATGCTTGAAATTGACTTTAGAATGCTTGAAGGATTTCCTTCATCAACATGTTTCCTTCAACTTTCCTTGAGATGTGGTTTTCCTTACCCCAAGAGAACTTGACATGCATTAACTTTCCTTTAATCATCTAATGATTTCCTTCTTTGAGTGATAATGGTTATTCTTAACCTTTGTTTTGACATGTTGTCGCTGCGACAAAGGCCCTCCAAATTTTTTTTCCGTACACTTGAATTTTGGAGCCTACTATGGATCTTGCGATCGGTCGTTTCGTAGTCACTTCTTGGTCAACTGATGCTTTTTGAGCTCTCTTCTTGGATAAGAAGTGTCAAAGTCACTTGTTCACACATGCTTAGTTCGCAAAAAGTTCATGAGCACATTATTTTAGGCAAGCTTGAACAAGCATAACACGATCCATCGAGATTGTTCCTATGCAATGTTCAACCCATGTCGGTAGTCAGTGCGCACTAACATTGACAATCCTTCACTTTTTTTTACGATCGTACCTATATTTTGGTGAGTTTTTCCAACTGTCACTTTTGCGCACTTTTACCTTTGCAAGTGTCATTTTCATGTTTTCCGTTTTCGCTTTCGATTGCTTTCTCTTTAATTAGTGTTGTTTTCATGTTATCTTTGCCCTGACATGTGTTGTTTTCACCGTCGTTCACATATTGCAAGTGTTGTCTTTTGGCGTGGGAATTGCCTCTTATTGTGTAAAGTGGAGTTTTGGTTTGTTTCAAGGGGAAATATTTGTGATAATGAGTTTTTCTTATCATGTAGACATGTTCCACACTCATTTCCAAAGTTTCACGCACTATCGCACAAGTGCCGCCATTATCATCGCAAAGTGTATCTTTAGTGTTTCACTTGTCGTAAGCTGTCGCAAAGGTTTTTGCACTAAGGGAATTATGTGTTCGTGTGTTCCAGATGATCTGTGTTGTGCCTTCAAGTGTCTAAGTGTGCAATCACAATAAATTCCTATCACAATTCACATCAGTTTCATTGATCCCACACTTAGCTAAATTGTGGAAAATTCCTAGTAACTTAGCCTCATCCGGCCTTCCTTAACAGTAGATTGCACATTCCTACCCCTCAAGTTGCAACCTTGCCTCTTGACTCTGTGCAATGCGCAGTTCCTGCCTCCTAGGACTGTGCACTGTGCAGTTTCAGTCCTAAATCCCGAGCCTTGGCCTCCAAAATTAAGTAATTCATCCCTCCAGCTTGTCCCCAACTGCAAAATCTATGAACTCAAGCTCGAACCTTGAGCTCTTGAACTCTGCAACTGCGCAATTACCAGGTTTGCTTTGCCTCCCATAACTACACAGTTGGTCGAAACAATGCAAAACTCCTCATCTTGGCTCACTAGCTCCCAAAACTATGCAATTTCTCTTTCCTGCCCAACTAGAATTGCATATTGCGTAGTCTCAAGGCTTAGGCCTCAACCTTGAGCTCCTGAACTATGCAATTGCGCAATCAACTAGTCTCCTCTGTCTTCCAGAACTGCGCAATTGGCCGAATCAGTGCCCAACCCCTCAGCCTGCCTCATCGAGCTCCCAAACTGCGCAATCTTCTTCCTCAGTCCAACCTAAACTGTGCATTGTGCAGTCTCAAGGATCAAGCTTGACCCTTGACTTCCTGAGTTGTGCAACTACGCAGTCATTGTGCCTCTCCCTTGGCCTACCACCTGTTTTCGGCTTAGTTAGTGGATCATCATGCAACATCTTAGATTAGGGGTTTATTAGACTGATGTCGTCTTGTCTTGAGTGGATTGCAGATGCAAGGAATCTATCATGCTATGGAAAGATGATGCAGAAGAGATGGAGAAGGAGGACATGCTAGAAGATCCCTAAGGAGCCGAGGATATAATATGATAATCAGACAAGAAGATGAAGGAACATTGGATTACAATGAAAGACTAAAGATCAAGACGACATGAAGAATCCATATGATTCAGAACCCTTTGGAGGGTAGATATGAAGAAAAAAACATATCTCTCATGAAAGTGAATAATTGGACACATCTCGTATTGAAGACATATACCAAGGAGCAACAACAATGGCTTGACATTGCCATGTCATCAAGCAATTTATGTCAACAATGTCATGTCATGAGTTGTCATATGCCACATAAATATTGTGGACCATATAAATTCTTACTCAAAATGTATTGTAAAGTGGAAGTCCAAAGGACACATATAGAATATGAAGAGTCATATAATGTCGAAAAGTCATGAGGGTAGTCAAAGAGTCACACGAAAGGTGAAGCATCACCTCTTGGTTATATATACACCCTCATTGTATGAGAAAATACTTTTCACCTTGGCTCCTTCAGCAAGGCATTAGAGAGACAAGCTAGTTTTTTTGAGGTGCAAGGAGTGGCTCCAACGCTCCACTATTGGGGCTAGTGGTGTTCGCTGTATACATGTGTCTTGTGACTTTTACTTAATACTTGAAGCCTGATGGCCGACATGTTTTCATGCATGGATTGTGAATATTTGTAAGACTGTTATGTGAATATTTATGATTCATGCTTGCACCTGTACTAAAGTCTTTGAACTATTTCAGTGATTTTAGTTCTTATCTAATTGAGAATGTGTTGTAATGGTTGTTATAACTATCACATCCTTGTGGACTATTCTGTTGGATGTTAGATAGATCTTTCTTATTTATAATGGTTGACAATGACCGTCACATCTTTATGGAATGTTCCGCTAGATGTTAGATGAATATCTTCTGTGTGTGTCTATACTAAGGTGGTTCTATTACCTCTCTCCTAGAGGCTCACTTTCCTTTCCATTTGCGATAGAATAATCTTGACACATATACAACCAAACACTCACCAAACATTCTCACTTCCTGATCCAAGATTACTTGTGCATAAATCTCTTTTGCTAACTTTGCAGCCAAGGAAAAACGATAATAATATATGGAAGCTGGGTCGATATCCCAGATGAGGCTCCTATTCCAAACGATGTGAGATCTTATTGGGACTTCACATCGGGGAGACCCCCTTGGTTGACAAATTTCCAGCACTGTCAACAAAATGGCACTAGAAGGAGGGCTAGACGACTGGTTGTGCCCGTTGAGTCTACTTTGAATCTCCTATCCAAAATGGCTCTTCCCCAAATCATAATCCCGAGATATTTTTCTAAAGGGCTTAAGCTTACCATCCCTGCAGAAGTTTTCCATAACATGTCCCAATTTAATTTTGATGGCAAGGGTGAATTGACTCTTCGTAAACATCTGTTTCAAGTTGTTCGTTTTTTCCTTTCTAATGGAATACATTGAAAGGATGTTATGGCTAGATTTCTCACCCTCATATTTGAAGGTCGTGTTAAGATATGGTATCATACATTACCTGTTGCTTCTATCCATTCATTCGACCAACTTGCGAAGGATCTTCATAAAACATTTGACAAGTATGATTACCAGGGTGTTCTTAAAATAATTAATCAATTAAGAATGAAGCCTAATGAATCAATTGAGGATTTCTCTGATCGTTTCCTTCACCTTTTCTATGAATTTCTTGAAGAAATATGGATTTGTATTTCTTTAAACAAAAGTTCAAGTGTCTGATTCATATCTCTTTGCATGGTGAATTTGAACTTCCTGATGTTTCTACTTCCCCAACTCTTGTAAATAACGAGACACCTCTAATTTTAGAGGAGGAATTTACGATTCCTTTTGTTCCTTGTACTCTTCCCTTTTCAGTTCCAATGTGGGTGCCTTCTTGTGATAATAAGAAAGTTGGGACATCTGCTAATCAAATTCCTAATCCATCTCCTCATTCTTCTTCTGCTTGTCATAACTCAGATTCAATGGAGGGAAACCCAAAATGGCTCATGAAGCCCATGGTGAAGACTAACTCCTCCATTCCACAAGATGATGTTACTATTCATAACTCTAGTCTCGAATCTGATCTGGATTTATGTTATCCTCTATCATCTACGTGCCATGACTCTTTGTACCATGATCCGCCTGATGAATCTGCTCCACCAACTAGTTTTTCACACTCTCTTGATTTGAAAGTTGCTAGTTCAAATCGCAATCATACACAAGGTAGTCACATTACGCAGGTAGAGGATCAGGAAGGTGAAGATGCTTTCAATCTTTCTTCTCTTTTTCAAAATCCTCCATGTCAAAATAATGCGCTTCCATTCTTGGATGATTCTCAATATGATAATCTCGATAGTGAATCAAATTCAATCAATTCATAGCCTTGGGAAACAATAATTCTGATGGTGATAATTCTATTAATGTAAGTGATGACGAATGCCCAAGTGCATCAGGTGACCTTTCAGGGTCTTTTGAAGATTTTAATTTAGATCTAGAGTCTGATTCAATCAAAGAAGATGCTCTTATCGAAGTTTTCTCTTCATCTCACCATCCCTTGTTCTCTACCATTTTAAATGCATCTACTTGCGATGAAGATACTCCATGCTCTTCAAGTTTTTCATCCAATGAATTAACTTTTCAATCGACACAAGGTGGTGAGATTATCCATGATGAAAATGAAAACAATCAAATCATTGAGTACTCTTTCCATCCCTCATCATATCTTCTTTGGCATGAAGACAAATATTCAAATAAGCTTGCTCATGAAATTTCTCCATACGTCGTACATTTTCAGATTTGCGATCATAAGTATCTTTCAGCTTGAGTAATCTGGTTTTGAAGTTGAGAAATCTGGTCAAATCAGTGACAAAGATGGTTGCCATTTGGTGAGTAGCGGTCTTAATGAAACTATTGGTAGCAACTATCCTCACACCATGCACGATCTATTTCAATCTTCAAAATGCAATTTTACAATCTTTAAAATTTCCAGGACTTGTTAGGAAGTCGAGGCACTTCAACTTCCATTGACGGTTATGTCAGGGCCTCGCGACTCTGGTGAGCCCCCCGAACTAAGCCAGATATGGTTTCTGTCGCACAATCCTTCTCTCTGCATGGTTTCACTCGATGCAAATTTATTTTTGAAATATGTTTGGTATTCCAGATGTAATCTTTCAAATTTTCAAGATTTTACTTCTGATCAGATTCAAGAATCTTCTTCGGTTGATTCATCTTCATGCAAATATCTTGCATCAAACTCGGGTTTGGAATGTGTATCTCTCATAAAGTCATGGAATTGTGAAGTTGATCATTTAGAAGACTGTCTTTGGCCAAAGGAATCCTGCCTATCGGATTCATCTCTTAACAATCAGCTCCTAGTTTTTCTTGCGAATGTTATATTGCAAATATTTCCCTTCATCCCACCTAAAATCCTCTTGAGTGATAATGAAGTCACGAGTTAGTGCACGAATCAAATTATTCTTTGTTCACTACGTCTTGACTGGTCTCATGTGTTTGTTGTGCTGTCATCCCTTTTAAATTATTTCGATGATTACGATGCTTGTACAATTTATCACCAGTTATAGGAAAATGGTTTGTCACATTCGGCTTGCGAGGAAGTTGGTTCTAATTTTCAGAGCATTCGTGGAGTTGTTAATTGATTTACCATCATTAACTACTAACTGGGAATTTGACGCTTTAATCAGTCCATCTGATCATAATATTAACTGTCATTTGTTTTATCATTTTTCCACCAATATATTTGATGAAAGTTGTTTCACATTGATTAATATTTCTGGTTTATCTCTCCATTCACATACTTGTCAAGCATCTGAGGCACTTTCGCCTTCACTGATGGTTATGTAAGGGTCCTCACTATCTTGACAAGCCTTCTGAATACGATCAAATCTATTTTCCCTCACAAGATTCTTATCATGACCCCACACTTTTAATTGAACATTCATTATTTCAAAATTTCTAGGATTTTCAAGAGGATTGTTTCGAATTTCATGATCCAATTTCTGAATGGTTGGAGCAATCTTACTTGGCAAGCTCTGTTGCAAATAACAAGATCCAACCTTTTCTCATGCTTGCTAAGCAGGTTGACACAAAAGAATGTTCATTCGCAATAAGTCTTCGAGGTTTGTTTGATTATGGTTTCTATCAAAAAGGTAAGAATGAGAACTGGTTAGAAGTAGTGGGTGTGACATTTTTTTCCCCACAGGCAATACCTTCTTTATGTTGTGCAAGTTATTAAAGCTTTAATATTTTTTGTTGAACATTACTTTATATTTGTTTTAAATTATCGTATATTTGTGGATGCAGGTCGGGAACAACTACGATGGTTTCATTGGAAATTTCATTATACGTGACCCCGACTTTCTAGTTGTTAGGTTAGGATTAGGATTAAATGCATTCTAGTTTCCCCCTCTCTTGCACTCATTCTGCACTTGTTCTATTTAGTCTTTCTTGTCTTTTCTTACTTTTGCCTTTCATCATGTTTTGCTTTAACCACTTTTTGTCTTGTCTTCTAGTTTTGTTTCCTTGTTGTGTGTTTTCTTTCCTTTCGTTTTGTGAGACCTTGCATGAAGATTCCATGTTGACTCAAAAGGGTATGTGACAAAATAGAAAAGGCCTTTGTGACACTGCAACATTTGGCTAACTCTCTGTCCTTCTTCCTTGTCTTGGTTACATCTTTTTTTTGATGATGTTCTAACGGAAAATACAATCTTTGTGTTAAAAAAACCTTGTGTGGAACCATGACCTCCATGTCTATTATGGAAACCTCATGCATACGGTCAGGTTTTTATGCTTTAGTGTTTTCAGGCTTATCCATTCAAGTAGAGAAGGACAAGGGGAAAATATAAGCGAGAAAACCAATATTAGAGGTCTTATATATGCTTCTTTGAAGGGACAACCTCTCATGCTCTCAATAAATCGGGATCCCTCTTCCACCCATGAAATAAATAAGTGCCGATGCACAATCATGTATAAAGTAATAAATAAAGGCGAAAGAAGAGAAATGCTTCATGTGTAGAGAGATGAAGCAAACAACTCCTTTGGGGTACTGTCCATGTCTACTGGTAGCGGAGCAATGTTTGTGTCCCTAAAGTGAAAGAATATACTCTGAAAATCTAAAGCTCACGAACTTCATTACCCTATCTTGATTTGAAACGTTGTAGGATCACTGATCTTATGTTTGTGTGTAACCGAGTAAAGGAATTAAGGGGACTATGTTTATGCACAGGGTAAGTGGGGAATCCATGGTAATCTCAATGATGAATCAATACTTCCTGAAGAACTAGACCCTGCACAAAAGAATTGACCAAGGCAGAGAAGTTGGAGTTCTACCAGTGTGTCGCCAAGTGTTTTCACTGCGACAAACACCCTCCAAAATTTTGCGTACATTCGAATTTTGGAGCCTATTGTGGATCTTGCGATTGGTCGATCCGTATTCACTTCTTGGTCAACTGATGGTTTTTGATCTCCCTTCTTGATTAGAAGTGTCAAAGTCACTTGCTCACACATGATCAGTCCACAACAAGTTCATGAGCACATTATTTTACACAAGCTTGAACAAGCATAACATAATCCATCAAGACTGTGCCTGTGCAATGTTCAACCCATGTTGGCAGTCAGTGCACATTGACATTGACAATACTTCACTTTGTTTATGATCGTACCTCTATTTTTGTGAGTTTCTCCAACTATCGCTTTTGCACACTTTCACCATCACAAGTGTCATTCTCATGTTTTCGGCTGTCGCTTTCACTTTCTTTCCATTTAATTAGTGTCATTTTCATGTTATCTTCACCCTGTCATGTGTTGTCTTCACCGTCGTTCGCATATTGTAAGTGTCGTATTTTGGCGTGGGAATTTTTTCTTATCGTGTAAAGTGGAGTTTTGGTTTGTTTAAATGGGAAATATTTGTTATTATGAGTTGTTCTTATCATGTATACATGTTCCGCACTCATTTCCAAATTTGCATGCACTGTCACACAAGTGTCATCATCATTGTCATCATAAAGTGTATCTTTAGTGTCCCACTTGCCGTAAGTTGTCACAAAGGCTGCCGCACTAAGGGAAGTATGTGTTCATGTGTTTTGGATGATCTATTTTGTGTCTTAAAGTGTCCAAGTGTGTGATCATAGTCAAGTCCCATCACTGTTCACATCAGTTTCATTGATCCCACACTTAGCCAAATTTCGGAAAATTCTTAGTGACTTAGCCTCATCAGGCCTTCCTGAAATGTACAATGTGAAATCCTAGCCATAAAGCTACAACCTTGCCTCTTTACTATACACAATGCACAGTTCATTTCTCTTAGGATTGTGCACTGTGAAGTTTCAGTGCTCAAGCCCAAGCCTTGGCCTCTGAAATTGCGCAATTTAGCCCTCTTGCCTGGCCCCAACTTCCTACTGCGCGATATATGAACTCAAGCTCGAACCCTGAGCTCTTGAACCATGAAAATGCACAATTACTAGGCCTTCTTTGGCTCCTAGAAATGTGCATTTGGCCGAAATAGTGGAAAACCCATCAGATTGGCTCACTAACTCCGAAACTGTGCAATTTCTTTTTCCTGCCTAGCTAGAAATGTGCATTGTGCATTCTCAAGGCTCAAATCTCAACCCCGATCTCCTAAAATTCACAATTGTGAAATCACCCTGTCTCCTATGTCTTCCATAACTGCGCAGTTGGATGAATCAATGCCCAACCCCTCAACCTGCCTCACCGAGATCCCAAACTACATAATCTTCTTTCTGAGTCCAACCTAAACTGCGCATTGTGCAGTCTCAAGGCTCAAGCTCGACCCTTGACTACCTGAGCTGTGAAACTGCGCAGTCACTGAGCCTCTCCCTTGACCTACTGCTCGGTTCTGGCTTAGTCAGTGGATCATCATGCAACATCTTAGACTAGGGGTTTAGCATACTAATGTCATCTTGTCATGAGTGGATTACAGATGCAAGAAATATATCATGCTATGGAAAGATGATGCAAAAGGAGATGGATAAGGAGGACATGCTAGAAGACACCTAAGGAATCGAGGAGATAATATGATCATCAAATAATAAGACAAAGGAACACCGGATTACAACAGAAGACCAAAGATCAGGACCACATGAAGAACCAATCTGATTCACAACCCTTTGGAGGGTAGATATGAAGAACAAAGCATATCTCTCATGAAGGTGAAGCATTGGCCACATCTCTTAGTGAATACATATACCAAGGAGAAACAGCAATGGATTAACATTTCATGTCATCAAGCAGTGTATGTCAGCAATGTCATGTCATGTCATGTCATGTCATGAGTTGTCATATGCCACATCATTATTGTGGACCATGCAAATTCTTAATCAAAATGTATTTTAAAGTGGAAGTACAAAGGACACATATAGAATATGAAGAGTCATGTAAAGTTGAAAAGTCATGGGAAGTCAAATAATCATGAGGGTAGTCAAAGAGTCACACGGAAGGTGAAGCATCACCTCTTGGTTATATATACACCCTCATTGTACGATAAGTGACTTTTCACCTTGGCTCCTTCGGCAAGGTATTGGAGAGACAAGCTAGTTCTTTTGGGGAGAAAGGAGTGGCTCCAACGCTCTACTACTGGAGCTAGTGGTGTTCATTGTATACATGTGTCTTGTGAATTTTACTTAATACTCGAAGCTTGATGACTGACACATTTTCATGCATGAATTGTGAATATTTGTAAGACTGTTTTGTGAATATTTATGATTCATGTTTTCTTTCACCTGTACTAAAGTAGTTAAACTATTTTGGTTATTTTAGTGCTTATCTAATTGAGAATGTGCTGTAATGGTTGCTATAACTGTCACATCCTTGTGGACTATTCCGCTGGATGTTAGACAAATCTTTCTTGTTTATAATGGTTCTAATGACCATCGCATATTTGTGGACTATTCCGCTAGATGTTAGACGAGTGTCTTCTATGTGTGTGTGTCTATTAGGGTGGTATTATTATCTCTCTCCTAAAGGCTCACTTTCCCTTCCCTCCGCAGTAGAAGAATCTTGACACATATACAACCAAACACTCACCAGGCATACTCACTTGCTGATCCGAGATTACCTGTGCATAACTCTCTTGTGTTGAAATTTGCAGCCAAGACAAACCTATAAGAAATATGGAAGCCATGCTGATGTCTTGGATGGGGCTCCTATTCCAAACAGTGTGAGGTCTAATTGGGACTTCACATCGGGGAGACCCCCTTGGTTGACGAATTTTCTGCACCATCAACATGAAATTATTTGGATTTCTTTGGCCATGGGAGGTTGAATTAATCACTTTATGTCTCAATGTTTAGCTTGGAGGGACCTTTCTTGCCTTCTTTGAAGAATTCAACTTGCTTATCTTCCTTGGAATGCTAGTGGCCAACTTAACTATGGTGATCCTAACCCTTTCTTGGAGTAATTTATACTTTCTATTTGATATTTAGCTCTTGGGGGCTCTGGCTTGCAAAATTAAGCTTCAACGTTCCATCACTTTCCCTCATACTCTTTCTTTACTCCATCCAATAGCACTAATGACGATGATTTCATGCCCATATATGGAATAAATGCTTGTTTGATCTCACTTTGGCTTAAGCATTGAACTGATTTGGCTTATACAAATCACTTGCTTTCCATATATTTGTTGTCCACTTCAACACTTCACCTCATATCTTATTGCTTGAAATGCCATATGGAAAGCCCCTTTTCCCCCAAAATGGGTCCACTGTTGTAACTAGAGTCCCTCATCAGGTGCTCAAAATTATGCTCAAAAATCAAAGTTGTCAGAATGGTGTGGAACCTGAACGAACACATAGTGCTCATCATCCTGAATCCAACACAACTCGTTTATCACAAAACAAACACCGTATGCTCCTAGACACATGATCTGTTCGTTTTCCCAAACAGGGAAATTTGGTGCAGGAGCTGACAGGGCATTCGTATAGCCCAATCAGAAAAAAGAATATTCCTTGGAATATCCTCAGAATATTCCTTGCAGGTGGTGATTCAAAAGGTGACAAGTGTCACTCCATGACTGGTGTTCAATGACAATTTTTTATTGGTGGGTTGATGGCCAAGCACAGGCTGCCACTGGCCGAACCCAAGGCCGCCACATGGCAGCTCGGGAGGCCACCAAAAATTGGTTTAAAAATCGAACCAGAGGCCACAAGAATCGAAACTGACACCTCTCAACACACAATGCCAAGTCTTACAATACCACCTACTGCTAGTTTGTGTTAACATGTAACACGACCAAGTTTGGGGGGAGACCACCAGCGTAACTGCCGGCGACCCTCCCATGTGAACACACAAAACCACCACTGTAGCAGCTGTTGTGACCGCCAGGGTCACTGCCCCCTGACCGCCGGAATAAACCGCCTATGTGAACACTTTTGCATAACTGTTAAATACCGTGACCGCTGGAGGGAGGGGGGCCAACGCCAGGGGCTAGCCCCTGGGTGCATGCCCCCCATATAAATCGATTTTTGGTTTTAAGGCCTTAGCGACAAAATTAATGATCCTACAAATCCGCTCGAAATTTGGGAAATTTGTTGCTTCGTAAGCGGGAAATTGGGCGAATTTGTAGGATGATGCCGGATTTGGTGCAAATTGTGGAGCGAATAGTGGAGAAACTAGGAGAGGTCATAACTTCTTCAGTTTTCAACCAAATTGGATAAACAAAGAGGCTAGATAGCCATTTTTCGACATTCTGGAATCATTGAAGTAGGTTTCAGAAGCATTTGAGCAATGTAAAAACATCTTTTTAAAATGTTGAGAATAATAGAGAGGTACAAGCCATTGGAAGTTGGACCAAGGAGACGTAGCCCAGGAAGAGTGAAGTCCTTAATCATGTTCCTGTTGTGATGTGTTTTTGGTGATGTTATGTGCATGTTCATGTTACTATTCAGTCTCTTATTTATGTTAAAATTTCTCATAAAATTAACATAAAATGTCATCTTTTCACTTGCAAAATTCATGAATCCTTAAGCACAATGAAAGCATTTTGTTTCTAATCTAAGGAGGATCTTAGCACAAAAATCTAATATTATAAATCATATCATTTTGGTATCAGAGCACTAGGTTTTATTTGTGAAAGAAGGATCTAACTATTTGTAAGTTTATGTCATGCTTACAAGGTTAAAACTCAAAATAGGAGAAGGGAAGCTGGTTGAAAGCCCTAAAGTTGGGTCAAGGGAAAGGAGAGAAATTTCCACAATCTCCAACACCAGTTCAACCTCAAGTTGTAGTTGAGACTCCAGAGATTATGTCTCATGAAGGTGAACCTAAAAACATGACAGAAGATGAGAAGACCTTCATAAAGGCTTTCTTTGATATGAAAAAGATGGTGAAGGTCCTCTATGAAGAGAGGAATACCAGGTTGCAAGGGGAAAGTTCCAAACCTTCCAAAGGAGAAGGCTCTTCAGGAGGAGGTAATGGAAAATGAGGTAATGGAAATGGAGATAAACCTCCACCCTCTCCACCATCTTCTTCATCTTCTTCTTCACAAGAATCTTCACTCTCTTCCACTAACACGACCCTTACTCATACTCATCATCATAGTACTTCAAAAGGAACTGGTAAATCACATTTTTAAAAACTTGATGTTAAATTTGAGGTTCCCATGTATAATAGTGAAGTGAATGCGAAGAAGATTGATAATTGGATTCGTCAGTTGGAGGTCTATTGTAGGATTCAAAACCTTCAAGAGGATGACATAAATATTCATTTAACTTCCTTGAGAATGGAGGGTGCAACACTAGTATGGTGGGAATCAAAGACCCAAGAGGAGATAAAAAAAATGGTAAGATCTCAATTTCTTGGAATGATTTCATTGCTGCAATCAAAAGAAAATTCTACCCTCTAGCTTATATGCAGAAATCCATCATGAATTGGCAGAACTTTAGACAACTTAAAGGTAAAAATGTGCAAGATTACACCCAAGAATTCAAAAAAAGGTCTTTAATGTTAGGTGTAGATTTGCAATCACATGACACGTTGCTGAAGTACATAGGGGGTTGACACAGTTACCTTAGGCATATTATATTAATGTTTAATCCTAATAATATAGATGATGTGTGTGTGCAAGCCACTCATCTTGAGGCAAGAGGGAAAAACACTCAAGAAGAAGGTATTAAAAATCCATTTAAGAGTAAAAAGAAAGAAAAGGGTTTCAAGGGAAAGAAAAATGCATCCATTAAAAAGGAAGGAGAGAAAAAAAAATGTAAACATTGTTCCAGAGAGGGTCACGATGAAGTTCCTTGTTGGAAGCTTCATCCCGAAATGAAGCCAAAGAAATTCAACAACAAAGGAAAAGAAAAGACAACTGTTGTCATTCAAGAGGATTTGGGATCCGATTCGGGTCATGAAACTAAAATTACAGCCATGGGTATACAAGGGAAATAATCCATTGCTAGTACTAGTATATCAAATTGTCATACTGGTACTCCAAATGAAGAAACACGGATTGAATTATTTCATGTGAGAGTTGTTAGCGCTTGAAATTTCACCTCAGGCTGAGAAAGACAAACTCCAAGGCAACATCAAACCACTTAGCCTCGTAGCTAGCCCTACGGGGTAGGAGAGGGCTCTCTTCGGTATATCTCGGCAAAGATCTTCAAAGGGCGGAGATAACCAATAAAGAACACTGATTTTAGGCTAGTAAACTGATAAAAGGTTTGATTTGAGATTTTTAGGATTTTGGTGGAAAATCGGGGAAAGGCAATTTTGGGTGCGGGGATTGGACACAGTTTTTGCAGGGGGTTCTTTGGGGCAAGGTAGGAGACTGTATTGATGCCTTTGAATTAAGTGAATGGATATGAATGACCGGTGAGGAGCTAAAGAGAGCAAGAAACCTTCAAGAGTTCTCTTTAGACAGATGAAAACATAAATATTAAGCAAACTTAAAAGCAGAGCATGACAATCATGAATTCTACTTTAACACTTCATTTGCCTAATTTGCAGAAGAAAAAGTAAGAAGATGATTCACATAAAAAACTTACAAGTACAAAGAGAAACACACCATCAATACATGTAACCACAGGAATCCCAAAAAGGACTGCAAAACCCTGGTCTTTCTTCCTTTGCCAAAATTGCAGAGATACAGTGAGTAATACAATAGAGCTTTCTCCCTCAAGAGTCCAACCATGAAAATGACCAAGAAAGTACATAATATAGGCAATCTAACATCTTTCCTTGCCTCTAGGGGTCGAGCTCACTATCCTAGGATTTGTTTCAACCAATTCTAAACTGAGCACTGAAAACTAGGCAGTCAAAACAACTTGCCTCTATAAGCTAGGAAACCAATTCATTCATTAAATTTTTGCCTATCTCATGAATGAATCTTATAGAAGAGATAAATAAGTGTCAAAATATCATAAAATTACATTGTTTACAACAAGGAAGATCAAAATTTACTCCAAAAAGTCAAATCCAGTCAAAACTGCGTTTTGTTGAGCTGTAGGTGAATTTCTGTGAAAACTGCCCAACACGTCGCGCCCTGATCCTGAACGCGTCGCGCGCCTTTGGAGCTGCTTTTGAGGAACTTCCAGGTGTCTAAATGAGGCAAAAGTGGGCTTTTTGGAAAGGTCTGGATGTCTAATTTCCAACCCAAGTGGAATTTCTGAATTTGGTGGCCATTTGCCCCTCCAAAATTGCAATCTTCCAAGACTGCTTCCTGTGTGTCAAAAAGGTGGCAGAAAGTCATTTTTTGCTTGTTTTTTGACCTTCTGGAGGCTCAAAATTTGATGAAATCTCTTGGTAATTGCTGAGCAGGTGTATCTTTGCATGAAAAATACAAAAATGCTGAGTTTTCCTGAAAAGGAGTTGCCCATCGAAAGGGTCGCGTGCGGCGCGCGACGTGTTGGTGGAGAAAACCTGTTTTTGGCACAAAAAATTCACAATTGACAAAATTTTCTCCAAATTTCTTGAAATTTGGGCTGGGAGTCCCCAATCAAGTACCATGCTCAGTCAAAGAGGGTTTGGCCAAAATTTGGAGTGGATCGGGCCTTTTCCGTCGTTTTAGTGCCTTGGCCAACCTCCTTGGATCTAGCGAGTGTATTTTTGACATTTCTCTAAAACCATGACACCTGTGCAAAAAGTGAAGGAGGTTTTTCTTCTTTGACATGTTGTGGACAAAAACCTCTCTTAGTTTTCCAAAATTCATCTTTGATTTCTCTGAAACATCTTTTGAGTGAAACTTATCTCGATGTGTGAAACAAGGAATTTTGTCGAAATGAAGCGAAATGAAGGGGATAAGGGGCTTTTAAATTCTTGGGGAAATTTTTGGAAGTAGGGAGGGATGTTAGGAAGCAGGGGAAAGTGGAATCCCAAAGATTGAGTGAGGGGAAGGGGTCCAAAAGGGAAAAACACAGGCCCAACCTAGAAAATTGCCAGGTTGTAGCACGAAACTAGGGTTTGCGCGAAAATGAGGAATTTGGGGGATCTTAGTGATGGGAAGCATTTGATAAGGTGCTTTAAGGATAGGGGAAGGTGTATGAACATCAGGATATAAGTTTTGCTGATGATTTGACCGTCCAAGAGAAATTACCTCCAAAACCCTAGGAGAGGGAAATGGGCCTTACCAAGGCACAACTGAAACATGGATAAGCTGTAAAATGGCCCTATGGAACTTGACATGATGATGAAAACCATCTAAATGATGATAGACTCAGCAGAATGATGACATGGATTGGCATTTGGGCAATTTTGAAAAGAGTGAAAGCAAACCGTAGACCTAATGCCTAGTGACCAAATTTTGCTTGAAGACTCACTGAAATGACAAAATTTGACCTTGACACTCTGAGACCACTTTGTAAGAGCATATTTGATCACTGGAGGAAGGCTGGAAAGACTGAAACTAACATTGGCTCCAATGGGGATGGTAGCTCCTTGGAGGTGCCAAGAACCGCAGATCTCTGTAAAAGCTATACAGTGCCTTTATCCATTGGGCGATGGAGTCAAAAACTCAAGCTGGAATGCATGACTGAAAACTAATGACTTGACAACACAAATTGACTCTCACTCAACTAAAAACTGAATCAATACTTAAACACAACCGACAAACTAGAAATGATGCTCAAAGGGGAGCTTATTCATCAAAACCTACTCTAACAGTTTCATTCATCACCTGATCAAGTGAAATGAAACAACCAATGCAACCAAGTAAGTATCCCGTTTGTTGTTCGAAGTCTCCGCAAGTGCTCACTTATGAACAACAAGAGAGAACTACTGAACGACAACTCCCATGATAACTTAGAAACAGATCCGTTGAATGATATGAATTCTCTATCCGCCTCCAAAAACACTGCATAAGGATCTTGAAGTTCATGCACACTGGAACTTAGCTCATCCAATGGATTACTTCTCTTCTCCTCATACCATGAATGCAAACTTTGATCTGAGCCTTGTGACGAGACCTCTGTTGAAAATGAGAAAGAAACCGGCTGCCAGATCAAATTCATATCAGCACATGTTTCAAGCTCACATGTAGTCAATGGAGAAAGACTTTGACTGCAAACCTCATCCAAAACATCAGCTATTGGATCATGAAAAACTTGAAAAGACTGCTGTAATGTATCCATTGAAAATGTATGACATCCTTCTAGCTGTTCATCTTTTTCTTGAGAGATTTTACGAAGATTCTGCCTTACAAACTGAAATGCTTCGAAACAAAAGGGTATAGAATCTTCCTGCATCATCAAATCATGTATTTCATCTTCCACAGCTTCATCTGTAATCTGCCCTTCAATTTCATTTGGTGGTTGCAAATCTGATGCTACAGGCTGCTCAAGAATTTTGTTATCTGTCTCATCCTCAACATTAACACTGAGAGATTGCTGATTTGTGATAGGCTGTTCATTTGAAGATTTACTATGCAATCTACCCTTCAAAAACTGAAATTATTCAAAACAGAATGGTACGAAGTCACCTTGAATCATTAAATCATGTGTGTCCACTTCCAAGTCTTCAACTGCAACTTGACAATCAATGGCTTTTGGGGGTTGCAAATCTGAATATGAGAAGTCTTGAACAAAATTTTCATTGCTCTCAAAATGCTTCAAATCAAGACTTGTTGACATTTGATTTCTGATTGCATGGTAGTTATCTCTGATGAACTGAAACGAATCAAAACAAAAAGGCAAAGATCCTTCACTTACTTCAAGATTTGCTGCACTTTCTTCACCAATGTCATAGCTGATATGTGAGGGCTGAACATTGTATTCAAGCTGCTGAAAATGAACTTCCTCCTCGCACAAACTAGCTGCTGATTCGTCTGCAAGATTAGCTTCTTTTTGGAGAACATAATCATCATCATACTGATCAAACTGAGGTAAGTCATCGGTATAAAACACATCATCAAGCATACATGTCATATCAAAAGTTCTTTCTTCTTCACAATGATCTATAAAACAATCATTATGACAACTAGGATCAAAAACAAAATGTTTTGGGTCAACAACTTGTTCTTCTTCAATCAACGAACCTTGAACATCATAATCATTCCTTGTGTTGATCTTGTCCATCATCTTTTCCACGACACTTACCAAAATCTCAAGCTTCACCTCTAGAGAAGTCGATTTTTCCGGATCTATGTTTTTCATCTCTTCTTCCTTCAACCTTGCCCTTCGGATCAGCAGATGAGCCTCTACATTTACTGCACTGTTTTGCATCTCGTGAAGTGTTGCAATATTCCTTTCTCTCAGCTAAAACTCCATCTCCAGATCAAAGGCACCCGGATAGTGCAAGAGAGCCGATCTAGGAGTAGGCCTTATATCAACTGGCATTGAATAATAAACTTGGTTAAAGCTGGCTGAAAACTGTTGTACTGTCTCCCCTGACAATCTTTTCAGCTGGTTATACTCTTCGACAAGCAAGAAAAGGTTCTGCCCGATCATCCACCTGTCGAGAAAAACTTTGACAAACTGCTGGAAATCTGAAATGCTTGCATCAGGCAGGGCTTTGAACCAACTCTTCACTTTGGCTTGCAAAGAAAGAGCAAAAAGCCTTATACTAACATCTTCGCTATCAACTTCAAAAAGGTCTAGAAAATTCTCAACATTCTGCACATGCTGCTCAGCGTTGACATTCTTACTTTCACCATCAAACCTCGGCAAGTATAGATCATAGTTTTTGGGGAAAGCATGGAGAACAGAAGGTAAAACAAGAGGTTTATACCGATCTGGAATTTTACAAGGTGTAGGGGTATGTACAACAAGTATAGAATCAGTCTTGGTCTTTTGAGGTTCATCAATCTGAAGATGGTCATCACAAAATTCGGAAAAAAGGTCTTGATCAAGCTCAAAGGTATGCAAATCTTTGGTATTCACGATCTTCAAAGGGAAAGAATCAACTGCAGGCCGTGGATCTCTCTCAAACATAGTACACTTTGCAAAGCATTCTTGACATTCTTAGGAAAAGAGAAGAAATAATTTATGACAAAGAACAAAATGTCTTGGATGAAATTCCAACTTGAATACCTGATATGTCCATATTGTCCTTTCATGTTTTTGCTGGTCGGGATCATCCTCCAGTGGAGTCTTTGGATCTGATCTCAAAAATGATTTAGAGTCGCCAAGTGAATAATTTCAGCCTGTGAAAACTCTCAACTTATCATCAAAAGTTCAGAGTTTACAAATGTACTGGGGTAAAATGCAATCGAAGTGCTGTATTCACAAGCTCACGGAGATTGACTGAAGCAACGTTTATCTACTTCCGCTTATGCAAAGAAAAAGCGTTTCGAAGGCTACCTGACATAACTTCAGGCTCCGTCTAAGACTTATGAGACAAACACATCAACCCACAAACAAGTTTGTTCTCCCCAGTATGGTCGCCAATATGTTAGCGCTTGAAATTTCACCTCAGGCTGAGAAAGGCAAACTCCAAGGCAACATCAAACCACTTAGCCTCGTAGCTAGCCCTACGGGGCAGGAGAGGGCTCTCTCCGGTATATCTCGGCAAAGATCTTCAAAGGGCGGAGATAACCAATAAAGAACACTGATTTTAGGCTAGTAAACTGATAAAAGGTTTGATTTGAGATTTTTAGGATTTTGGTGGAAAATCGGGGAAAGGGAATTTTGGGTGCGGGGATTGGACACAGTTTTTGCAGGGGGTTCTTTGGGGCAAGGTAGGAGACTGTATTGATGCCTTTGAATTAAGTGAATGGATAGGAATGACCGGTGAGGAGCTAAAGAGAGCAAGAAACCTTCAAGAGTTCTCTTTAGACAGATGAAAACATAAATATTAAGCAAACTTAAAAGCAGAGCATGACAATCATGAATTCTACTTTAACACTTCATTTGCCTAATTTGCAGAAGGAAAAGTAAGAAGATGATTCACATAAAAAACTTACAAGTACAAAGAGAAACACACCATCAATACATGTAACCACAGGAATCCCAAAAAGGACTGCAAAACCCTGGTCTTTCTTCCTTTGCCAAAATTGCAGAGATACAATGAGTAATACAATAGAGCTTTCTCCCTCAAGAGTCCAACCATGAAAATGACCAAGAAAGTACATAATATAGGCAATCTAACATCTTTCCTTGCCTCTAGGGGTCGAGCTCACTATCCTAGGATCTGTTTCAACCAATTCTAAACTGAGCACTGAAAACTAGGCAGTCAAAACAACTTGCCTCTATAAGCTAGGAAACCAATTCATTCATTAAATTTTTGCCTATCTCATGAATGAATCTTCTAGAAGAGATAAATAAGTGTCAAAATATCATAAAATTACATCGTTTACAACAAGGAAGATCAAAATCTACCCCAAAAAGTCAAATCCAGTCAAAACTGCGTTTTGCTGAGCTGTAGGTGAATTTCTGTGAAAACTGCCCAACACGTCGCGCCCTGATCCTGAATGCGTCGCGCGCCTTTGGATCTGCTTTTGAGGAACTTCCAGGTGTCCAAATGAGGCAACTGTGGGCTTGTTGGAAAGGTCTAGATGTCTACTTTCCAACCCAAGTGGAATTTCTGAATTTGGTGGCCATTTGCCCCTCCAAAATTGCAATCTCCCAAGACTGCTTCCTGTGTGTCAAAAAGGTGGCAGAAAGTCATTTTTTGCTTGTTTTTTGACCTTCTGGAGGCTCAAAATTTGATGAAATCTCTTGGTAATTGCTGAGCAGGTGTATCTTTACATGAAAAATCCAAAAATGCTGAGTTTTCCTGAAAAGGAGTTGCCCATCGAAAGGGTCGCGCGCGGCGCGCGACGTGTTGGTGGAGAAAACCTGTTTTTGGCACAAAAAATTCACAATTGACAAAATTTTTCCAAATTTCTTGAAATTTGGGCTGGGAGTCCCCAATCAAGTACCATGCTCAGTCAAAGAGGCTTTGGCCAAAATTTGGAGTGGATCGGGCCTTTTCCGTCGTTTTAGTGCCTTGGCCAACCTCCTTGGATCTGGCGAGTGTATTTTTGACATTTCTCTAAAACCATGACACCTGTGCAAAAAGTGAAGGAGGTTTTTCTTCTTTGGCATGTTGTGGACAAAAATCTCTCTCCGTTTTCCAAAATTCATCTTTGATTTCTCTGAAACATCTTTTGAGTGAAACTTATCCCGATGTGTGAAACAAGGAATTTTGTCGAAATGAAGCGAAATGAAGGGGATAAGGGGCTTCTAAATTCTTGAGGAAATTTTTGGAAGTAGGGAGGGATGTTAGGAAGCAGGGAAATTGGAATCCCAGAGATTGAGTGAGGGGAAGGGGTCCAAAAGGGCAAAACACAGGCCCAACCTAGAAAATTGCCAGGTTGTAGCACGAAACTAGGGTTTGCGCGAAAATGAGGAATTTGGGGGATCTCAGTGATGGGAAGCATTTGATAAGGTACTTTAAGGATAGGGGAAGGTGTATGAACATCAGGATATAAGTTTTGCTGATGATTTGACCGCCCAAGAGAAATTACCTCCAAAACCCTAGGAGAGGGAAATGGGCCTTACCAAGGCACAATTGAAACATGGATAAGCTGTAAAATGGCCCTATGAAACTTGAAATGATGATGACAACCATCTAAATGATGATAGACTCAGCAGAATGATGACATGGATTTGCATTTGGGCAATTTTGAAAAGAGTGAAAGCAAACCCTAGACTTAATGCCTAGTGACCAAATTTTGCTTGAAGACTCACTGAAATGACAAAATTTGACCTTGACACTCTGAGACCACTTTGTAAGAGCATATTTGATCACTGGAGGAAGGCTGGAAAGACTGACACTAACAAGAGTAATCTCAAAACATACAAAATCGACACACTTTTTGATAGTGGGTCTCAAGCCAACTTGATATCTGGTGACTTAGTCAAACAACTTAATCTTGAAACCATTTTACATCCCAAGCCATATCCATTGGGTTGGATATGCAAGGATACAAACTTACAGGTTACAAGAAAATGTATTATTCGGCTTGCATTCACAACAAACTTCATTGACAAAGTTGAATTAGATGTTGTGCCGCTTGATATATCAAGAATTGTTTTGGATAGTCCTTACCTTTATGATAGAAAAGAAATCTTCTATCATCATGAAAACAAGTACCACTTGTTCAAGGATGGTGTGGATTATATTGTGAAAGCTCATCGCAATAAGCTAAATCTTTCATTAGTTAATGTAGGGAACATGAAAAGACTAGTGAATTCAAGCAAGAATTTAGTGATTCTTAGGATCAAACCCAATGTTGATATTGATTATGAAGCATTTGATGGTTGTAATTAAAAATTGAAAACTGATTTGGTTGATGTAGTTAACCATGATGATGAGGTGTTTCAGAAAGAAAAAGGATTTCCTTCCAAGTGGAGAATCCAACATGAAATACCATTGCAACAAAAGTGTCTTCTTCCTAACATTGACATGCACAAGATGTTAAGAAGGGAAAGTGCAGAAATAAAAAAAGAAATCCAAGAATTGTTGAACAAAGGGATCATTCGACCTTCTCCTTTACCATGTGGTGCACCTCTTGTTTTGATGCCCATGAAGAATGGTAAGCATTTCATTGAATGGTATTCAAGAAGTGGTTTTCATCAAAGTAGATTTGTTGAAGGAGACATATGGAATACAAAATTCAAAACCAAGTAAGGTTTGTTTGAATGACTTGTTATTGATTTTAGTCTTTTCCATGCTCCTACGACTTTCATGCATATGAAGAAAGATGTGTTGAAGCCATTTCTAGACATGATAGTCTACTTGGATGCCATTTTCATTTTCAGAAAGTTTCATTATGAACATGTCATGTATGAGAAAGAAATACTTGATGTATTATGTCAATAACATTTGTTATTGAAGATGTCAAAGTATATGTTGGATAAAACTTCTTTGATGTACTTGGGCCATGATATTGGAGAAGGTGAGCTGAAGTTAGACCTCTCCAAGATTGATGCCATTATGGATTGGTCAATGCTCAAAATAGTCATTTGGATAAGATGTTTTTTGGGAGCAGCCCAATGTTGGAGGAAAGATTTTGTTAAATTTTCTTCTATTGTAGCTCATTTGCATTCTTTGGTAGTTATGCCAAAGGTCTTCCAATGGGGAGGAAAACAACAAGAGGCATTTGATGCTTTAAGACAAAAGATAAATTCAACCTTTATACTCTCTTCTAAACTTGAAAAATTCATTTGAGTTTCAGGTTGATGTATGTGACTATGCCATGGGCGCAATCTTTATGCAATATGGTAAGCCCATTTCATTTCATTCATAAATTTTCCGTGGCACAATGTTTAAGTTGCAGCGACAAAGGCACTTTCATTGGATGGGTTTTCTTATACTATTCCACTTGGTCAAAATGTATAAGAAAGGTATAAGCGCCAAGTTTGTTGATGTACTTTCTAGGCCTATAGTTTGTATAATTACTTTCCTCAATCATCATTTTGTTTTACATGAAAGTTGTGTTAAAAAAAAGACATACTTTCAAGATGTATATTCAAGCTTGAGTCAAAGTAATCAAGTAGAGGAATTTGTTTACCATTTGCATCATAGTGTGTTGTATCATATTGGTAAGAAGGATGTTGCTACTAACAGTAACATGGACAAAGCCAATGAGTTCATTGAACAACTCCAAATGGTACATCAAACAGTGCAAGATCAGCTTGAAAAGGGAAAAGGCAAGTACAAAGCAAGGCACAACAAGCATCGTGTAGATCACAAGTTCCAAGTTAGTGATAAATGGATCGAGATTGGAAAGGTGAGGGAACTGTACCCTCACCTACTGGACAACTGAAAGTGATCTTTTTGGGTCCAAAAGGCTTCCAGTGGGGAGGAGTGATTAGGTGCTCAAAATTATGCTCAAAAATAAAAGTTGTCATAAAGGTGTGGAACCTGAACGACCATGTAGTTCTCGTCATCCTGAATCCGATGCAACTTACTTCATGCGAAATAGACATCGTATGCTCCCAGAAACATGATCTGTTTGTTTTCCCAAATATGCAAATTTGGTGAGGAGTTGATAGGGATGCTGATTGGGTATCCGGATAACCCAGTCAACAAAAATAATATTCCTTGGAATATTCCATGGAATATCCTCAAAATATTCCTTGCAGGTGGTGAATCAGAAGGTGACAAGTGTCACTCCATGATTGGTGTACAATGGTAGTGTTTTATTAGTGGGTTGATGGTTAACCACAAACTGCCATATGGTTGAACTGGAGGCCGCCATGTGGCAGTCCAAGAGGCCACCAAAAATTGGTTCAACAACTGAACCAGAGGCCACAAAAATCGAAACCGACACCTCTCAACACAAAATTCCAAGCCTTACCATACCTCCTACCGTTAGTTCCTAACTACAATGGGGCGCGAGTTTGTGTTAACATGTAACACTGTCGAGGTTGGGGGGAGACCACCGACGGCCCTCCCATGTGAACACACAAAACTGTCACCGTAGTAGCTGTTATGACCGCCAGTGTCACCACCACCTAATCTCTGGACCAAGGTCCAAACCACCTATGTGAACACTTTTGCATAACCGTTAAAGGTTACTGTGACCACCGGAGGGAGGGGGACAGTGCCAGGGGCTAGCCCCTGGGTGCATGGCCCCCATATGACCTGTTTTTTGGTTCTAAGGCCTTGTTGGCCAAACTAATGATCCTACAAATCCGCTCGAAATTTGGGAAATTTGTTGCCCCATTAGCAGAAAATGGGGCGAATTTGTAGGATGATGCCAAATTTGGTGCAAATTGTGGAGCGAATAGTGGATAAACTAGGATAGGTCATAAATTCTTTAGTTCTCGACTTGATTGGATAAAAAAAGAGGCTAGATAGCTATTTTTTGACATTCTTGATTCATTGGAGCAGGTTTCAGAAGCATTTGAGAATTGTAAACACATCTTTTTACACTTTTGAGCATAATAGAGAGGCCCAAGCCATTTGAAGCTGGACCAAGGAGACGCAGTCCAAGAGGGGTGAACTCCTTCATCATGTTCATGTTGTGATGTGTTTTGGTGATGTTCTGTACATGTTTATGATGCTGTTCAGTCTCATATTTATGTTAAAATTGCTCAAAAATTAACATAAAATCTCATCTTTTCACTTGCAAAATTCATGAATACTTAAGCACAATGAAATCATTTTGTTTCTAATCTGAGGAGGATCTTAGCACAACAATCTAATATTCTAAATCAAATCAGTCCCGCGAGATCATTTTGAATGCTTTGAAAAAAAAGTGTTTCATCTTGGCATAGAGAATCAAATTGACACCATTTTTTACCTCAAAACATGTAACATGATGCCTTGGGAGACAAAAATGCATTGGGAATTGTAGGACTATTAGGATGCAAGGAAAAGGAAAAAAGGGAGTTAAAAATGCATAAGACACATGGAAGATGTGGGGTAGGGGTTGAGGGGGGGGGGGTGTGCACTGGGATCAAAAGGGATAATGTCAGGGATATGTACATATGGTGATCACCATTACATGGCTTTATTGACACAAATTCTCCCTTAAGCCTTGAGTCCTATTAATGCCTACTCCATGATACCTACACACTATCCTAGGGTATAAGGATACTTGTTAAGGTAGGGAGTTACTGCCCACCATGGGGAAGTTAGAAATGCCACAGGGACATACATATCATGAAACAAACAATACCAAGAGTAGCCATGGTTGTCCATGCCAACGAGAATGTACGAATCACTTTCACAAGATAACACACACCCACATGGCTTGATAAGGCTATAAGGCACATCCTTTGGGCTTATATGGCATGGCCAAAAATTTCTAGAGTAAACCTGCTAAAAGAGGGGTAACAATTACCAAGTAAAGGTTGCTACTTTTGGCTACAAAGATAAGTCCATATTTTATCAGAGCTCATATTTATGTACTTTCTATTCTTTAACGAGTTGCATAAGTTATCCATATTTTACTATGAAGTATCCTTTACATTTCTTACACTAGCAACATATTTTATTTAGCATTTCCATTAAGGATTACAACCTAGTCCTATTTCATCATTCAAATATGTTGATCATCTTTGTGAACATTGAATCACCTATTCTTGTAGAGGTTTACAAGAGGCCTATTAGTTTTGGGAATTAGTCACTTCCCCTTATCAAATTTTATCCTCAATCCAACCCATTCACATTATAATTTATGATTCAAATACACAAAAACCATAAGTACAAATTATGCACATCAATGTGAGCATGGGGCACAACTCCCATATAGATAAAAGAGATAGTTACACAATAACTTCTTAAAGAATAGGAAAAACTCTTTCAAATATTCAAATATATTCATACAATAGCATGTTTTCAATAATGACTACACGATATTTGTATATATCTATTCAGACATTTCACACATGGCCCCTTTATCACTAGGCCAACCCCATTAAACATATGTTTACATTACATATACATTCAACCCCATATATGGACCCCCATGGGGTCATATCGTATACATTTAACCCAATATATGCCCCCTTTGAGGTCATAATCTAGTACCCTCATATAAAAAGCTGTCAAAGATTTGCAGTTAAGGGTGTTACATGTGATGAAACCAAATAATGGAATTTCCTTATATTCCTACATTTCTTTTTAACCCAATATGTGCCCCCTTTGAGGTCATAACATAGTACCCTCCTAGAAAAAGCTATCAAAGCTTTGCAGTTAAGGGCGTTACATGTGATGAAACCAAATAATATAATTTCCTTATATTCCTACATTTCTTATTGCCATTGATTAAATTATGCATCCATACAAACTCAATTCTTTTCAGTGTTTCCTTGATGGTTGCATAAATATTTTTCCTTTCATTACATTTACTAGTGTTGTGACTTCTCCAATTTTTTTCTCTTTGATAATATTATGTTGAATAACGATTTTGTGATGCCTTGTTCTATGAATATTGATGGGTATTCCAACTTCTTCCAAAATAATCTATTATTAATTTATTTGTCTTCCATGAAATCTTTCTTGGTAATGAAAATGTCGATATGGTTTCACATTTGATGGATTTCCTTCACTCTGCATACATATTTCATTTATCTTCCTTTTAGAGACAACAACCTTCTCTATCCTCTTTGAATGGTCTTTGATTACTCTAGCCTTAGAGATAATACTATTATATTTGACATGCACATCCTATAGATGGAGTTCAACTTCTGAAGTATCCTTTTATGACCTTCACGAATCTTTGTTCTTTGTCCTTTTTAGTTGTAGTGTGACTCCATCTATTAAATTCTGATGTAATTTTTCAATTTTAGAACACATTTTTTATTGGACCTCATCCATGTTTAGGGATTCCTTAATCTTCTTGCAAATTTCATCTTCAAGTCTTTTGGTATCTCTTCCTCTAAGATCCTTATTTTTTATTGATTGTAACAATGATTCTTTTATTATTTCAATCTCGTAATGTCTTCTAGTAGTTTTCTATTATAATATTGTAATCTACATATTTTTTGATCTTTCTTGTTCAATTCTTCTCTTGAATCGTCCATTTTTCCTTTCCCCTTACTACTATTTCCTAGTTTTAATTGTTTAATCTACTTAATGAGTGCTTCATTAAGGTTTTGCAACTTAGATGACTTATCACTCTTATTATTGGTCTCTTCTTTAGCTTGTTTTAATTCATTTTCAATTTTATGCAAGACCTCCATTTTTCTATCCTTGACCCATTTATTTGAGAATAAGTTTTCAAATACTTCCAAAGTGATATTACTTTCTAGTATCAATATTCAACCACCACTTCCCATGGAAAATAATAATATGCCTCTTGAGGAGTCAAACCATGTTCCTTGGCCACTCTTAACGATTTCAAAGGATTGAGATCATCTTCCTCTTTTATAAATCTAGGTACTTCCATTGACTCTTGAGGTCAAACCTAGACCCTCAATTTAAAACTCATATATTATTAATAATGATTCAACATAGATTTTACCATTTTACCAATATAATATGATATATTTTCCCTTTCGAATAGTGTTTGATTCACATCAATTAGACATCCCAATCAAAAGTTATGATAATTTAAATAATACTTCCAAAGTGATATTGCTTTCTAGTATCAATATTTAACCATCACTTCACATGAAAAATAATAATCTGCCTCTTGAGGAGTCAAACCATGCTCCTTGGCCACTCTTAACGATTTCAAAGGATTGAGATCATCTTCCTCTTTTATAAATCTAGGTATTTCCATTGACTCTTGATGTCAAACCTAGACCCTCAATTTAAAACTCATATATTATCAATAATTATTCAACATAGATTTTACCATTTTACCAATATAATATGATATATTTTCGCTTTCCAATAGTGTTTGATTCACATCAATTAGACATCCCAATCAAAAGTTATGATAATTTAAAGATAACATACCTTCAAAAAACTTATTTTGGAGCCTATCCTTTTGCTCGATATTTCTTTTGGTGTATCTCTACAACTTCAACTCTCTGATGTGTTATTCTTAATCCCACAAGCCTGACCAAAATTTGATGTCTCAATTGAAATTTATGACAACTTTCTCAAAATTGGTTGAGTTTCCGACCCTTTACTTAGAGTGAACTTGTATAGCTTTCCATGTGTCTATTTTTTTAAAAACAATTATGAAAAATTTACATGAATTACTTCTATATGTATCCTAAAACTCTTGAAAATTTCATAGTTTGAAACTTCTTTGGAAAAAATATATAGAAAACATACTAAGATGACTCTTTTGAAACTGATTTTTGTGTTAGTCACAAACACTAACTTCCACATAGTGTATCTTTGGAAGTATAGCAAACCAAAATTTAAAATTTTGGTAACCTATGCCTTGGTATCTCTTAGTCTCCTTAAAATTTCTTGGTCTGAAGCATTCCAAAAGAAAATTATAGTGAAAATGCCAAGATGACTCATTTGAAATTGATTTTAGGACCAATCATAAACACTAACTTTTAGTGTATAACCAACCAAAATTTGAAATTTGAAAATTTGACCACTTGTACCTTGATATCTCTCCTCATTATCCTCAACATTTTTTTTTGAAGTTTCCTAGAAGAAAATTATAGCGATAATTTCAAGATGACTTCTTTGAATATGATTTCAGGGCCAATAAAAAACTATAACTTATGCAGGGTATATCTTTGATAGTATAGTGAAATAGAATATTAAATTTTGATCACTTGTACTTCGCTATTGCTCCTTAATGTCCTCAAAATTTCATGGTGTAAAAATTCTCAAAAGGGAAGTTATAATGAAAGTTATAATATGACTCATTTGAAGTAGGAAAACCTAGGATCAAAGCTTTGATACCACATGTTATGATTCAAATACATAGAAAACCCAAAGTATACACCATGTACACCAATATCAACATGTGGCATAATTCGTATATAGATAAGAGAGATACGTTACACAATAACTCTTTAAAGAATATGAGAACCTCCTCCAAATATCCAAATACATTCATACATACAAATCACATGTATTCAATAATGACTATGTGATTTCTATATAACCTATTTATACATTGCACATTTGACTTCTTTATCACTAGCTCAACTTCATTAGTTATGCATTTACATATTACATGTATATTTAAACCTATATATGCCCTCCTTGGGGTCATACCATATACATTTAACTCAATATATGTTTCCCTTGTTATCATAACATTAGATCCTCATCTCCCCAAATTTTGGATCTCTTTTAGACTGAGATAATGTTCTTGTAAGTCTTCCGAAAAAATTATGCTGGATTTATAATTGATTTGCTAAAAAATGTCCTCATCCTTTATATGCTTATTGTTTAATCAATTCCAAATGTCCAATGCTTTTGATGAATCATTCTTTCATAAAAAAATATATTTTGTTCGAACTCATCACAAGTAGTAACCCCTTATATTCTACACCAAAGTGTTTGGCCTTGAAAGATTATGTGATTGTAAATTAACAATAACGATCCAATTTAGTAATTCTACATGATTATAGTTTCAAATTGAAAGTCCAACTTACTAATTCTAATCTCTCATTTTTTAATGCTCCTTCCCATTTAGACTTAAGTGCTTGTTATAAAGCTAGTAAATGTCATTTCTTTTTATTTTCCTACTTTTAAGATTGCTATTTCTCCTAAATATTAGATAATCAATTTAGGGGCATCAATAACACAACTTTGGAAAAGAGTGATTACTCATAACACAATTTGGATGAGAAATATTCTCCTTGTCAAAGAGATATTTAAAACAATATTGTTGAATGTTGCTTTAAGCTTTCAAGTGACGTTTACCAAATCCATGGATTTATGGATGTTTTATGAATTTTGTTTACAATGCTGTATTACAATGCATTTAGTTTTCCATATGAATTTCTTTAGCAAAATATCAGAACTTAGTTTTCAAATGATTTAAACTCGTATGTTTCATTACAATAATGTTGGAGAAATAATTTTTTATTAATGTCAAAGGATGATCAACTGAAGAAAAAAATTGCATAGGTTTGAAGAGCACTTTAATTGCTTTCTAACGAGTATTTGCATGGCTCCTAGATCCTCTCCATTGAGGATACCTTATTTTTTCAAGTTAAAAATACTTGTTTTTGACCTCTATCAAGTTGACCTACTTAAGAACAAGTCACCCCCTCCCCAACAGACATGTCAGTTCAGTATGTGACTGAATTAGTATAAATAAAGGCCATCCTCTTCCCCAATTCAATCATATCAACTTGGTGAAGACAAGACAAGAATGATTCAAACCTAAAGGAGAAGTAAAAAGGTTCATATCTCATGAAATTAGGAATTGTTTGAAGGAGCAAGACTTGGTTTTCTATCTTTGTTTTGATTAAGGCTTCTTGGTGGGGTTTCTTTGATCAATTTTTTGAAGCTATTTTCTATTGGAATTCAAACTCTTTTTTGGCATCTTCTGGAGAAGAATTGGAACTGTCCTTATAGTACTACTTCAGCCTCCTTGAGCCACAAAATTTGGCCTAAAACTCGACCAATTCAGACCTGTGGTAAGGCTCATATTTTGGCCTCCTGACAATTTTAAATTCGACTTGTGGTTTAGACCTGAGGCAAGAAATTAGGCCTGTAATAGACCCTGGCCTTGTAGTAGATCTCGACCCTATTGTAGACCTCGAACCTGTGACTTTACTTGTGGTATTTTGGCCGTGTATCGAGGAGAAAAACTCAAACATTGTGGCAATTTTTTTGTCATGTAAGAAGGAGCATACTTAGCCCTTTTTTATCTCTAGTTTCAACCTACTTGTGACTTAGACTTCAAGCATACTTTGGTGACAATTATAGTCCATAATTTGGAGGCATATTTGAGCAAGCTTTTGAGCATTCTTGAAGACCTTTGTTCAAGCAAACTTGAAGCATTCTTGAAGCAATATTGAAGCATTCTTGGAGCAGACTTGAAGAATATCTTGAAGCCCTCTTTTGAAGTGTATTTGGAACTGACCTTGGAAAGCCTTTCTGAAGACATCTTGAAGAAGTTGATTTTGAATTTTATTTGAAGTATTTGGAAAGGTTGTAACCTAGGAGGATTGGAGTCCTCATTTTGACCAGTTGGTGCTTCAATTTGTTGAGAGGATGGTGTCCACTTTCAAGGTTGGTGCTTGTAGAATTTTCTCTACAAATCAGCTAGCTCATTGATATCATGTAGAAATTTCACCTGGAAATCAAACTGATATATGCAATGTACTAAAGCATAATACTAGATCTACATCTACCATAAACTTTGCGGAAGCTAATCAACCATGAGAAACATCAAGCATGAAAACATATAACTGATAAGAAGGAATCAATCACACATAACACAGAATATATCACTGGGGAAAGCACCAGCATAAAACCCCAACACTGTATTATCAATCAAGTGGAGATCCTCAACAACATACAAAAAGAATCAGCTCAATAGCTATCCTACTCTCTCTATAATCAGAAGATGAAAATCATGGACTACCTAGGCCTCAATATATAGGCTGTAAATTGGCCTAATCATACCTGCTGTCACCTCAGGTCCAACTACGTAGTCATAGAAGAAAATAGATTCCTTCCTCATGCAAGGAATACTTACTAGAAATATCCTAGCATCTGATAGTACACTGTCCCTCATCTGATCTCAACTGGGTCTTTGTCTGAACTGCCATGCATCAGTTATTCATGAGAGAATACTCAGTTATCTAAAAATAATAGTTGTCACATGCATGCAAGCATTAACAAACTATATCTCATTATTTTAACAACTTGTTAAATTAATCTAACTAGACTTGACTAAGTTAAACTAAGTCAACTGATCCTCTCAATATAGAACTGAACCTTATCTCCTTTAATCAAGGGATAAATTCCTAAATCAAGAGAAAATAATTGCATGATCTCACAAAGACTTCAAGTTTAATTTTCCATAACTAATTAAATCATGGAGATTAATTAATTAATATTTTAAATTGCTGTTAAGACCAAATTCGTTTTTACTTCCTATAGTTAGACCAGAGACTGCTAAAAATAGGAAGGGACCCAAAAATGCTATTTTTAGAAGTTTCTATTTTTAGCAGTTTCACCTCTCACCCAAGGTAGCCAAAATGCTCATTGGAAAAACTTCTATTTTTAGACATGCTCTTTTTAGCACTTTCTAAATTTAGCATTTCTTGTTGCACATTTTTCAACAGTGCCTTCATAAATTGAACAAGTTGGAGCCTGAAGTTGTAAAAGAGGATTGGTGTGCTCAACTTTGAACAATCATTATACAAGTTATTTTTCTTTTTATTTCTGTGTTCTAGTATCTTCTATTTAAGAAATTTTTTAACTCGCTATTTAACAATTGAAAGAAAATATTGATTCATCCCTTCTCAATATTTTCAACAAGTAATAATAAGGTTAATGTTTTTTTCCTAGCAATGTTTAATGTTTCATAGAAATAATAACATTATTGATTCAATTTTCAAAGTAAATATTATGAAGGAATGTAGAAGTGAATTGCATTAGCTTTGATCATTAATATTACCAAGAGATATCATTGAATTATTTAAAGTGCATAATGAAATTTTTTGTAAATAATATATTGAGAAAGTGTAGAGATGTTGCAAAATTTTCTTTCAGGAATATATATATATATATATATATATATATATGCCCAATTTTTTCTTGAAATATTTGAAGACTCGAAAGTAGTGCAATTGCCAACCACAATAGTGATTAGTGACCTCAATGAGCTTAAAGTAGTGCAATTTCCAACCACAATAGTGATTAGTGGCCTCAATTAGCTTAACTAGATTTGAACTTGTCACTCAAGGCTTCCCATCATAGAAATAATAATATTATTGATTCAGTTGTTAAAGTAAATATTATGAAAGAATCTAGAAGTGAATTGCATTGGCTTTGATCATTACTATTACAAGTGATTTAAAGTGCACAATCAAAAATTTTGTAAATAATATATTGAGAAAGTGTAGAGATGTTGCAAAATTTTCTTTCATATATATATGTTGACGGTGCTGGACTCGCCAACATGTAAGGGGATCTCCCTAGTAAGAAGTCCCAATTAGACCTCAGACCGTTTGGTGTAGGAGTCCCAACAGTGGATCGTATGGTAATGCCTTGACTGCGATTTCACACATAGGCAAGCAAGCTGTCCCTGTTGTTAGCAAGGGTGTGACAACTACAATGAGCCAAGGAAGGTGCATGAGAGGTTATAACACACTGGGGTAGAGATGAGTGCACCCCTTGGAAACTTGTGATAGCATGAAATTAAGAAGGGAACACATGAACGAAGATGCATCACAACATGGAAGGAAAGTTAGCAAGCAATCCAAAGTGATGGTTAAACCAACAACACATTTCAGAAAGATTCATACATACTTATATAGAATAGTCCATACATGCATGCGTAAGAAAACAAATACATATATCATTTAGAGTAAACTAGATAGCATAGAATACAATACAACATATGCATGAAACATGATGGCTCTATTATATTAAGAAGTGTAAGTTCCAGTCATACAATACATCCATGTCCAACCATTAGTTTCGAAAGAGGAATGTTACAGCCACAACTGCTTGCTCCTCCAAAGAGATATACTAGCTCTGCGCAGTGGAGAAGCCAAGGCTCATTACAATACTGTCCAAGCTCTCTCCAAGATAGTCTTATCAGAAGCTTGGCTAACCAAAAGCCTTTACAATGAGTTATGAGGTTCTATTTATAGCAAATGGTGGGGTGAACCTTGACATTCCCCTTTGTGACAGTTCATCTACCCTCATGACTCTTCATCCACTCTATGACTGTTACATCCAACTATCGACACTTGAAATTCCACTTGACAGGACGTTACATTACAATGCACTTGTGACCATGTGAGACAAAAATGGCTTGAGCAAGCCATGTAAGACAGTGCTGACACTCGATCCGTTGTGGTGAGACAAACTCTTTGACATGCTTGTGATGGTGAAGGTGGTGAGCTGATGCCAAGCTTGGTCGTCCATGCTGGTGTGCATGTGCATCATGGTTACATCTTGCTGAAGTGAACTCTTGCCTCCGTTGCATCTGGGTGCATTGGTATGACTCCTCCATCCAACTTGTCTTCTAACATGCACTAGTCTTCTTAGTGCGGCCGAACTGGAAACACACTGATGCATAGTGTCTGTGATGATCTGCCAGTGTGTGCTGGTGGTCATGTGCATCAACTGCCAACTACATGTTCAACTCCAGTTGGACTTGCTTCTTGTATTTGCCTCGGTAAGTGTGATGAATGGGTGGGATCGCATGCATGCGCACAATGACATGTATGTTGCTGAATTCCCTTGCATGTGATCAACAACACTTCTCACCATGTTTGCTCTGTGCCAGCTGCTGGGATGGATATTTAACTTGTACGAGCGCAGTTTCATCCGTGAGTGCATGTTGCGCCTGCTGCTGTAAATGTTCCTACTACAACTCATTCTCTCGTCTATGCAGCTCCCGTTCTTCCTTGAGTTGCTGCTTCAGCACATGCAACTCCTTCTCTATCTTTTCACGATATTAATGTTGCGCCGTCATTTCATAGCCCGAGTCTCCAAAGTTGCTTCCATCACAAGTGGATCTACTTGAGCTTGCGACTTTGTTCCGCTTTTGTGTTGTCAACAACCTTCCTCTTGCCATTATGGGATTTTTGAGGTCTAAAATGGGCCTCTTAAGAAAAATGTACAACCATAATAAATTTTATAAGAACCAATAGGATTCAATATGATGATGTCAACTATAGGGGATGATTCACCATTTTTGGAGTGAAAAAATAAAAATATTAAAAAATAATAAAATAATAAAATAAAATTTTCAAGTTATCTCCCTAAGATTTTACTCAAATTTCGAGTAGGAGTACTCGTTAGATGCAAAATTTAATTCCTTGTCTAAGGAGTACGCATGTTGCATACTTTTGATGGACCCTATTACATGCAAAATGAGAAATAAATGAAAGAACGTGATTGCAATCACGTTTTTCATGTATTTATCATTTTTTGTGTAGTAGGGTACGTCGAAAGTATGCAACATGGGTAATCCTTGGATGATGAATCAAATTTTTCATCCAACGAGTATTTCTACTTGAAATTTGAGTAAACCCTAAGGAGATAAGTTGAAAATGCGAGTTGAAAAAATAGTTTTTTCTTTTTTTCCTCTAAAGTTTGATGATGTAATCTAATATTATTTTATTATTTCCACTATTATTTTATAATTTCCTTAGGAGGCCAATTTTAGACCTCAAAAATCCCCTAATGGTTCATTGCATCCGGTATGCTGCCTTCAGCTGCTGTTCATGGTGCTACTTGCTGTGATGCTATTGCTGTCATATCTTGATGTCCTTGTCTACAAACAATTTGATGTCTTCGTGGGTAGGAAAGTTCATAGACACTTGATCGACTGCATCCCCAAGTGTTCTCTAAACGGTGTCTTCAACTCTGCTCTCCTGGAAACCATTGTACCTGTGCTGCTGAGAGGCAGATGAACACCTGCGATACCTGGAGACATGGAAACACTCATGGAAAGCAATCTGTCAGTCGAAAACCAAAATGAACTTGAGAACTGACTTGCAACATACCTGTGTGACTGATCATGAAGGTTGCACAATTTCTACTGAGAGGTCGGGAAACTGACTGCCAAGACTGCGCAAGGCACAATCTAGGCTGCTGGGAGATTGAATGACTGTTGGAACTGTGCAATGAATAATCTAGTCTAGCTGTTGACTGCTGGAATTGCGCAATGTGTAATCTCAGTTGGAAATGGTTGCAGGCTTAGTGACTGCATTATGCGATTTTCTGGGCAAACAATCACTGTCCCTCATAATTGTGCAATGCAATATTGGAGGACAGTCACTGGGCAGAAATGTGCATTTCCTGAGAGGAAGACAGAGCCTTCCCTCTCAGGATTACGCAATGCTGTCTTCGTGAGGCAGAGTCCAGGCCAAGGCTGCCCAAACTCGCCGATGGGCAACTGAAAGTGAATGTGAATGCGGATGCATGGTGATACTGAGTGTAAGCATAAGATAATTATTGTGCATGCAAACATCGAATGACAAATTCAGAAATAGAACAACATGCATGTGGGTGAGGCGAGTCGCTAAATTGGCGACCATTCGTGAAAAACAGTTTCATGCATGTGACAACAGTGAGATGTTAACGAAAACTAGAACAGTGCTAGTATTTATCAAAATGACAACAAGCACTCACTGAAATCAAGTAGAAAACATTCATACGAAGCGAAACAGAAAACATGCCAAAAATGCAACACAAGACATGGAAAGTGGGCTTACCCCAAAACAATTGTGCTGAATGTGCTGACAGCTCCTAGATGCGATGTGGGATGTCAGAGATGCAAGGTTGATGTGAGGAATGAGATCTGTAGTGTCAGGTCCAGCAGTTTTGATAAAATTGAAAATGTGATGCGCATGCCAAAAATCTAGGAAGAGCGAAACTTGGTGGGAGGTTTCCGAGATGATCCTTGCATGCAACCTCTAGCTGCTAAAAGTAGATCCCTAAATCAAGGGATGCCTTTGCATGCTGCCTTGAGAGAAGCATCTCATGCATGTAAATCGGTTTTTCTCGGTCTCGGAGGGAACTGGTCAACTCAACTGCACATGAAAGAGGTTGCTCAACTGCTCGGAGAAAATGCACATTTCTGGAAGGGAGATGGGCTAGTTGCCCAGGAGATTTACGTAATTTCTGGGCAGAGCAGCTGATTGCTGCCCAGGATTGCACAATTACTAGACTGAGTAGCCTAGCTAGGAGGAATTGCGCAGTTTTCTGGATGAAGCCCGACTGGTAGAATTGCGTAATTCTGGAGCCCAGCAAGCTGCCAGAGAAAATTGCACAATACATATTTTCCGTTGATGTATCATGGAATGAAGACAAAAATTTCTTACATAAGAGAGCGGACAACATATAACCAAATGTTGATAGTTGTACAAGTCCTCTTGTACTTTACCTAGCTTGTTTCAAGAGTCATACATTGTTTCATGCGAAACTAACCTATGAACAAAACAAGCAAACAAACAACAAAGTAAAGCAGAAGCAGAAGCAAAAATGAAAGCAAGGGGAGTAAGAAAAAAAGAAAGCAGACAAACAAACCAACAAATCAAGTAAGCAAATAAGCATGCAAGAAAACAAACTGAAAGCAAACACTACTCCTACTCCTAAGCTAACGGTGCATGGTCCATCTCACGTGAAGTGATACTTCCAATGCAGCCACCGACACATTGGTTGACCCATGTTGGTGAAGGCATGGTTCGCGAACAAGACAACTATACAAACCAACAAACAAGAAAGATGTAACAATGAAGACAAACACATTTCGAGTTTAAAAGCGTCCACAGAACGAAAATGAATGAAAGTGCATGACATGCATTCTGTGGAGCTGCCATGGTGTTGTGCTACACTACGTTCAGATGTTGAGAGTATGCATTCTCTTGACTGGGACATGCAAGCAAACATGAGAGAGGTAGACCACTTCCGTTTTGCATGTGTGCTTGCTGTGTAATATTCCTCTAATTCATGAGTTATGGGGTTGTGTAGTTCAAGTGGAGAAAGCAAAATCGGGGTGTTTGGTTGATCTTCAATGCAAAGCAGAGAGTGATGAGGAGCCTTGAGTATTTCAATGATTTCCCGACCGGAAGTGAAACCAACCTCAGGACAACGAGGGCCTGACATAACCATTAGCTTGGGCTAAAGTGCCTCGACAGTTGGCAGGGTTTCAACTTCGTTGGCAGATAAATCAGTGTAGACTAGTGTCTTGGACAGATTAAAAATGATTGAATTAACATCGTGATCATATGAGGAAGTGGATAGATCACGACAACCAAGATCAGAAAATTCAGGATGTTTGTCGGCATCCTCATGATTTGATGAATCGAGCAGACGGGTAGATGGGAAGCAAAGATGTTCACCCTCTGTGTTTTCAGGAAAGATAGATGACAGATTGGGATGATTTTTCGAGGAAGACGTGTCCTCTCCATACTGTAATGACAGACTGACATCTGACATGTCCTGTGAATGATCAGAAGTAGAAACATCCGGAAATGGGTTTTCATAGGGGAAATTAGCAGTGGCAGAATCACAAGGGATGTCAAGATAAAGTGGATGAGGCTCGGCTGGAAGGGAGTCATCGTTCACCGTAGGTTCTTCTTTAGATTCTTGCACACACTCATCATGAATGATGGCGCAGGTTTTCTACATAACACCAACTCCATCGACAACTTGATCCTAGTTCACAGCAGGTGAGGAGTTCGGAATGGGAGAACACAAGACAATACAATTCGAAGAATCAACAGAACGTGAGGATGGAGGTTGAGGGAACAAATCCATGTGACAACCAACAAGCTTGCAAGCAAAATCTGCGCAGATATCAAGAGCAGGTGGGGTGGGAGGATGTGACACTTCAACAAAGATGTGTGCATGATCTCCCACATCACTCTGTGGTGATGGAGCTATTTGATGAGGTGAAGGCGAACAATCACTTGTGACATCAACTGTGCCCCCCTGTGATTGTGCAACTCCATCACCGAAGTGTGCTGAGCGGGGTTCGGATATGTGAAGAAGATACTAAAATCTTCCATCGAGAAATTCCCAATCAATATCATCTTCAGGGAATCGGTATGCAAGATTACAAAAGCACATGTAAAACTGTTCAACGGATTCATCAGGTGCTTTCCGTAATTTTAGAATTTATTTATTGAGTGATTTACGGTCAAAGTGATTGAAAGCACGGTCTATCTCTATGACCAGTGAGTAAGAGAATGCACAAATTTTTCGGGCAGCGTGGCACATGAGTGCATTGGGTGCCCTTGAAGCGTGTAGATGAACAACGCGCAACTCATGCACTCTTCAAAGAATCCATGTCTTTCGCATGATCCTACAATGCCGACTGCATGCCTAACCAAGGCTACGTGGCCTCCACCATCATATGTTTTATGTGACAAGTTATCCGAGAGCTCTTCCGAGATAATGAATTCGTTTCCATAAGACATACATATCAGAAGAGCAACTCTGTCGTTAGTCATGATAGATGTGTAGAGATTCAAAACAGATGTGAGGACTCAGCTTGTCATCTGGCCCTCCTAGTGCCAAAAAGTTGACGGTGCTGGAACCGCCAACATGTAAGGGGATCTCCCTGGTAAGAAGTCTCAATTAGACCTCAGACCGTTTGGTGTAGGATTCCCAGCAGTGGGTCGTACGGTAATGCCTTGACCGCGATTTCGCATAGAGGAAAGCCATATGTCCCTGTTGGTAGCAAGGGTGTGACAACTGCAGTGAGCCAAGGAAGTTGGATGAGAGGTTCTAACACACGGGGGTTGAGATGAGTGCGCCCCTTGGAAATATGTGATAACACACAATTAAGAAGGGAACACACGAGTGAAGATGCATCACAACATGCAAGGGAAATTAGCAATCAATCCAAAGTGATGGTTAAACCAACAACACATTTCAGAAAGATTCGTACATACTTATACAGAATAGCCCATACATGCATGCATAAGAAAACAAATACATATATCATTTAGAGTAAACTAGATAGCATAGAATACAATACAACATATGCATGAAACGTGTTGGCTTTATTATATTAAGAAGTGTAAGTTATACTCATACAATACATCCATGTCCAACCACTAGTTTTGATAGCGGAATGTTACAACCAAAACTGCCTGCTCCTCCAAAGAGATATACTAGCTTTGCACAGTGGATAAGCCAAGGCTCATTACAATACTATCAAAGCTCTCTCCAAGATAGCCTCATCAGAAACTTGGCTGACCAAAAGCCTTTACAATGAGTTATGAGGTTCTATTTATAGCAAAGGGTGGGGTGAAACTTGACATTCCCCTTTGTGATAGTTCATCTACCCTCATGACTCTTCATCTACTCTATGACTGTTACATCCAACTATCGACACTTGAACTTCCACTTGACAAGACCTTACATTACAATGCACATGTGACCATGTGAGACAAAAATGGCTTGAGCAAGCCATGCAAGACATCACTAACACTCGGTCCGTTGTGGTGAGACGAACTCTTTGACATGCTTGTGATGGTGAAGGTGGTGAGTTGATGCCAAGCTTGGTCGTCCATGCTGGTGTGCAAGTGCATCATGGTGACATCTCGTTGAAGCAAAATCTTGCCTCCGTTGCATTTGGGTGCATTGGTATGGCTCCTCCATCCAACTCGACTGCTAACATTCGCATGGTCTTCTTAGTGCTACTAAACCAGAAACACACTGATGCATAATGTTCGTGTTGATCTATCAGTGTGTGCTGGTGGTCATGTGCATCAACTGCCAACTACATGTTCAGCTCTACTTGGAATTGCTTCTTGTCCTTTCCTCAGTGAGTGTGCTGAATGGGTGGGATCGCATGCTTGCGCACAATGACATGCATGCTTCTGAATGAAGCTCGACTTGCAGAATTGCACAATTCTGGAGCCCAGCAAGCTGCCAGACAAAATTGCACAATTTCTGGAGGGAAGGTTGGTTGCCCTCTTGAACTGGGCAATTTCTTGAGGGAGTTGCTGAACCTGTAGCTGGACCAAGTCTGGAGGAACAACCTGTGAGGGGAATGCAACAAGCTCTGATGGATAGGTTGTCATTCTGTAAGACAATCACTGAATCTTGTATACTCGACGAAGCATGACACGCTGTTGTGAAAGGTTGGTAAGGATGCTCCAAAACAAAGCTAAGGAAAAATTTTGGAGGGTGGTTTTAGTTGCTACAAAACTTGGCGACACACTGGTAGAACTCCAACTCTCTGAATAGACCTTGTTCGTGAAAAAAAGGTCTAACACCTCCAGAAGTATTGTTCAGTTCTCAGTTCGGCTTGGTTTCCACACTAGCTTGATTGTAAGATGTAGCATCTGCCAAGCCCTTGGTCAATTGACACACATTCCAAGCCAAGGAAACGTAGTTGTTTCGATTGGAGTCAAGGGGTATATTGGTGCACAAGCCATATAGTCGTCAGAGTCTTAGTTTCATCTCTGGTGTTGCTCCATTGCTAGAAGGCCTGGACAGTGCCCCGATAGAGTCACATAGGAACAAAAGCATGGCTCTATTGCCAACGAGCCTGGTCAGTACCTTGACGGAGTTACTTGCATCACTTCTCTGCACAAGAAGTCTTTCTCTTCTTTCGCCTTATTCATTTTCATTTTTTTTCAAACTTTTTTCACTTTTTCACTTTTTATTTTTATTTTTCATCTTCGTAATTATGCATAACACTTATTCATTTCAAAGGTGGAAGAGGGATCCCAACTTATTGAGAGCAGAAGAGGTTGTTCCTGCAGAGAAGTAGTTTATTATACCTCTGACGTGCCTATTAAGGTTTTCCCCCTCACCTTAATCTACTTGACTGGGCTGACAAGGGTTAACCCAAAAACAACCGACTAGAGTAGATGATACTAGTTAGCGCACAAGCATTTTGTTTTCACCAAGGTTTACTTTGAACAATACGTATTTTCCATTGATGTATCATGGACTGAAAACAACAAGTTCTTACATAAGGGAGTGGACAATAGATAACCAAATGTTGATAGTTGTACAAGTCCTCTTGTACTTTACCTAGCTTGTTTCAAGAGTCATACATGGTTTCATGCGAAATTAACCTACGAACAAAACAAGAAAACAAACAACAAAGAAAAGCAGAAGCAGAAGTAAAAGAGAAAGGAAAAGCAAAATCGAAAGCAAGAAAGTAAGCAAACAAGTAAGTCGACAAACAAACCAACAAAGCAAGTAAGCAAACAAACTGAAAGAAAACACTACTCCTACTCCTAAAATAACGGTACATGGGCCATCTCACGTGAAGTGATACTTCCAATGCAGCCACCAATGCATTGGTTGACCCATGTTGGTGAAGGCATGGTTCACGAACAAGACCGCTGTGCGAACTAGCAAACAAGAAAGATGTAAGAATGAAGACAAACACACTCCGAGTTTAAAAGCGTCCACAAAACGAAAATGAGTGAAAGCGCATGGCATGAATTCTGTGGAGCTGCCATGGTGCTGTGCTACACTGCATGCAGATGTTGAGTGTATGCATTCTCTTGACTGTGATATGCAATCAAACATGAGAGAGGTAGACCATTTACGTTGTTCACGTGTGCTTGGTGTGTAAGATTCCTCCAATGCATGAGTGATGGGGTCGTGTAGTTCGAGTGGAGGAAGTGAAATCTGGGTGTTTTGTTGATCTTCAATGCAAAACAGAGAGTGATGAGGAGCCTTAAGTATTTCAACAATTTCCTGACCGGAAGTGAAACCAACCTTAGGACAACGAGGGCCTGACATAACCATTAACTCGGGCTAAAGTGCCTCGATAGTCTGCGGGGTTTCGACTTCGTTGACAGATAGATCATTGTAGACCACTGTCTTGGACAGATTAACAATGATTGAATCAATATCGTGATTGGATGAGGAAGTGGATAGATCACAACAACCAAGATAAAAAAATTCAGGATGTTTGTCCGCATCTTCATGATTTGATGAATCGGGCAGAGGGGTAGATGGCAAGAAAAAGTGTTTTCAGGAAAGATAGATGACAGATTGGGTGGATTTTCCGAGGAAGATGTTTCCTCTCCATACTGTAATGACAAACTGACATCCGACGTGCCCTGTGAATGATCGGAAGTAGAAACATCTGGAATTGGGTTTTCACAGGGGAAATTAATAGTGGCAGAATCACAAGGGATGTTAGGATAAAGCAAATGATGCACGGCTGGAAGAGAGTCATCCTTCACCGCAGGTTCTTCTTTAGATTCTCGCACACACTCATCATGAATTATGGTGCAGGTTGGCTGCATAACACCAAATCTGTCGACAAATTGATCCTTGTTCACAGCAGGTGAGGAGTCCGGAATGGGAGAACACAAGACAATACAATCCGAAGGATTAGAAGTACGTGAAGATGAAGATCAAGGGAACGAATCCACGTGACAACCAACAGGCTTGCAAGCCAATCTGCGCAGATATCAAGAGCAGGCGGGGTGGGAGGATCTGACAGTTCAACAGAGGTGTGTGCATGATCTCCCACATCACTTCGTGGTGATGAAGCTGTTTGATGAGGTGAAGGCAGACAATCACTTGTGACAACCACTGTGCTTGCCTGTGATTGCGAAGCTCCATCACCGAAGTGTGCTGAGTAGGGTTCAGATATGTGAAGAAGATACTCAAATCTTCCATCGAGAAATTCCCAATCAATATCATCTTTGGGGAATCGGTATGCAAGATTACAAAAACGCGTGTAAAACTGTTCAATGGATTCATTAGGTGCTTTCCGTAATTTCAGAATTTCTTTGTTGAGTGCTTTACGATAAGTGTGATTGAAAGCACGGTCTATCTCTGTGACTAGATGAGCAAGAGAATGAATAGATTTTCCGGTCAGCGTGGCACACCAGTGCATTGGGTGCCCTCGAAGCATGTAGACAAACCTCGCGCAACTCATGTATTCTTCAAAGAAGCCATATCTTTCGCATGAGCCTTAAACACATACCGCGTGCCTAACCAAAGCTACATGGCCTCCACCATCATATGTTTTATGTGACAAGTTATCCGAGAGCTCTTTTGAGATAATGAAGTTGTTTCCATAAGACATACGTTCTGGAAGAACAAATCTATAGTTAGTCATGATAGATGTGTAGAGATTCAAAACATATGTGAGGACTTAGCTTGTCATCTGGCCCTCCTTCTAGCACCAAAATGTTGACAGTGCTGGACCCGCCAACATGTAAGGGGATCTCCACGGTAAGAAGTCCCAATTAGACCTCAGACCGTTTGGTGTAGGATTCCCAGCAGTGGGTTGTACGGTAATGCCTTGACCATGATTTCGCACAGAGGCAAGCAAGATGTCCCTGTTGGTAGCAAGGGTGTGACAACTGCAGTGAGCCAAGGAAGGTGCATGAGAGGTTCTAACACATGGGGGTTGAGATGAGTGTGCCCCTTGGAAACCTGTGATAGCACGCAGTTAAGAAGGGAACACACGAGCAAAGGAGCATCACAACATGGAAGGAAAATTAGCAAGCAATCCAAAGTGATGGTTAAACCAACAACACATTTCAGAAATATTTATACATACTTATACAGAATAGTCCATACATGCATGCGTAAGCAAACAAATACATATATCATTTAGATTAAACCAGATAGCATAGAATACAATACAACATATGCATGAAACGTGTTGGCTCTATTATATTAAGAAGTGTAAGTTCCAGTCATACAATACATCTATGTCTAACGACTAGTTCCGACAGCGGAACGTTACAACCACAACCACCCGCTCCTCCAAAGAGATATACTAGCTTTGCACAGTGGAGAAGCCAAGGCTCATTACAATATTGTCCAAGCTCTCTCCAAGATAGTCTTATCGGAAGCTTGGCTGATCAAAAGCCTTTACAATGAGTTATGAGGTTCTATTTATAGCAAAGGGTGGGGTGACCCTTGACATTCCCCTTTGTGACAGTTCATCTACCCTCATGACTCTTCATCTACTCTATGACTGTTACATCCAACTATCGACACTTGAACTTCCACTTGACAAGACGTTTCTTTGCAATGCACATGTGACCATGTGAGACAAAAATGGCTTGAGCAAGCTATGCAAGACATCACTGACACTCGGTCCATTGTGGTGAGACCAAATCTTTGACATGCTTGTGATGGTGAAGGTGGTGACTTGATGCCAAGCTTGGTCGTCCATGCTGGTGTGCATGCACATCATGGTGACATCTTGCTGAAGCGAACTCTTGCCTCCGTTGCATCCGGATGCATTGGTATGGCACCTCCATCCAACTCGTTTACTAACATGCGGATGGTATTCTTGGTGTGGTGGAACTTGCAACACACTGATGCATAGTGTCCGTGTTGATCTGCCAGTGTGTGTAGGTGTTCATACGCATCAACTGCCAAGTACATGTTCAACTCTAGTTGGACTTGCTTCTTGTCTTTGCCTCAGTGAGTGTGCTGAACAGATGGGATCACATGTGTGCACACATTGAAATGCATGCTGCTGAATTCCCTTGCATGCGATCAACCACAGTTCTCACCATGTCTGCTCCATGCCAGCTGCAGGGATGGATTTTTAATTTGTACGGGTGCAGTTTCATTCGTGAGTGCATGTTGCGCCCGTTGCTGTACATGTTCATGCTGCAACTCATTCTCTTGGCTATGCAGCTCCTGTTCTTCCTTGAGTTGCTACTTCAGCACATGCAACTCCTTCTCTATTCGGTTCTCTGTCTTTGCGTGATCTTCATGTCACATCGTCACCTCATGGCTTGAGTCTCCAAAGTTGCTTTCATCACAAGTGGATCTGCTTGAGCTTGCAACTTTGTTTCGCCTCTGTGTTGTCAACAACCTTCCTCTTGTGTTCATTGCATCCGGTATGCTGCCTTCAGCTGCTGTTCATGGTGCTGCTTGCTGTGATGCTGCTGCCATCACATCTTGATGTCCTTGTCTACGAACAACTTGATGTCTTTGTGTGTAGGCAAGTTCATAGACACTTGATTGACTGCATCCCCAAGTGTGCTCTGAACGGTGTTTTTGACTCTGCTCTCTTGGAAACCATTGTACCTGTGCTGCTGAGAGGAAGATGAACACTTGCGATACTTAGAGACATGACAACAATCATGGCAAGCAATCTGTCAGTCGAAAACCAAAATGAACTTGAGAACTGACTTGCAACATACCTGTGTCACTGATCATGAAGGTTGCGCAATTTCTGCCGGGAGGTCGGGAGACTGACTGTTAAGACTGCGCAAGGCACAGTTTGGGCTGCTGGGAGGCTGACTAACTGCTGGAACTGCGCAATGAACAGTCTAGTCTGGCTGCTGACTGCTGGAATTGCACAATGCACAATCTCAGTTGGTAATGGTCGCAGGCTTAGTGACTCCATTGCACAATTTTATGAGCCAACAGTCACTGTCTCACAATTACACAATGAAAGACTGGAGGACAGTCACTGGGCATAAATGCACATTTCCTAAGAGGAAGATAGAGCCTTCCCTCTCAGGATTGCGCAATGATGTCTTGGTGAGGTAGAGTCCGGGCCAAGGCTGCCTAGACTCGCCGACGAGCAACTGAAATTGAATGTGAATGCAAATGCATGGAGATACTAAGTGTAAGCATAAGAGAATGATCGTGCATGCAAAAGATGAATGACAAATTCAGAAAACAGAACAACATGCATGTGGGTGAGGCGAGTCGCCGAATTGACGACTGTTCATGAAAAACAGTTTCATGCATGCGACAGCAGTGAGATGTTAACGAAAACTGAAACAATGCTAGTACAAGTTAGTATTTATCAAAATGACAACAAGCGCTCACTAGAATCAAACAGAGATCATTCATACGAAGCGAACACAAAAAGCACCAGAAATGCAACATAAGACATGGAAAATGGGCTTACCCCAAAATAGTTGAGCTAAATGTATCGACAACTCCTAGATGCGATGTGGGATGTTAAAGATGTAAAGTTGATGTGAGGAATAAGCTCTGAAGCCTCCGATTCATGAGATTTGATAAAATTGAAGATGTGACGAGCATGCCACAAATCTAGGAAGAGCGACACTTGGTGGGAGGTTTTCGAGATGATCCTTGCATGCAACCTCCAGCTGCTAAAAGTAGATCCCTAAATTAAGGGATGTCTTTTCATGTTGTCTTGGGAGAAACAACCCATGCATGCAAATCAGTTTTTCTCGGTCCAAGAGGGAACCGGTCAACTCAACTGCACATGCAAGACGCTGCTCAACTTTTGGGAGAAAATGCGCATTTATGAAAGGGAGATGTGCTGGCTGCCTAAGAGATTTGTGCAATTTATGGGCAGAGCAGCTGACTACTACCCAATATTGCGCAATTCCTGGGCTGAGCAGCCTTGTTGGGAGGAATTGCACAATTTTCTGGATGAAGCCTGACTGAAAGAATTGCACAATTCTGGAGCCCAACAGGCTACCAGACAAAATTACGCAATTTCTAGAGGGAAGGATGGTTGTCCTCCATAATTGAGCAATTTCTTGAGGGAGGTGCTTAGCCTGCCGCTGGACCAAGTCTGGAGGAACAACCTGTGTGGAAACAAGCTCTGATGGACAGGATGTCATTCTGCAAAAAAATCACTGAAGCTTGAGTACTCGACGAAGCGAGACATGCTCTTGTAAAAGCTTGGTAGGGAGGCTCCAAAACAAAGCTAAGGCAAAATTTTGAAGGGTGGTTGTAGTCGCTACAACAACATATATACCCACTTTTTTCTCAAAATCTTTGAAGGGAAAGTAGTGCAATTCGCAACCACAATAGTGATTAGTGACCTCAATGAGCTTAACGAGATTTGAACTTGTCACTCAAGGCTTCCCCCCAGTTTGTTGTGAATGGTTCAATTGATTAAACTAATGATTGGGCTAGAATGTTTGGGTATAGATATGAACCAATGATCTATGACATCCCTAATTGATTTAGGGAACCCTTGGGGTGAGAGAAAGAATGTGTCTACACACCCCATTGATATAAACCTCGAGATCCCTGTTGTGGATTGTTAAATTGATTGATGTTCTGGACGAGGATGCCTTAATAGTGAGGTTTTTGGTTCATATATATGGATAGATATATAGGTAGATGGTTCATCTCATTAAGCTATATCGGTTGAATCATTCACCAAAGGCACATCATTGATGAAGAGGTCTCAGGTTACATGTTCACAATTTGGAGCCATTTTACAACTGAGCTTTGAAGAAGCACCAAAGATCCTTCACAAAATAAGTTACAAACCTTCGCAAAGGTCTCATGAAATCCTTAACAAGCGTATCTTTATATCCTTTCAGTGAAAGAGAGCTTTTGGAACAGGTTATTTTCTTCATCCGAATCCCAATTTGCAATCCTTTTTCAATAGCTCACTGGATTTAATTCTAAACGCACCTCGAAGAAATTTCTCAATTTGTGCCGGAAGTTTGTCAAGTGGAATCATAAGCTTTGACTGAAATAGTTCTTAAAAAAAATAAAAAAGCTCTACAAAACACTGACAGTTTAATTCTTTGACTTTTTCAAAATGACTGGATAGCCTTTCTAGTGAGTTGCAGAGTTTAACTGAACCAAATCTTCCGATCTTTGCCTATAATCTTATTGGTCGGTCTGCACTAAAACAATGTTTGACTCCCTCGAGCAACCTTCCAGCCTAATCTTCAAAAAATCACTAGATTAAGTTTTGAACTCTTACTTAAAACACATTTCAAACATAGACTGAAGCATCTGAAGTATAAAATTTGAATTTCTCAAGTGTGAGATCTTCACATTTATGGTGAAATCTTATTGCACTGTTAAACATAAAATCTTTTCCATAGTTCGAATCTTCACACTTACGATTTGATTGTTTAAAACCTTAATGAATTTTTGCCAAGCTTCACACTTTCGCCGAAACATTCAAGGTCTGCACTCTGCAATAGAGGCATTTTTTTAAAAAGATTGGATAGAATCGCTACCAGTCTGTTAAATTTCTAATACTTGTCGAAATATTTTGAACTCGAAGTAGAGATAGCTTCAGTGGAAGTGGAATTAGATTCACAAAGGGACTTGTAGTTCATAGATTGATTCAAAATGTAACTTTTACAGCTAAATCCCAGATTAACTAATTCTTTGCTTAAATCCCAAAATAAATGCATTTAACATCCAAAATCATGCTAGCTTCTTTTTTGTGAAAATAAGAAGTAATGATTGTGTCTCCATTCAAATGTATGCTTTTACACTAAATTATGTTTCATTTGCAAAACCCTGAGTTTGTCTCTCATGGTATTATTAACCCTGGAGTCTCTGCACCTCTATTTAAGCAAGCTAGGCCAGATTGGTTCTTCAACTTGTCCTGACGATGAACCACACTGGTTGGTTCGAAACGCGTCGACAAAAGATTGGTTATGTGATTTTGCCGAAGATTATCTAAACAATGTTATGGATCACAGAAGTCTAAATTCCTTAACAAACAAGTAGCTGTATCTTGTGGTAGGGAAGAAATCCAATTGTTGCATTTATGCTCTGGGAAAGCTCCTCTTAAAAGAGAAGCACGAGATCGTGTCCGAACCAGTGTGGGAATCAATCCTTCCTCATTGGGAACGACGCCAGATATTCACGTATTAAAAACGGTAAACCCCGGATTAACCATTGTCGAGGAGCCTGGGGTCACTTGTTGGTAAACCTTGGATTATGTCAAGGAGCCTTCAAGGGGATTGAGCTTACTACTCTTCCCTTGCGTGCGTATCGGATCGTAGACTGTTCCCCCAGGTGTATTTTCCTCAGTTGGTAACCTTAGTGGCCATATTCTTTAGGACTCTTCCTGAGGTGACAGTGGTGGGAAGATCCCACTGTACTTGGAGCAGACGTCGGCTAGACTCACTTGGATTTTCTGGGGGGTTCACTTCACTCGAGACGGTTAAGTGGAGGAACTTGTGCCAGTCTATTCATTAAGCAGGTTGCCGGGGTAACTGTTCCAACCGCCATTTCTGTATTGAACTCTGCGATGTTGGATTTCATCACCAACTAGTGTTTTCAGTCCGGAAAGATACTGTTTGTGTGTGTTTGATCTCCTAGATTCTTTAGGCGTGTGATTCAAATTTGTTTGGTTCTTTAGAGACCTTAGGTGCTTTTAATTGAGATTTTACTTTGTTTGCGTGTGAAGTAGTTAAAAGTCTTTAACTGTGGCTGAATTACCAAGACAGTCCCGTAGACTTCGGGGCCAGTCTCCTGAGATTATAAACGTGGCTGAGTTACTGAGGAAGTCCCGTAGACTTTGGGGCCAACCTCCTGAGGAAGTACCGAGCCAACTTGAAGGCTTAAAAGTCCTCGTAACTCCTGGAGACAGTAGAGTTGGGTCATCGGAAGAAGGAGAATCTTCTTTGATAGTACATCCTGATTTTCAACCGTTAGTAGCAGATTATAATCCACAGTCAGTGTCTGTCTCCGAAATCGCTGGTAGCTTTTCATCTATTAGTGATATAGGTGAAGAACCCGAAATATCCGAGCCTGAAAGTGAATTTGCTGCTACTCCGACATCGGGGTTTGTTTCTCCAACTTTTAGTGGTCCTGGTTCAGCTAGGGTAGAAAGAGTAATCACTCAAGATCTTCCTTCTGGACTTATTTCTATTGAAGAACTTGCTCCGGAAGAAGAAGAAGTAGGCATCCCTATCCCTGAAAATCAACCGGTTATTGAACTAAGGGAGCGTGAATCAATTTTTTACAGTCCACCTAGGAGCAGTTCTTGGTATCTTTCTTTGACTAATAATTTAGAAAACTCAAGGTTAAGTTTTTCACCACCTCGTGCTCCTTATCACTCAACACCTAGAGGTTTTTATACTCCCGTCAATATGGTAAGACAGTCATCCATGTTTACTCAATCGCCCGAATCTTTTTTGTACGGCGGTCCTTCTGTTCCCTCTGGGTATCAGTCTCTTTCTGGTACTTTTTTGGGAGCATCTCCTCAACCCATTGAGCAAGGGTTATTAACTGGAACCAATGGTACAAATCCGTTGAGCGTAGAAGACATTCTTATGATGTCAGGTTCTATTCCCAATCCTCAAGGTGGCCAGTTACCGCCTGGGGGGCAGCCTCAATTGATCATTTGTCTATAGTACTCCAAGGCAAACAATCTCGTAGGGAGGTATCTGGGCAGTTTGCAGGGAGCCGGCTTACATCCATATATTCTGATTTCAGTGTGGTTTTGGTACAAGTACCAATCCCCTACTCTATACTGTTTTGATATCTGAAGGATCATCCTGATATCTGCACTGGTTCTGGGGGAAGGGTTTCCTAATAGCATAGTTGTCACTGGGTACACAAAGAGATCTACGAAATCAGTATAAGAATATTGAGAGTCATATTGGTGGATTAATGAAGTCCAGAAGACCACAGATCTAGGGTTGCCTCTGGTATCAAGCTTTTGGAATGTGATTGGAAATATACCAGCTTGATAATACAAGAAAAAATGATATAAAACTGAAGAATATTTGAACACTCTTTCATTATCCAACCTCTTGAATTGATCATGCATTTTATCAGCAATGAACTTAGCATAGTCAAACATGATGGCTGGTGGTTGCCCAGGAGAGTAGATGGACATAAAGGCTATAATGATTTCATCAACAAATTCACTTGTAGTATATCCTGACACATTGTATATCATGTCTATGATGTCTCGGCCAAGGTCAGAGAATATGGTATATATGTATGGTGGAGAATTCGTTGGAATGTATTGTTCTTCCTTGTAATTGTAGTATTTCATTAATGGACTTAGCAATGATGGTAAATAATACAGACTGGTCAGGGGTCCTCACTACCCTTTGGCTGGGATCATAATTCATATGGCAGTAATGGATAATTTTTGGGAAGATATGGACTCTAGGGAACTGATATTTGGGTAAACCTGACTCCCAAAGCCCTATACAGTCTGCATGGTTTAGGTATTGGTCTCTGTACCTGCAGTATAGTTTCAAAGGGGATTCATGGATAGAGGTATCTTTAATCTGAAAAGCTTTATATGCCAATGGGAGATGGTCTAAATCTCTGTGAGAAGTAGAAATGGGCATGACATTTAATGTAATTGGGGCAGCCATCCTTAGTTCTTGTGGATTCAAGGACGGGGGCGAAGGTTTTTCAGTGAATTTTAGGAAAAACTGGTCTAATTCAGGTATTTTGGAGTCACCAGGCAATTTTCTTACTAAATTACTTAGGAATTGGAAGCAATTTAATCTAGGTTGTAGAACAAAACATGGTTTTTTTGTGAATTGGGATAAATACCTGGTTTCGGCTTTTGGACAGAGTAATGGCGTCTGTGCACTATTTGTAGGAAGTGCATGGGTTTGCAAGGTGGTTCGGAGTTCAACAACTTTTGTAAATTGGCAGTTGGACGTAGGTTGACGGTTGCACGTACTCTGGTGCTTGCATGGAGGTCAGAGTGCTCTTTTTCATGATAAAACAAAAAACAATGCGTTTTTTAGTTTTATTTGTAAAGTCAATGATTTTGGCGGGTACACTAGGAAAAGGACACTTGGCGTTAAGCGGGAACGTGACAGTTTGTCATTTAGCGGGAGGCGGTAAGCGGGATCGTATCGCACCGCTTTCGGGATAAAGTGGTTTTCGGGGGAGGCCGCCTGATACCATTCATCGGGCGCCACGTATCGGTGTGGTGAATAGTGAAACCACCCATATCGGGCGGGTAAAGGCCGGCCTTTGGAGGCTGCCCGATATGAGCGTTGATTGTTGGATTTGAAGGGGTCAGATCACATGGTGATCGGGGCGATGATTTGATGTGAGGTTTAATGCAGGGGCCTGATGGGGTTTTAATGAGTGGAAGGATTAATTAACTGAGGATTAGGGAGGTTTAATGACGTCGGGAGGGATTTCATTAGCAGGGATATATTATTAATTAATCACTCATTGATTAATTAATTTCTTTATTCGGCGGTGGGTCATGGTTATTAATTAGTCACTGATCGACTTAATTAATCCCATTAATTAGTTTATTAATAAGTTTATGTTTCAAACTTTGGGACAGGATATTATTAACATATGGGTTTTTAATAAAACATACGGGAAATGGGTATTTTTTGGGATTTAATAAATAATGTTAGAAGTCAATATGAAATGAAAGCGGAAAACAAAGTGCGCTAAGTATAATGTAAGTTAAATTCATTTGCTTTTCACGTTAAACATTATAACTTAGGCCAAATGCGCATTTGTGAGTTTTTATGAAAAAAGGGTTTTGCTTAGGGGGATTACTTTTCCTAGGCAAATGGTGATTTTACCTTAGGAAAAGGGATTTTTTAGAGGAGATGAATGAATTGAAGGGGGTGAATGTTGGTGATGGGGCTTTTAGTACTTAGACCCTATAAGTTATTGGGCTGAGGTTCCGGTCCCTCCAGAAGTCAGAGAAATGCTCTGAGCCCCTTTAACTTAAGGTTTTAGGTACTTTTGACTTTGCTTATGGGAAATTAGTAAAATTAAAGGTAAAATGAATGGGGAAATTAATCACTTGAATTTGTGTAAATGTCCAATTATCATCCATACTTTAGCAACTTGTTGATGAAAGTAAATGATATGATCTTAACTAATCATTCATCACAATTCTGCAACCATTCAACTGCTTACCCATCTACTCATCCTACCATTTTTTCTACTCTTTATTAGGGTGCACTTAAGCTGGCAAACCCTTATCAAACAATTTTCTTTCTTTTACAATAGAAAACTATCTAAGTCTATCCTTATTACATCCTAGGGCTCAGATTAAACTGTTGAGCTCCTTTTATTTACTCTACCTATCTACTTATCTGCCAAGTTTAAACAGTTTGGTCAGATCTTATTCTCTATCTCTAAACATGAAATTCAAAACATGGAACAACCAAGATTAAACTATTTGGTTAGCATGGATTGTGGCATGCATAACAAGTTGCACACAATCATTATTATGCAGAAAAGTAAATGGTAGTGGCATTTGGTCTTGCACACTTTCATGGTCTTTTCTTTCTTGGGGTTCATTTTTCATATTTTTTGACCTTTTCACTCTTTTTGTCCTTTGATTTTTCTTTTAGGACATTCCCTCTTTACATTTTTCAATTTTTATTTTTTTTATTTTCTTGAATATGGAAAACATTTGCAGAAAGCAAAGGTATGTACATATTACAATTTTAACCTCAGATATTCAAAAATTATAACACCTATTGGTATAGGAACATAACAGTGGCTCCATTTGGGGATGGAATTTCTTGGTGAAACGTCAAGAACTAGTAGATCAATGGCCTTTTGAATTACTGTGATTTTACTCTGCAACTTTCCCTTTTACTTTGTTGCTTCATTGATATTTATGATAGTGAAACTTTTGAAGCTTAGGGCCTTCTCTTCGAGCTTCAACTCCAAAATTTACTATCCAATCAACACTAAACTTTGTGAAGGATATATTATGTATAGGTGATTAGTGAAATCAGTGACTGGGATCTATATAGTGCTTAAGCATTCGACCATTGACTGGTCCTCCTTCTACTTTTGCACCATCCAATTCTTTGAGGAAATAAGCATTATTACCTCTGAAAGCATAAATAATGTAAGGGCCTTTGCATAGTAAGTCAAATTTCCCATGTTTACCTTTATCCTCCCTTCTTGAGCCCCATTTCAAAACTTTACCTCCTAGATAGAAATCTTCTGCCTTGGTTCTTTTGTCAAAAGCTTTCTTGATTCTTTCCTGCACAATTTGGGACCTGATGTACACTTCTTCCCTGGTTTGTTGCAAGTGGATTGTCTGGTTGATCCTCCTTTGAATATCATTTGGCTCAACCTTTGCTTCTTGGAGCAATTTCATTACTGGTGTTCCCAAGGAAGATGGGAAAATAGCCTCCATTCCATAGACTAGCTGGTAAGGGCTAGTACCAATGGATTTCTTAGTGGTCAACCTATCTGCCCATAAGGCATTTACTAGTTTCTTATTCCAGGTTTTCTTGTTATCTTCCAACAGTTTTTTGATGATATTCATTAAGCTCTTATTGGAAGACTCTGCAAGTCCATTTCCTTGGGGATAGTAGGTTGTGGAGTGACCAAGGGTTATGTGATATTTGTTGCAGAAATCAATCATCCTCTTTGATTTAAAGGCTGCTGCATTGTCTGTGATGATTTTGGTGGGGCAACCAAATCTGGATAGAATGTTGGCCTCAAGGAAACCTATTATGACAGTATCAGTAGCTTGTCTTGAGGGTATTGCTTCTATCCACTTTGTAAAATAGTATGTGGCAGTCAAGATCCATCTGTGTTGGGCAGAGGAAGGGGGATGAATTTCACCAATGAAGTCAAGACCCCACTGTTGAAATGGTGTTTCAGTAGATATAGGTTTCAAAGGTAATGGCAGTAGTTTTCTTTTTCCTTCAAAAATATGACATTTGTGGCATGAGGTTACAAATTTCTTTACATCAGCAAACAGAGTGGGCCAGTAAAAACCAGCCCTTAAGATCTTATCAGCTGTTGTCTTCCAATAAAGATGTCCCCCACATTCACCTGCATGAAACTCTTGTAATATTTTGTCAGATTCTTCCTTTAACAAACAATTTAGGAGGATGCCTTCATGATTTTTCCAAAATAAAGCTTTGTCAATTATTCAAAACTTCAAAGATTTCATTTTTAAGAACCTACTTTTAGTCCTGGATAAATCTGGAGGAGCTTGAAGATTTTGTAGAACTTATATAATGTCATCATACCATTGTGAATCTGTAAAGGCTTGGCCGATTTGTGGAGTCACCATCTCCTCTTTGTTATCCAATTCTGCAATGAAATTTATGTCTAGGGCCTGATAGTTTGATTCAGCCATGAGCTTGGCTAAACCTTGGACTTTGATCAATTTTGTAGGTTTAATTTCTAAATCATATTCTAATATGGTAGCTATCCACTTCCCTCTCTTCCCATCAGGTCCATCCTGTGTTAGAGTGTCCTTGACTACATCATTGGGAACATAAGCTACTATATGAGAGTACAAGATATAAACTCTGAAATCTTTAATAGCTTTAACCAGAGCAAAAGCTTGTTTTTCCATTATATTATACTTTAAAGGTGCATCTCTCAGGGCTTTACTGAAGAAGGCTATTGGTTGTTCGAAACCATGATCATTCTTCTGTAGTAGGATTGTAGCAATTATATGTTCTGAGGCGAAAGAAAAAATGATGAAATCCATATCAAACATTGGACTGATGAGAATTGGTGTTTGTGTTAAGGCTAACTTTATATCTTCAAATGACTTTTTGGCCTCTAGAGTCCATTTAATAGTCGAATCTTTCTTTAACATGTTGTTTAGAAATCTAATCAGTTCAGCCAAGTTAGAGATAAATCTTCTCAAAAAGTCTATTTTGCCGAAAAATGCTTGAAGTTCTTTGATGTTCCTGGGGTGTGGTATCTGCAAAATGGCTTCAATTCTTGTTGGGTCAATCTGGATACCATCTTTGGAGATAACGTGGCCTAGTAATTTCCCATCTTCCAACCCAAATAAAGATTTTTTAGGATTCAGAGAAATTCCATACTTCTTACACTTGGTGAAGACCTGCCTAAGATGGTCCAGGTGTTGCTGATCTAACTTAGAGAATATTGTGATATCGTCTAGGTATATTACCAGGATTTCCTTAGCAAAGGCTATGTCCATTGCTCTTTGAAAGGTGGCCCCTACGTCTTTTAACCCAAATGGCATTTTCACATACATGAAAGGGCCCCATGGTGTAGTGAATGTAGTTTTTGCCTGATCATCTGGGTGGACTAGGATCTGGTTATAACCAGAAATACCGTCTAGTAGTGAGATTTTGGTTGAACCTACTACCCTCTACAATATATGATCCATTTTAGGAAGAGGATAGTTATCCTTAAGTGAAACTTTATTTAAATTCCTAAGGTCAACACACAGTCTAATTTCGCTAGTTTTCTTTCTTGTAGGTACCAAATTAGAAACCTAGTCTGAGAATCTAATCGGTGCAATAATCTTAGCTTCATACATTCTTTTGATCTCTTTTTCAATAGAAGGCAATAGAACGAGGTTAATCCTTCTAAGCTTTTGTCTAAAAGGCTTTTGGTTTTCTTTTAAGGGAATGGTGTGTTGTATTATGTTGGTATCATAGGACTTAAGGTCCTCATAATTCCAAGCAAAAACATCTTGGAATTCTTTTAGCAGTTCTATGTATTTCACTTTTTCATTGGGAGGTAAAGACTTTGAAAGTTTTATCAGTTTGGGATCTTCTTCAGAGCCTATATTACATTCCTCAATGTCTGATTTCAAGGGTTCCATTTTAGGCTTTTTAGGAATATCATTTGAATCAAATAAGTCCTCCAAAGGAGTTAATCCTTTGGGCAAAAAATTGTCTTTAAGGTTGATGACTTCAGATTCTTCATAGATTGCTTCATCAATTTCCATTTTTTTTAGGTTTCGAATATCTGATTTTGCAAACTTTGTGGGATTAAATCTATCTATTTGATCATCTTCTACTTTGTTAATTTCTATTTTATCTGTGCAATCAAAATCTAACACTATGTCTGTGTCTATGTTGCTATTTACAAATTCCTCATCTAAATTCAAAAATTGTTAATTTGTTGATCATTCTCGAATACTTGCCAATTCTTTAAGTTGTAAGGAATATCAGGTCTATGCCTAACCTCAGCAGTGTACTGATGGTTGGGCTGAAATGGCAACTTTCAAGTACTAGCAAACATGGCTAAGCTGTGAGATTGCATGTTGTGTTTTCTTGGGATGAAAGCAAGCTTGGTTTCTAAAATAGTATTTAGTATTTCTACAACTATCCCTCTATAAAATCCTAAGCTAGGATCCCTAGTCATATAAACAACATTAATTTGTTTGATTACCAACTCAGAATCTCCCATAATAGAGACTCTTATGGCTCCTAATCTTTTTACCAGTTTCAGACCTAATAGAAGTGCTTCATATTCGGCCATGTTGTTTGTACATTTAAAGTTCAATCTATAGGCATGACCCTCTGAATGATCATTTTCTAAGTTGTAAATCCATACACCTGCTCCCGCACCTAGTTTGTTCACTGACCCATCGAATTCAAGATGCCAAAGAATTTCATGTTCATAATTCTTACTATCTGGGGGTACAAAATCTTCTTTGACTAAGGTATCTAAGTCATATTTATTATTTGAAATCTCATGAATTTGGACATTTTGATTTTCTTTTAATACTGAAATTTCTTTTGGTTCTGCTATGATGTTGTTTGAAGTGTCTTCTTGATTAGATTCAGCATTGTAAAGTATGAAAGAATTAATATCAGAATGTACTGAATATATAGGAAAGTTTTGAGGCCTCTCCTGGGTACTCACTACATACTTCATTAGAGTCTCTCTATATAGTTTCTTGGGATGTCCAAAGACTGATATGGTAGCATATGACATGTCAAGTTGCAGAGATCCCTGGAGTTTAGCACCCCAAGATCTAGACAACAACATACCATACTTAGGTGGTATATCAGCAACAACTATGTCCATAAGTATGGTCTTAGCAAGGTACTGCACTAGGGAAACACACAGATCTTTTATAAGTCCTAGGCACTTAACTTGGCTTGAATCAAAGGAAAACAGGTCCTTGTAAGGTCTAGTGATATCCAAGTTTAGTTTCTCCATAATGGATTTAAGCATAAGATTGTGCGTAGCTCTAGAGTCTAGCATGGCATTATGTAGGATTTTATCATGGATGTTAAGGCTAATGTAGAAGGGTGGTATCCCTCCTTCCACTGGCTTTCCATTAACATCAGGTCTGAAAAATAACTCAGGTTGATCATCAAATAGGTTAACGGAGTCTTCATTTTCAACGAAGTTTAAAGATTTGCTTATTTGAGATCTGTAAGTTTCATGTTTAACCAGTTTTGTTAAAGGGATTGAGATTTTAAGTTTGGCCACCTCTGCTCCTAAATTGGAAGGCAAAGGGGATTTGTCTGTTTGAAAAATCAAAATCTTAGCACCAAGGTTCTGAGTAGTATGTTCTTCTTTTTCAGTGTTTGGAGTGTTCTTAATTGGATTTTCTAATATGATTTCTAGAGGCTACCCACTGTTCCCTTGAGGGGAATTGAAGTGGAAGGTTGCTCATTGGAAGTTTGGTCATTGGTTACATCTTCAATGGTGGGACTGGGAGTGTTTTGATTTGATCTAGAAAGGATTTGTAGAGTTTTGGTAACTTGAGGATTCTGATTTGCAGCTTTTACTTTCTTAGGCTGATTAGGAACTGCTTTCTTGTTTTGATTTGGAACATCAGTGTTCTTTTTGCTTCTTAAATTATACTATTTATGCACTTCAAAAATAGCAGAGTCATACCCTTGCTTATAGTCGAAAGATTCTCCAGTTTGGGTTTGTAATTGTTGAAGCATGTATAATTCCTGATCATCCTGAGTCAGAAAGACAGTTTCTTCATCATCTAATCCCATTAGGTTGATTTGGGTGTCTATCTCAGGGTCTTCTTGGTGGGAAGTTTTAGCATAATTTTCTTGGAAAGGTGGTCTAATGTTCTGATCAGGCCCATTTTTACTAGTGTTTTGGTTCTGGTTCTTCCTAAAGTTTGGATTCCTTACTGGATTTGCCTGTTGGTTATCCCAATGAGGTTTCCTTTCAATGAATTCTATCCTATCCATCAATCTTTCCATTCCTTTAGCTAAAGCATCCATTTTTTTATCAAAGGGTGAAGTTTCATCTTTCAAGGGTGTTCTTCTCTCGTTTCTAACCCTAGCCCTTTTGGATAGCAAATTAGCTTCTACACTAACTGCTACACTTTGCATATCTTCAAGTGTAGGGGGGTTCCTTTCTCTAAGTTGAAAAGCCATATCTGTGTCAAATCCATCTGGAAACTTAATCAGGGCTAAGCCAGGTGGAGGCCTAAGGTCAAGTGGGATTGCATTATATACATTGTTAAACCTAGTACAGTAGTCCTGAACAGTTTCATTTGGTCCCCTTTTAAGGTTTTCATATTCAGAAAGAATTTGAAGGGGGTTCTTTTTCTTCTCCCACCTATTTAAAAATTGTTGGTAAAGAACTTCTAAACTATCTATACTCTGAGGAGGCAAAGATCTAAACCATGTTCTCACTTCTCCAGCTAGAGTTTGGACAAAGATTCTCATTTGGACATCTCCTATGTCAATTTCATGCAGTTCAAAATAATCTGTCATCTTTTTTGTGTGCTGTTGTGCTGTGTAAGTTCCAGTGCCATCAAATAAGGTAATTTTACTCTGATAATATACTGGTAAGGCACCTTGAGGAGCAGGCATCACAAGGGGGGCATATCTGAGTGCCATAGCTCTAGATTGGACAAGATTGTGAACAGGAGTTGGAGTAACAGGAGGATTTGGGATAACAGGGGAACTTGGAGTAATAGGGGTAGTGGGTGTTTGATGGGTAGTGAGAGGCTGATGGGGGAGTGAAGGTATGAAGGGAGATTAGGGATGATCTTCAGAGGTGTGGGGAAATGATTGTGAGCTAAACGAAGTTGAAGCTGTTTCAGAAAGTTCAGGGATTCTATTAGTGGTAAGTGATGACTGAGGGGAGTTCAGAAGGTACTGATCAATTGACAAGTTTGCTCATTGGACTTCAAGTTCTACTGTAACTTCTGGATCTAGAACTGTGTCCTCAATTTCATTCTCAGACTTGGTTCTAAATAGGGAATTGTCAAAATACTCGTCAAAAGGGAGGTCTTCTAGGAATAGCCACTCAACAGGGCACGAATTGGATCTAAATAAAGGTCTTGGGCTCACTGAACTTTCTTGTCTTCTGATTATTCTCGGAATAAGGTTGGGATTGTCAAATACAGGGGGAGGATTTAGATCAGGGTTGGCCCTGGTATAGTGAGTTCTCCTTGAAGCCAAATTTCAAGCTTTTTCTAATTATTTTCTTTTTTTATGAATTTTTGAAATAACTTCTAATAAACCCTTTAAGATGCTTAACAATTAAAATTTGAATTTCTCAAAGGTTTATTAAGATTGGGGTTTGAGTTTCCCTAGTACGGTCGCCACTATGTTATCACCCAGATGTTTTCCTTAGAAGTTATCAAAGAAGCAATAGTTCGAGGTAACCACAAACCTAATCTTTTAGAATTGGGTTCTAGCCAACCTAAGTCCAGAGAGGGTTCTCTCTTTATAATTTAACTTTGTTTTGAATGAGATTTCACGATAGTTCTTAGTGTTCATGATTGTTTTGTTTTGATTGGGTGGTGGAATAAAAAATCAGATGGGCAGAGCAAGTATTCAGGCCATTGGGCTATCGAATCAATCAAGAGTTGTTGAACTGGATGTGATCAATCACTAAGGTAGGAGTTCACAGGGCAGGCTAGCACAACAAAATCAAATCTGCAAGTTCAAATGGATGAAGTAGTCCTAACCAGGGCAAAGGGAAATGAAGAATCCTTAACCGGGATTAAGATAAAAAAAGGAAGGATGATCAGTAGCAAAGGGAAATGAAGAATCCTTTACTATGGACCAAAGGGGGGGGTAAACTATGGAAGTAAGGGAGCAATTAAGAATTCCCAGACCAAGACAACTTAGTAGAAAACATAAAGAAAGCAAACAGTTAAAACAGAGAGCATTTAAGCTAATTCTGATTATATCATTCCTTGTTTGCTTTTAAGATTTCATAAGAGACACATATGAATATTTATAACATGAAGAGAAAAACACTATTTAAACATGAAGAGATAATACTTATTTGTTCCAACTGTGCACAAGAATCCAGTGAAATGTCCTCAGCTTTATTTCATATCCAACAAAACCAGTCCAGTCTTGAGTACAATAGCTCCTTAGCTCAAAATAACATGTCTACAGAAATGTATTTTAATCCACCCTAATCTCTTCAATTTTTGAAGTATTTATACAAAAAATGATACAAAATATCTCAAAAGAATATGAGAATTATTCTAGGAAACTGAAAATATCTTCAACACGAAGATAGAGACAGATGGAGAACTATCTTCTTGCTGTCCCTTTTATTGTGACTGTGCTGGTTGTTGTAATTTGGATTTGGCTCCTTCAGTTGCTTTGTAGTTGTGTGCTAGAATCGCTTTCTATATTCTACCTACTGATATACTTTACCTGCTCTGCTTTGACTCTGTCTTACCTATTCTATCTAGCAACCATGTTTTACCATGTAGATTTACTGCAGTAACTTTATAGTAAATCCGTAAGTTTTGTCCACCATTCATTGTCAGGTAACTTCATTCTTATCATCTTTCTATATATTTCGTCAGCTTCTGTATACTTAGCAAAATTTGGCCTGCTGTAAACAAGTGCTTTACCTCATGCTCTATGTAAAACAGATTTTCAAGACCATCATATAGTACCTTCCCAGTGGGCAAAGATTTCACCCCTGAAGTACTAGCTTGGTTTCTGGCCAGCTTGTTTAGTCTTTCAATATAATCCTCTTGGGTCATCAGCTTGTCGTTTATTACCATAGGACTGGGAAGTCCTTTTCCTCTCAAGATACCATACTTTGTCATAAAACTATCAATGTCTGCTTGGATGCTTTGACACCTTTTCTCCAGATTGAGCATCAGGTTCCTTTTGGTGAGAACCTTCTTTATTTCTATGATGGTTGCTATTATGTCATCTATTTCTAGTTCATCAAGTTGGTACCTGTTTCTGCTGTTTAAAAATGTGATCAATAGGTTGGTTGCTTCAGGCATATCTCCCAATTCTTCTCTTGTCTTGTGGACTGCTTCTGTAGCCACTTTTACTAGTTCAGTCTGTTCAAAAATAACTTGAATAGAAGGCCAAACATCATTGATGGAATCAATGATGTTGGCCCAAAGAATTTCTTTCATGTCTCCCAGTGGCTCTTGCAATGTCAAGTCCTTTTCAAGGACTTTTATTCTTTCTACCATTCTTTGGTTCTTCTGAACTTCTTCCTTTTGTTGTATCTGGGCAAGTTTATAGTCAGTCTCCAGATTTGACACTTTTTCTCTAAGTTTCTTAAGTTCAGTGGCCTGGATGCTCATTTCCTCCATGGCCTTTACCAATTCAACTATTTGTTCTGTGGAAGTACCTGCGCTTGTAGATGCCCTTGTGCCTACTGATGTACCTGTTACTAGCAAAGTTGTAGCTGGTGGAACTGTGGGTGCTAAGGCAGCAACCAATGTGGAGGGTACTGCTATAGAGACTGTAGGGATTACAGTCTAAGGAGTGGTGGCCAACTCACTCTGCTTAGACTGTATCAAGTTATCCAGCTCCTTTTCTGTCTCTTTTAATTGTTCATTCAGCTTGAGGACTAAGTCCATAAGCTCTTCCTCCTTCTGTGTTTCCAACACTTCAGCTATCTGAGGATGATGTAGAGGAGGAATTTTAAGCTGCTTCTTCAGTGCAGCTATGTCATCGTTTTTCTTCTTGATAAGCTTTTCTGCAGCTTTCACATCCTTGGGATCATGTCCCAGTTCTATGACCAAGTCCTCTAAGGAATTTATTCTGGTGTCCTTGGCCTGTGAAGAGGCCTTCTCCAACTGGAATTGTGCTGATATATTATTTAGAGAATTCTGGAGTTGGTGGGCTGTAATTGCTTTGTTGGTCAGAGTGGAGTAAACCATTTCCCCATTCTTCTTGTGTAACTCAATTTGGTCAATAGGATGGATATCCTTTTCCAATACTTCAAAGTCTATTTTCAGATAATCTGCCATTGATCTGGGTTGCTGTGTAGTTGGTTTCAAAAAACTCATCTACATCTTACCTTCCTTTATGTCAAAGGCTGACATTAACCTTGTTTGATTTGTTGGAGCCATTTTCAGGTAGTGTGCAGAACTTTGGGCCTTTAATCTTTCATTTCTTACCTTGATTTCTTTGTATTTCTCTTTGATATCTTGGCTTTGGCCAATAGGAGCCTTGAAGGAGGATACTTCCACGCTTTGTTGCCTTTCTAGCATTTGAGCCTGTGAGGTGGAAGGTTCTTGTGTACCCCTTGAAGGAGTGGTATGCATGCTTTCTGCTCCTGTAGTTCCTGCTATCTCCTCAGTATACTCCTGTTCTGAAAATGGGTTCAACCTTTGCCTCTTGACATAAGTTTGGGCAACAGGTCTACTAGAAGGAGTGGCCTCCTCTCTATCTCTTTTAAGATTCCTCTCCTCATTTAGAGGAGTCTATAAAATAGGAGGATTTCTCATGATTTGTTCTAGTTGAGCAAGTTCTTTTGAAATCTCAGGTTGTTCTGATTCCTCTGGCTACTCTGATGGCCCTGGTTGCTCTGATGGCCCTTCTTCTGTTGTTTGTCCACTGTGTTCCTGTGATTGCCTTTGAGATTGAGTTTCTCCTGGCACCTGTACAAATGAATCCTCATCAAGTCTTCTATCTAAATCAATCAATACATTATTGACAGTAGTTTCTGTGCTATCCCGATCTACCAGAGTGTTTTCCACCCATTCAAGTTGATTTGCATACTGTTCAATTTCAGGGATTCTATGGTGGATGTAAGGAGATAATTTATTCTTCTGTCTCCTATTGCAAATGAACTCTAAGGGGTCATAATTCCAGATGAAACTTTGTTTGAGTTTCAGCCTTTGGAGAATCAATTCTGCTTCCTTTCCTGCTTCCCTACTATTACATATGAAAGGGCCAAGCTGATCTTTTATCCTAAGCTGAGCTTTCTTCTTGGCTTTCACAAAATGCACCTCATCTGAATTGATCATTTGTCTGTAGTACTCCAAGGCAAACAATCTCATAGGGAGGTATCTGGGCAGTTTGTAGGGAGCCAGCTCACATCCATAGATTTTGATTTCAGTGTGGTTTTGGTACAAGTACCAATCCCCCACTCTATACAGTTTTGATAACTGAAGGACCCTCCTGATATCTACACTGAATCTGGGGGGAGGGCTTCCTAATGGCATAGTTGTCACTGGGTGCATAAAGAGATCTATGAAATCAGTATAAGAATATTGAGAATCGTATTGGTGGATTAATGAAGTCCAGAAGACCACATATCTAGGGTTGCCTCTGGTAGCAAGCTTCTTGAGTGTGATTGGAAATCTATCAGCTTGATAATACAATAACAAATGATATAAAACTGAAGAATATTTAAACACTCTTTCATTATCCAACCTCATGAATTGATCATGCATTTTATCAGCAATGAACTTAGCATAGTCAAACATGATGGCTAGTGGTTGCCCAGGAGAGTAGATGGACATAAAGGCTATAATGATTTCATCAACAAATTCACTTGTAGTATAGCCTAACACATTGGATATCATGTCTATGATGTCTTGGCCAAGGTCAGAGAATATGGTATATATGTATGGTGGAGAATCCTTTGGAATGTATTGTTCTTCCCTGATAAAGGTCTGGTATAACCGAGCAAGTTTGATTGAGGTGAGTGTAGGGTATCTGTTCAGCAAATCTCCAACAGAAAGAGGGGTCAGGCTTTGGTTTGGTTGTAACTGTAGTATTTCATTAATGGACTCAACAGTGATGGTAAATAATACAGACTGGTCAGGGGTCCTCACTGCCCTTTGGCTGGGATCATAATTCATATGGCAGTAATGGATAATCTCTGGGAAGATATGGACTCTAGGGAACTGATATTTGGGTAAACCTGACTCCCAAATCCCTATACAGTCTGCATGGTTCAGGTACTAGTCTCTGTACCTGCAATATAGTTTCAAAGGGGATTCATGGATAGAGGTATCTTTAATCTGAAAATATTTATTTGCTAATGGGAGATGGTCTAAATCTCTGTGAGGAGTATTAATGGGCATGACATTTAATGCAATTGGGGCAGCCATCCTTGGTTCTTGTGGATTCAAGGACGGGGGCGAAGGGTTTTCAGTGAATTTTAGGAAAAATTGGTCTAATTCAGGTATTTTGGAGTCACCAGGCAATTTTCTTACTAAATTACTTAGGAATTGGAAGCAATTTAGTCCAGGTTGTGGAACAAAACAGGGTTTTTCAGTGAATTGGGATAAATACCTGGTTTCAGCTTTTGGACTGAGTAATGGCGACTGTGCACTATTTGCAGGAAGCGCACGGGTCTGCAAGGTGGTCTGGAGTTCAATAGCTTTGGTAAATTGGTAGTTGGATGTAGGTTGACGGTTGCATGTACTCTGGTGCTTGCATGGAGGTCAGAGTGCTCTTTTTCACGATAAAACAAAAAACAATGCGTTTTTAGTTTTATTCGTAAAATCAATGATTTTGGCGGGTACACTGGGAAAATGACAGTTGGTGTTAAGTGGGAATGTGACAGTTTGTCGTTTAGCTGGAGGCGGTATGCGGGATTGTATCGCACCGCTTTCGGGATAAAGTGGTTTTGGGGGGAGGCCGCTCGATGCCATTCATCAGGCGCGACGTAGTGGTGAGGTGAATAGTGAAACCACCCATATCAGGCGGGTAAAGGTCGGCCTTCGGAGGCTGCCCGATATGAGCGTCGACCGTTGGATCTGAAGGGGTTAGATCGCATGGTGATCGAGGCGATGATTTGATGTGAGGTTTAATGGAGGGGCCCGACGGGGTTTTAATGAGTGGAAGGATTAATTAACTGAGGATTAGGGAGGTTTAATGATGTCGAGAGGGATTTCATTGGCAGGGATAGATTATTAATTAATCACTGATTGATTAATTAATTTCTTTATTCGGCGGTGGGTCATGGTTATTAATTAGTCACTGATCAACTTAATTAATCCCATTAATTAGTTTATTAATAAGTTTATGTTTCAAACTTTGGGGCGGGATATTATTAACATATGGGTTTTTAATAAAACATATGGGAAAGGGGTATTTTTTGGGATTTAATAAATAATGTTAGAAGTCAATATGAAATGAAAGCAGAAAACAAAGTGCGCTAAGTATAATGTAAGTTGAATTTATTTTCTTTTCACATTAAACATTATAACTTAGGCCAAATGCGCATTTGTGGGTTTTTATGAAAAAAGGGTTTTGCTTGGGGGGATTACTTTTCCTAGGCAAATGGTGATTTTACCTTAGGAAAAGGGATTTTTTAGAGGAGATGAATGAATTGAAGGGGGTGAATGTTGGTGATGGGGCTTTTAGTACTTAGACCCTATAAGTTATTGGGCCGAGGGTCCGGTCCCTCCAGAAGTCAAAGAAATGCTCTGAGCCCCTTTAACTTAAGGTTTTAGGTACTTTTGACTTTGCTTATGGGAAATTAGTAAAATTAAAGGTAAAATGAATGGGGAAATTAATCACTTGACTTTGTGTAAATGTCCAATTATCATCCATACTTTAGCAACTTGTTGATGAAAGTAAATGATATGATCTTAACTAATCATTCATCACAATTCTGCAAACATTCAACTACTTACCCATCTACTCATCCTATCATTTTTTTCTACTATTTATTAGGGTGCACTTAAGCTGGCAAACCATTATCAAACAATTTTCTTTATTTTACAATAGAAAACTATCTAAGTCTATCCTTATTACATCCAAGGGCTCAGATTAAATTGTTGAGCTCCTTTTATTTACTCTACCTATCTACTTATCAGCCAAGTTTAAACAGTTTGGTCAAATCTTATTCTCTATCTCTAAACATGAAATTCAAAACATGGAACAACCAAGATTAAACTGTTTGGTTACCATGGATTGTGACATGCATAACAAGTTGCACACAATCAATATTATGCAGAAAAGTAAATGGTAGTGACATTTGGTCTTGCACACTTTCATGGTCTTTTCTTTCTTGGGGTTCATTTTTCATCTTTTTTGACCTTTTCACTCTTTTTGTCCTTTTATTTTTCTTTTAGGACAACCCTCTTTACATTTTTTAATTTTTTTTTTTTTTTTAATTTTCTTGAATATGGAAAACATTTGTAGAAATCAAAGGTATGTACATATTACAGTTTTAACCTCAGATATTAAAAAATTATGACACCTATTGGTATAGGAACATAACAGAGACCACACGGGCGCCACATGGCAGCTTGGTGATATGGCTCTAATTTGGAGGTTGGACTTTGACTGACCATATATTTGGATCTAAGAGTCAGGTCAGAGCAAAATTTAGATCGTCGAAATTGTTTTGACGAGGCGAATGCGATGGTATCATTCATTTTGAGTTTCTCGAGAGTAAAAGAAAATGAAAAATTTGGAGCCCATTTCCATAACTAGATCATGGAGATCAGATTATGTTAGTAACTGCCTCTTACTAACCTTAGTTGGGGCTAGGGATTGTAGGGGGTATGTTACAGTTAACTCTATCCCTCACATCTTCCATTAGGACGAGGACAATTTAGAGGTCTTGACAATGTTTGATTACCCATGGGATGTCATGTGTCATCAATATTTCTTCCTTCCCCAAGAGGTGCTCAAACTTATCTCCTCTCTGAGTGTATGTGCCAATGAGGCCAAATATTCCACACCCCATGCATATGTTAATTGGTTCACTAATGGGTCATTATCCCCCATTGTTGGATTTCTTATCATGGGTACTTTCACTTATTGTATTCAATTTCATGTGTATAGGTATTCACCATAAAGCCATATTTTCCCACCACCACACATGGTCAAGCACATGGCCTCTCCCCTCAAAGATATTTTTCCAAACTGGCATGTAGATACCCCTTTGCATATGTTGCATTTAACATTATATAACATCTATATACATTTAATTCTCCCCCGTTTCAACTCAACAAGTAACTTTGCCTAATTCCACATGCATTCAATTGTTGTTGACTGATAGTGCTCGACCTTCATCGATTGCCTTGATTTTAGCACCCCATTGCGTATAGGAATACATGCTACTCTCTTCCCCCCAATATCAAGAGTCCTTATAATGATCTCAAAGGGTGATCCTCTTCCTTCATTCTCATCATTCATGATTAGCCATATCCTCAGACTCCGACTTTGTATTTTTATGGTTGGTTATGCTAAAGGATGACTTCAACCTAATTAGATAGGTTTTAATGTTCCAGTGTATAAAAGATAAACCTACAAATTTGAGGTCTAACAATTGTCTTTAATCATGTCTAATATGCTCACTTAATTCGTTGATATTCTTTTAATTTCTGTCAAAACCAACCATTTATTTCTTTCATATTTTAGATGATTTCTTAAAAAAAAAAAAAATATCATCTATCATTAAATAAAACTTTTATCAACTATTGAGAGTATTTGCAAGTAAAAATAATCTCATGTGAAGCCATTACTAATAAATATTTGTTTCTTCGAAATGAAAAAAAGACACAACCAATATGACTTTGTCTTTGTTTCCAACCTCTAGGCTTTAAATAATATAAATATTTATTAAACTATATAATATGTATTTAATGTTGATATCGATGGTATATAGTGTATCAATAAAAGTAATTCAGTATTCAAATTTATAGATCATTCATCTAACAATAAATATTGTATAATTGGATAAATAATTTATATATCATCCATCACAACATTAAATACTATCGATTTGGATTTGGATAATTATGGATGAATATACACACTCACATTCAGAAATTGGATGGGTATGGATGAAGAGATAAAATGCTGGGGTCAGTGTTCCAATAAAGCATATATCATGGAAAAGTAGCATCAATTCTCTTGCATTGAAATAATATTTATAGCATCTGCACCACTCAGTCTGATTGGAAATACAATATTGGAAATTACATAACAATAAATTTAAATTAAAAAATAAATAAAATATAAAAATAAAATTAATAGTTATAATTATTAATTAAAATATTTTGGTTGAGTCAAATTACATAAAACTAAAATAAAATAAAATATATAATTATTAATAATTAAACCAGCCTATATCTATCCTAATTTTACATCTACCAAGCACCGAGATGATCAAATCTCGTTTCACTCTAAAAAAGGTTTTCACCTCAAGACATTTGATCCCTCTTGGCACTTGATAGATCCAGAGCTAAGATTGATCTAGGTTGGTATTTAAACATTTATATATTACGGTAGTCATATAGATTAAATGATTGGTAATTGTTCATAAAAATTAATCAATGCTAAACATTAAAATAGGAATTTTATAATACATTTCACATTGTAAAGATTAAAAAATTCATAAAAAATAATTAAATTATAAGTTTATTTTAAATGATGATTATTATTAATAATTATACAAAAAAAACTAATATATGAATTAAGCATATGTAAATTTAAAAAAACATGTAACAAGACTTTTAACCATCCAGATTCAAGCCCTCTTAATCATGAATATTTCTAAGCTGTAAACATGCTTTATTATAATACCATGAGCCAATACCATGGATTATCAGTACCACATACTCCAAAAGCCATAACTCATTTAAAATCAAACTTGTTTATATGATTTTTTTTAATTAATAAATTTATTTAAAAGAGAATAAAGGACAAAACCGCTTTTGAAATAAATCTCAAATTTTTATCTACCACTATTATTAAAAATGTTTCATAATATATATTGATAATTAAATTAAAATTCTAAAAACCCCCTTTCAAAATAAACACCCATAAAAATGATAATTTTCTTTAGAAAAGAAAAATTTAAGTGTAAATTTTATGTTTTTGGCATTTCAAAAAACTAATAGAAATATGTTAGAAATGCAAATTTAAATTGTATAATTTATACCATTAAAGTGCCTCAAATTTTTCCCACTACTACATGCTCCAAGATGAAAAATAATAGGAACAGAGGACAAAACTACAACATACTTCTCTAGAAATATTTCTTTGGGTGGTAGGATACTGACAAATAAAGGATTATTGCTTGACTGTGTATTTGGATAAGAAGTAGTTTCCACATGCAGCATCCACTGCGGATGCTCCAAAAGTGAACAAAAAAGATACATAAGAAGATGTGAATCTGTGGGAAGTTCCAGAGTCCATATTTTGTTTACTTGTTATAAAATTCCCCTCTTCCCTCAAACTCACACACATTTTCCTTCTGCAAGTTCTGCACATTTTCCCATATAAATTAGAATTGTACTTTGGAAGTTACCACTTGATTGAGCAAATCAACAAGCCAGACTGGTATTACTCAAAATCACACTTAAATATGTTTTTACCTTTAATCTGTTGTACTGTGTAATTTGCACGAACACTACTTTGTGGTAACAACCCCTTAACCCACTCTCCTTTCATCAATGCACACAACCTTTGATGCTCAGTCACGACATCCAAACATTCTTGAATAAGAGGATTGAAAGGTTTCTCTTTTGGAGGTTGAAGGCCCAATAAAGATGGTTGTGGAGCTACATTCAAGATAGAATGCAACACACAATAATTATAGATACAAAGAATACAATTTGAATAGAAATTATTCAAATATGTTAAACAAAAAACATGTTAAAAGGCGGAGCACTGCATTATTTCTTTGAAACCTAAACATTTCAAGCCTAAAAGTGACCCAACATCAAGGACTTAAACATTGAGCTTGCAGAGAACTCATCAAAGATAGAAACATTGAGGTTTTAGAGTGACTTATAACGTAGTGCTCAACCTTTTAACAACATAAAATACACACCCAACACATTTAAGTAATGTAACTTACTAGGAGGAGCATCTCGTGCTTGTATGAGAGTAGCACACAATTGATGAAGAACTCCATCCTCATCAACGGTAAATGTTATCTGCCACTCATTAGAAACATTATCAGATGAAGCAACATTAGAAACTCCAAAATTTGGTACATTATGTTGAGAAATCTAGGGCAATAATGATTAGGAGATTTCTCTTCTTGATAATTTCTTGTGATATGATTTTACTTCTTGTATTATGATCTTCTCTTCGTTATGTTATCGATGTGTTATTTTCATCAAGACAATTACCAAATAAACAATAGAAGGCAAGAAACACATTATGTAGGCTTGTCAGCCAGGACCAAAACCTCTCACTCTTTGAGTGGAAAACCCAATCAGAAATTATTCTTATAGATCTTCAATTGGCGAATACCAAGACCATGACAAAGACCCTTGAATCTAGAATCCTCCAAGACCCTCTTCACTAACCTTGATGTTTTTCCTCTTCCCTTACTCGGCTTCCTTCTTCTCTTGAACTTATCTTCTCGACTCCCTTTAGAGAATCTCAGTCTCTATCCTTCCACACTACTCTTCTCGACTCCCTCTAGAGAATCTTAGTTTGTACTGCTCTTCATGGCTTACCCAAATAAACTCGGTCTCCTCGGTTAGCCCTAGATCATAAACCGTGGAATAGAGTTTCTCCTTGGCTTCCTTCTTGCTAGATCTATGCCCAAACAAGGTCCCAACAACAAGCTCTACTTCAATCTTCTCTTGATGCATTCGGTCCTTCTTCGCTCACACGTGGGAGAGTATATGACCCAAGACAAGAACCCCAGAAGAATATTCGCTATCCCTTCTTCGCACTTCTCCCTGTAGGCTCTTCTTTTCACTTCTCTTGTAGGCACTTCTCTTCACCAAATTGCTTTCTTATAAGTGAGGTCGAGTGTGGCTATTTATACACATTGTCTCATGTCCCTTATACTGACATGATCATTAGGAGGAAGGTCGACATCTTTTATCAAGTTCTCCATTCATTGTAGGCCAACGTGAAAAGGATAAGTGACAAGGTCTTGAAGGAATACTTTTCATAGATACGCGCGACTCTATACAATGCGTAATATGACTTCATTACATGACAATGACTCTTTTATGACTAGATGCCAAACTTCCTAAAGGCTCTCAATGGGAACCTTGACTCAAAATAAAATATCTTGCTCATGAAACCCATGATGCAAGCATTACAATATTTTATTTTTCTTCTTTACATCTCTTTACATAAAATCACAATTACATGTCATTATGAAGACTAAACCTAGTTACACTTTTCAACACTCCCTCTTAACTATGGAGGTATTCATACTAGTACTTGGTCATTCTCAATCTGAATAATTTCTCATAAGAAGAATTAGATTGGTAACCCATTTGTTTAACATCATATCAACCAACATTTTTACATAGCAAGACTTGACTAACAACTCTATCTCTCCACAAGATATGAGCTCAATGCTGGTGAGACCAATGATTTATAAACACTCTCATCATTGTCTCTCTCGGAACCTACCCCACTCGGGTTCTCAGGGTATGTTTCATAAGGACTATTCTTATCTTGGATTCCCAGTCCTCAAAGAATATCGGTCTTTCACGACTACTCTTATCTTGGATGCCCTAAGTCATCCTCAAAGAGTATCGATGCCAAATGATTACCCAATCCTCTCATTCAGTCTTCCCAGGTGAAGATTAGAATGATGTGTCTATCTCTCCCTCTCAATTAGGGAGGGCATTTCTATTCCAACAAAGGAATTTACTCATTCCTACAAGGAATGTACCTAAGCTCCCTCTTGTCTTAGGAATTTTCAAGTTTCTTCCAAGAAAGAAACTTTCCAGGCTCCCTCTTGATAGGGACCTACAATAGCTCCTCAGGTGGAGATGATGGGACAACCAACTGCTTGAAGAACTCCTTTCTTCGATGTCATGAAATTATTTGTCACAATGTCTTCTTTCCTTTGGAAATTATTCATAGGCCACAGACCATCCTCACTTTCATTCATGAGTCAGACATGTCATCATTCCTTTCATCAGAAAGTGATCCATCAGTCTACATCTGGCTTTGCTTCATGTTATGTTGCCTTCATCATGATATCTTATTTGGAAGGATCGTACATCCTTCTACATTGTTCTCATGGAAGATATCTATAGTTCTTCCTTTCGGAAACCCTACATAAGCTCATCTAGATACTAGTTCATAAATAATAAAAGAACACTTGAATCATAATTATCTTTGTGATGGTCTTTCACCATGACATCTTCCCGCTTGCATCAACATCCTTCATACATGTTGACATATCTCCCAAAAATATCCATTTTCAATGGTCTTCATCTTTTTTCAGACTTTCATCAAAGCCTTCATATATTTCCAAGAGTGTTCCTAGTCAAATCTTCTTGGTTTTATAGATGTTTATTTCCTTTACCATGGTTTCATATATCACGATCTATTCCTTCCTTTCTTCACACATTTCATTCCCAAGAACTTCCAATCAGAGTTCCTCAATTTTAGTTAATTGTCTCATACTTCATTTGAGGACATATTATGTTGATTTCATCTAGTTAAATATGTGAACCATGCATTATTTCATCCCTTTGATGGAGGAGATCCTTTTGTTTATCATGCCCCAGTGATACCTGTTGTATGCAACCATATGACATTACTTCTAAATTTGAGCATATATACCTCATATTTCTTTTGAATCATCCAGATTTCCTGCAACAGTTTCTTTTGAATGAAGACACTGCATTCCCTTGATCCGCTTCACTGTCATGTCATCATACCATCATTTTATGAATTCCACAAGATTGGAATTATCGAAGAACCATATTTTCTTCTTGATCGATGAATCTTGTAATGAAGTTTCCATTAGAGAACCTTGAGGATCTTGCATATCTTATCCTACAAATTTATTTATTTATTTATTTTTAATTTTAATTTTAATTTAATTATTTATTTATTTATTTTTATTTTTTTAAATTTTTTATTCATTTATTTTATTTTTTTATTTTTTTTTATTTTTTTTATAGATGTATGATAACCATTTTTCCTAGATGGCTTATTCCTTCTTCATAAGTATCACTTGAGCTTCTAATGAGGTTTACCAAGAGCTATATCCTACCTAATTGATCTCCATAGGTTTTGTTCCAGACATTTATCATAATACATATGTCACGAGCTCTTACTTTTAATGCTTCTACCATGATGCCATTCTCTAATATGATGCATACTATTTTATTTTCAAAGCTTCCTAACTATAATACAACATAAGAGTACCTTTTAGTGAAGGATATTCTCCTATTCATAGTAGATATCTTTTACTTCCTCCTTCTTAGGCTTCTTTATCTCAGGCTCTTCTACTTCTTCTGTAATATGGTCTTCTTCCTTATTCCTCTTGTTATTGTCCCTTTTAAGCTTAAGAAAATCTCTTTGATAGTGCTCATATTCTTGACATCCATAGCATTTCACTTTAGCCATGTTATTCTTCTTATTTTGAGGACCAAATTTTCCAAACTTTCCTTTTCTTCTTGACATAGCAGCATACGCTTGATTCTGCTCATTTGTTCCTACACCCAACTTTACTTTCAGCCTAGCTTCTTTGATATTACACAATGACCATAGATGTTGAAAGGGAGTGGCTTCTTTCTTCCTATAAATACTTGAAGTGAAGTTTCCCCCTTCCTCCGGTAGTGCATTCATTAATACAGTGGTCATTTCTTTATCAGACATTATTTCACCCAGATCTTGAAGTTGATCTCTTATCTCAGAAATCCTCATAAAATATGAGGCTATTCCTTCTTCCCTTGATATCTTCAATTTATAGAGTTCTTTCCTTAGAGAGATTACTTCTACAGAAGTACCTATGAAAAATAACTTTACCTTTTTGTCATATATAGATTTTGTAGTGTCTAATTTTGATACATATGGGATGAGAGAGTCTTTGATTGATTCTATAAGAATCCTTTGGGATCTCACTGCCCCCTTCATGAATCTAGTATGTGCTTGAGTATCTTCTTTGGGAGGTTGAATTATTGACCCCTTGATATGGTCCATGACTTCATTCTCAATGAGATTTAGGTATGTTCTCTTCTTCCATGCAAGGAAGTTTGCAGCCCCAACCAATTTGTTTCTTTCCTTGCAAAAAGACATTTTGATAGTATCAGATAAAGTCATAAACTTACATGAGTTTTTTCTGCTTCCTTCCTCCTTAATCTTGATGTTGATATATGATTAATACTTGAAAGGTTGAGAGAGAGTTTGCTTCACATTCCTTCTTGTATGTTATGGCCTTCTTAAGATTATGATCTTGGAACTGCTTCTAGGGTTTTGGTCTCTCTTTCTGCTTCCTTCTTGAGTACGATTTCAAGACTTCTTGCTAGAGTAGATTTCTTCAATCTAGGGTTTCGATGTGTTGAAGATTTTTATCTCTTGCTTGATGTTCTTTGAATTTCTTTCCTCCTTATTTGAAACTTGACTCTTGAGTGTCTTCTTGATTAACTGCCCCTTCTTGACTTTAGCACATACACTCTGACACCATGTTGAGAAATCTAGGGCAATAATGCTTAGGAGATTTCTCTTCTTGATAATTGCTTGTGACATGATTTTACTTCTTGTATTATGATATTCTCTTCGTTATATTATCAATGTGTTCTTTTCATAAAGACAATTACCAAATAAACAATAGAAGACAAGAGACGCAGTATGTAGGCTTGTTAGCCAGGGCCAATACATATCACCCTTTGAGAGGAAAACCCAATCATAAATTATTCTTATAGATGTTCAATTGATGAATACCATGACCATGACAAAGACCCTTGACTCTAGAATCCCCCAAGACCCTTGTGGCTAACCTTGATGTTCTACCTCTTCCCTTGGCTTCCTTCTTCTCTTGAATTGCTCTTCTTGACTTCCTTTAGAGAATCTCAGTCTCTATCCTTCCACATTGCTCTTCTCGGCTCCCTTTAGAGAATCTCGGTCTATACTGGTCTTCTCAGCTTACGCAAAGAAACTCGGTCTCCTCGGTTTAGCACTAGATTAGAAACCCTAGAATAGAGTTTCTCCTTAGCTTCTTTCTTGCGAGATCTATGAACAAAAAAGGTCCCAGTAAAAATCTATACTTCGATCTTCTCTTGCTGCCTTCGGTCCTTCTTTCCTTACACGTGGGATAGTATATGACCCAAGACAAGAACCCCAGAAGAATCTTCGCTATCCCTTCTTCGCACTTCTACTGGTAGGCTCTTCTTCACACTTCTCTTGTAGGCATTGCTCTTCACTAAATTACTTGCTTCTAACTAAGGCCGAGTGTGGCTATTTATACACACTGTCTCATGTCCCTTAAGCCGACATGATCACGAGGAGGAAGGCCGACATCTTTTAGAAAATTCTCCATTCGTTGTATGCTAACTTGAAGAGGATAAGTGACAAGGTCTTGGAGGAATACTTTTCATAGAAAAGTGTGACTCTATAAAATGTGTAATATGACTTCATTACATGATAATGAATCTTTTATGACTAGATGACAAAATTCCTAAAGGCTCTTAATGGGAGCCTTGACTCAAAATAAAATCTCTTGCTCATGAAACCCATGATGCAAGCATTACAATATTTTATTTTTCTTCTTTACTTCTCTTTACATAAAATCACAATTACATGTCATCATAAAGACCGAACCTAGTTACACTTTTCAACACATTACTACCTATGAAACTCATGATGCAAGCATTACAATATTTATTTTTCTTCTTTACATATCTTTACATAAAATCACAATTACATGTCATTATAAAGACCAAACCTAGTTACACTTTTCAATGCATTACTACCTACTTATGTTAAGGTGATATAAATCCCAAGCTTTGCTGCCGTTTGCATAACCTATCTTGGAAATAACACAAATCAATATTCAAAATCAAATTTGATATGTAAAAAATTAAAATCATACATTTGAGAGTAAGTATATTTTGAGCAATATATTACTTGGCTATGACTGGTTTCAATTTTTTGAACAAGAGGATTAAGCAAAACTTGAGATAACCACTGCCTTATCTAATTGCTCCATTACTCAATATGAGGTTAAGCACCTAAGTTTTGAAAGGCTTCCATGGATTTCTCCAATGACATCGAAGGGGGGAGGTCACCATCTCCTTGTTTAGGTGGTGCATTAAAATTTTGTGAGATTGGAGACATCCTAATTGTCCTCAGGGAGGTGTTTCTTGGATTGCCAGAGAAAAAACAAGACTTGGAGTGTTGCCACCTATTCCATGAAGGCTTGGTGATGGCATTGTAAGACCTTGGTTTGAAGGTGTTGCTAGCTTTGACATAGACTCTGACAGTTTTTCTTCCACATTTTCCAGAAACTCTTCAAGCTTTTCTTCCATCAATATTTCCTCCTTTGTAAGACTAGGCCTTGGTTTAGACCATGGTGTTGAAAATTGTTTGTCCCAAAGGGATGTGCTTTGGCATGGTACTTGTGATCCTGGAAGAGATCAAGTACCTCAAGATCCTGGTGATCTATTTCCAACTAGAGTAGTGAATGACGAAATGTTTCTGACACCCACGTCTCACCTCTCTAATATAGACCATTGATATTGACTAGACATTAGTCCACGATAACTTTTAGAAGGCGATTGTTGTACATGTGCTAATAGAGATGAGGGGGATGGAGTTGATGATTTCTTTGATCTTTGTGGCTATTTTATACTACCAATATTTCAACGAAAGTCTGTATTTCCCTCCTCAATATTCCTCTTCCTTAACCCCTGAAGTTCTTTTTGATGTTATACGAAACCAAATGTTGTTGTAGGTTTGTTTGTTGTTGATCTTGTTGCTAAATCTCAAGAGGGGTTTGAAAAACATCATAACCATTTGAATTCGCCATTCACTGCAACAAAAATTCTTTTAAGATAGCCAAAATACTTGCAAGGAACAACAACCCTACTATTATCTGTAGCACCTTGACAACCCCATCTACAATTATAAAAATGAACAATACTAGTCATATTCCAACTTACAATCCATTCTATTAACCATGAAAAAGTTTAAAAGCTATAAGATAGGAAGCCAAAACAGTGAACTCACAAGCAATGTATTGTAGGATGCCTACAACTGCTATCAATTCAACAACTGTTTGTTCCCTGCAACAATTTATGAAAAGCACTTTGTCACAAAAACACTTGAAAACTTACTAGCCTTTAAAAACAGTCCATAGGTAAAAAGAGCTTTGTTCATATGCAGAGCTCTCCCTGGAGATAATCTAGGAAGTAAATATAGAACATAATTTTCTCACTTAGGTGGTTTGGCCTCATGTGTAAGAAGTAGATATTGAATCCTACAGTAGCATGGTCCTTGGACATTGAATTATTGCTACCAATATAAAATTTAAGGTACTTTGTCATGAATCGTTTATGGAAATAGAAGCACAAGCTTAATATATAATACCATGGTAAGCTGGAATTACTAGAAAACACAAAATGAAAATAATCCAGGTCATGAGGGAACGTATCAGAATATCTATTAATGTATAGAATATCATGATCATAAATTATAAAATAGTGAATTTCTAAACCATACTTCCTAATTGATTTCCTAGACCACGGTGAGAATGGTGCCTATGGTGCAGGACTCCTAAGTCATGGTAAATATTTAGGTGCCTAATAAGATTTGCAACATTTTAAAAACAATACAACAGTTTAAATAACGAAAAACAAATTAATAAATGGTATTTTGAATTTTAAAATAGGATTAAAAATGTTGGTGATATTGGATCACCAACATGTCATTTTTAATGGTATGGTTTCACTAATAACTAGCATCATTGTCCATTAAGTGATGATACTAGCATAGTTATCATTGTCTATTGAGTGATGATAACAACATGGTTATGCAACAAGTCATTTTAAGTGGCGTGGTTTCACTAATAACTAACATCACTGTGCATTCATTGAGGGTTAACAACATGGTTTTGACTTATGTTAGGTGTTTCCTCAAACTAAAATAAAATCACTATCAACTAATTGACGATGAACAAGATGGTTATGATAGGTGTTGCCTCAAAATAAAATAAATGATAAAGAAACAATAGAATCAATATCTGAAAAGTAATTCTTTCCTGTTGCATCTCATCCAAAGAGCCATCTACAATTTATAACTGCGATAAAACCTTGTCCAATGTTTCATGAAGAAACATCGTATTACTTACTCTTCACATAGTTTTATAGATCTCATTTTTGGGTTGTTAGGATTTAAATTGAAAACCAAGCATAAGAATGACATTTAACGGGAAGTGTATAAACCATTTTAAAAAATACAAATATAAAAATAACAGAGAAATGTTAAAACTTCCAAGTTGGTAGTAGTTTGAACTAATTAAGTGTGTAATTATAAACCGAATCTTGAACCCAAAAATACACTAAATGCCTTGTTTATGAATTTATTTTTAACGTAGAGCTTACCCTACAAAAATGTCCAACATAGTGATTTCAAAAGCAAGACATATGGTGATAATGATAACATACGTTACCATGGAGGATCAGAGACTTCTCGTAGATAATGTAGAGGAAATGGATGGGTTCACATAGATTGAAAAATTTGACTAACTTTTTTGGTGGGCTTTTGGGATTCCCCATGACTCTGTAAACCTAGAACTATGAATTTAATCATATGTTGTTTGTGTTGATACCAATTCGAAATGGGTCTAAAAAAAGAAGAGGAAATAGTGAAGATGAGCTTCCACGCTATTACCTCGCGGGGAACTTCAATCCCACATGAATTCGAATGATCTTTAGGGTTTCATTTGTTTTCAAAATGTGTGAGCCTTTTGTTTGACATGTAGTCACGTGAGATTAGGGAGACGACCTTAGGACTCGAGGGTTTGCGGGGAGAGTAGTTATGGAACGAAATTTCATTCTTAATGAATTTTTTTCCAAAATTTTAAAAAGTTATTATTATAATATAGATCATTATGTTAATTGTGGAAATTGAATCTAAGTGTAAAATGATAACAAATTCTTCTATCTTTTTATGTATATTTTTCTATTCTTCGTACCTGTTGTGCTATACAACAACCCTCCATTTCTTATTAAAAATCTTTATATAAAATTTTTAATAAGAAATGGGTCCCTTTTTAAAATCAACTTAGTTAGATTTGTGTGTCCACAAATAAAAATGGTATTAACCCCATAATAAGGAAAATCTTTATTAAAAGAACCGATATAAATAAATCATTTTATAAAGCCTTTTGATAAAAAAACAAAATGTTCCTTTAAATTATAAAATAATTCTACATTGCGATAAAGCGATCGAAGATCGCATATCGCAATGACAGAAGGGACAAACACAAAATAACCCCCATCCAATTCTCCGATCCGATATCGCAATCGGTAATCGAAGATATTCGTTGATAAAGGAGCATAAGTAAAGGCCTCATCAAATCTCTCGATGCGATAAAGTGAATCGCTAATCGGAAATGGGGCATGCGATCAATTAATGGGGCATGCATCTCAAAAGGTAAATATACATTGAAAAATGGTTTGCATGCATAAATACCCCTCTCCATTATATTGTAAATATTATCTTTCGGCAATCGGAAATATTCATTGTAAACGCTAAAGCCTTCCCCTCTAAAACTCGCGATTGCGATTTGCAATTTATCGCCGATCACTGATCAATCAAATCTAAAGCACACTTGAAATAATCATTCGATATACGATTGACAAGCTGGGTATTTATGATATTAATTCATCACAATTGGCAGTTCGAACGGCTATTTAATATTACAGTTAACGATAGATCCTTAGAATATTTCATCCGTGGTAATTCTTAACTGTATTTCATTTATCATATGTCAATCACCACAATTCTATTCATTATCATATTGGCTTGCGGTAGTAGTATTTCTATGTTACGGTTTGCAACTGTTTGTGCAGAGTCTCTCCGAATTCAAAAGTCCATAGAAAATGGGGAAGAAATCAAAGAAGTCCACAACAACTCCTGTGGCTAAACAACCAGAACAAAGCAAGAAAGGATTACTCTCAGATACGACATGCCTTGGTTTGGGAAATACTAGCTGGGAAAGCATCTATAATTTGATAGAAGCAAAGGAGCCTGAGGAATTACCAGAGGAAGCCACTGTCGATTCAACCAATAAATCAGAAGGAACTCTCAAGGAATTGGCTTGTTCTTATCTTCACAGGATAGCGGCGCAAGCCAAAGTTTTGTTGTATACTGATGTGGTAAGATGGGTAGTGGAGAAAATCCCTACTTCGGACAAAACATTTTGCACAACTAAAGGGAGGATATTTGGCTCATTCAAGCCTGAATATCTCAGGCAAATGTACCATCTATCGAAGCCCGAAAAACACTACAACAAAGCATTCCTAGAAGCATTTGCAAAAGAAAATGACTTAGAGTCGGACCCGATTAAGAAATGGAGGCATTTCCCCGAGAAGCACAAACATGAGACATCGGGTAAGTACTCTGTCGACTCATTAGCTTCTCCTTACTGCTATGCTGGAGCTATGATATGTAGATTATGGGGACAACATGATTCTGCCAAATTCACTATAGATATGGTCCCACTAATGGAAGCATAAATTAATGGTTATGTTACGGATTGGGCAAATATTTTGTTTGATAAACTAGCCACAACAATTTTAGAATATAGATCAAATGCTCATACAAAGTCTCAGACCATTCCCCCCTTTTACTACAGTGCATATATTATGGATACTATTTGTTTTAATTCCGAATACCCGATACTCGGATGGAAATGGACTGCCCAAGATCTGAACCCGATTCATATTTATCATCAGCAATTGTGGAAAGCTCACTACAAAAACCACCTGTACAGAATTTGCAATGGCTTTGTTCTACCTACATATTATTCTATTTTCAATAAGCCTGCCCCTAGAATATCCCAGGAAGCACAAATTGACCTAACAACAGTAGGCAGCTGGTTCAGGGAGGAAAAATTTACCTATATAAGGCTTTTTGGCAACCTTACTAAACCCCATGTCCTCCCCCTGTATGTGCCTGATAAATTGTTAGCACGAGAATTGGCATATCAAATAACTATTGAAGGGACATCGAAAACCCTTAGAAATTATAAGAAATAGGTATGGCCTATATTCCCTTTACGATGCGGCATTTTCACTTTACATGACTATAAGCATGCAGAGAAAGAAGCAGAAAAGATGCAGATGTTGAATCTTGCCACTATTCCTAACAGGCAATATGATCCAAATAAGGTTGCCTATAATGTTCTTGAACAAGCTAAACTTGCTAAGTTCGATCATGAAGCAGATGTTTTTGATGATTTATTTGCTTCAGCTGAAACATTCTTTCAAGTTAAAGCATTGGCTAGGATCAAATATGAAGAAGAAGGGTTAGAAACATTTAATAGGCTTAGAGATCAGAGGTTGCAAACTCTGCCTTTAGACCTATTAGCCACAACCCCTACAATTCAGCCAACAAGTCAAACTGAACAAAAAACTGTCGACAAAAATCCTGCAGTGGAAAAGGTTCCTGAAAAAGAAAATTACCAGAACAGGAGCAGGAGCAAGAAAAGAGTAGTGAACTCATGGATACGAGTGATTATGTTGATCCCAAACTACTCAAAGAATGGCAGCAATTCGATTCAATCATCAGCAATACTGAAAGTCAACAAGGATTCAGAACTCTTGAGGTGACAACTGGTCAAAAGACAACAACTAATACAGTTCCGATTGAAGGAACTATCGACCCACCCATGACTCAAAAGGATGTAGAAATAATCCCCGAAAATCCTTCTGATGAAATTGTTCTACATATAGAAGAAATACCACCCTTGGATGTCTTCTACAGCCCTAAGCATAGGGTTGTAATCAAGAGGCAAAGGAAAAAGAGAAAACTTGATCAATATTCTCTTTTACCTTCACAAATGGAGATAACAAATGTGGTATGGAGAGAAGAAGTCAACCCTTCTGAAGATCTCACTAAACTCTCTCAGTATGCTGGAGCATACACAGCAACTACTATGGACAAAGCATCGAAAGTAAGCAATTTACTTAAAGAAAAGGATCAAGCAATTATTTTGTTAGAGACACAGGTACAGGAGAAGCAGCAAAGGATAGAGCAATTAGAACAACAGTTAGTAGCTCAGAGGCAGTCAAATGATCAATTAAATGAGCAATTTCTTAAAGAAAAACAAAGAATTGATCAAAATGCAATTCAGAAGCAGCAAGAGCTATCTCAGGCATTGAGCAAGCTGAAATCATTAAACGAATAGTTGAACAAATCAAAAGAAGAACAAATTGCTCAACTGTCACTGCAAATAGAGAGATTTAGAGGATATCCCCAAGTCGGAGAATTCAAATTGGAGGCTCTCCAAATTACCAAAACATTGTCTAATCAATTGAGCCTATTATGTCACAATATCTCTCTCGTTCTTCCCTTATGTGAAATTTCCTCATCTATGATTGATAAGTCAGTTGATGCAAGACAGAAATTGGAGCAAGCAGATGAAACAATAACAGAGTTTCTGTCTTGGCAAGAAACCAAAGAAGGAAAAGCTACAAATCTACCCCAAATTCTCGAATCGCATAAGGAAATCCTATTCCTTGAATGGCAATCTCAACTGATGAAAGCAGAAAGGGCAACGTCAAGATGCAGATCAATGATAAGTAATCTGATTGAATTGATTAATAACACTCTTTATTTGTCAAATTTAATTATAGAATGTTCTCTAGGGAAACTTCCATCAGTGAAAGCATTGGAACAGACATGGAAGCAGGAGCTGGAAAAGAGGGAAAGATTAATCGTAGGCATTCAAACTTTAACATGGGATACCTTTTGGTTCTTCCTTGTTAAACCACATAGTCAGCAAACAACGATGAAATGCCTCACCGATGCAATCAGTTGTATGATTCCTGAAATTACAGATGCCACATACACTGCCCAGTTACATTCGCGAATGAGTCATCCACCAGAATTGCAACCGATGCTTGCCATTTGCTAGCTCAGGACACAAGATAGTCAGCCAAAACAGTGAATCACTCTAACCGACTACAACATACCTATTTTGAGGAGATTATCACAATTTCTGTGATTTGGTTAATACCAACACATAGCATTTTTATTTCATAGTTTGTTAGTTTAGATAGTATTTATAGACCCTTTCATGTTTTTAGAAAGGGTCCTCAAATTTTTGTATTAAGACTTGGATTGGAAGTTGCACTATTGTGCTTCCGATATATATTTTTTATGAAAACTGGACCTGAATTCTAAGTTTTGATGAAGAATACTTTTATGTGATATGCACTATTGCTTCTTATGAAAGTGTTTCCAAGTTAAAAGGCGGGATTTGAATGCAATTCATATCGGAGGAGATTCAAACACATATGGTACTATTATCTATGTTCTTGCTTCATGCTTTTATGTGAATCAACATTTATTCATTTTTTCTATTATTGATGTATGTATATGCTTTTACAACAATTCTTTTACTTATCACTATTGAATGTTTAAAGAATTGTTATTTTTCATATGTATGTGTATCAATAATATATAAAGAATAGTGTAATAATGTTTTAATCATTACTTTGTTCAACTATTTGAACAAAGTAATTATCATTTGAATGAATATTCTTGTTTATAAGTAGAGTCATCTATATGCCTACTTGTCAATAAGAACTATCAAAAGTTGCACTAAGAGAAAGACTTCTCGGGATAGATTAGTTGTTTATATTATTGCATATTAGAATAAATCATCCATCATTACCATTAGATATTAGAAAATCAATCACTTATCCATCCCATTTATAAATCATTGGGAAACTAGTCCCATTATATCTAGTCGGAGCCACCACACCAAACGGAAAAGGAGCTGCTTTTAAGGTCCAGACCGGGTGGTTTTCCCTGATGTTGATGCAGCGATTTTTGAGGCCTCAACAGTACCATTCATCTCTGTTTTGATACCATTGCTATAGGGAAAATTGTGCTAGAAAATAAGACATTATGGAAATTGATGTAATTTTATTTACGTTTGATCAATATAATTTTTAAACTTACCAAAAAAACAATACAAATGACTTATTTATATCTTAGCGTAGTCATATAAATTAATTGGATTATAAATGTCAATATACATCAATTAATATATCTCACTTGCTAAAATTTTAAAAATTATAAAACTAACTAAATTATAACTTTATTTTCCTCTATGGGGTGATATCGGAAATGAATGAAGTGCAGAGCGGGGCATTTACTCCCCAACCCATGTGGCCTACACATCGATGAAACATGTCAAATACTCTTCTGGTGGCGAGAGGGAGCCGATGGTTCTTTAATGTTTTATAGGTATAAATGGTCATTGAGTTCCTCCAGGACGTCTACATCCGCAAGAAGGGATTCCATAGGCTCACACCTCGAACCTCAAAGTAATACCAGGATTCACTTACTTCCCAGGAAGTCCAGAATCCACTACAAGGTAAAATCTACATCCAATGTCCAACGCTATAATCCCTGACCACTTGTCCTCTCAGAGAACAATTATCGACTCATTGTTCCAGGGCACACTCCCAATGTGCATTTGATTCCATCTGGCAATGATAATGACCAAAAGAAATATATCCATGGCCTTCCCTTCTTTGCTACACAGTCCCTCAGGAAATCCAGTCACCCCTTATGTGCAATCACTCACCTTCCAAGTTCCTTAGCATTCCCTATCCCGGACAATCCATCCCTTGGCCAAGGCTTCCTCGCATTAGAAGGTCAAACAACCAAGGCATATACGTACCTCCAAACAATCATATTAGTCATAACATGCTCATGGAAATCAATGGACACTATTGGGTACCAGTGTCCCACAATGGCCCTGCTCCTGAAGTGCTTTACCAACATACTATTGCATGTTTCAATTCCTTTTGTTATTGCTGCTAATGCTTGTCATTAGTTTCGGCCACCCACTCAGGCATTTCATGCTCTCCTATACACACCACACAATTTCCATTATATTCAAAATAAATAAATAACTTCAAATCATACCTCATTGGTGGCTCGTCAATAAGGTACCCTTGCAATTTTATTCGCTTCTTGTCACAACAAGTCAAACTAGCATCTTTGACCAAATCATCATGTATAAACAGATCACATCAGGTTAGCTCAAAACACAACCATCATATATCAAAATCATAAATCACATGTAACCATCATAAACTAGAATCATATATCATATATAATCATCATAGACCAGAATCATAAATCACATGCATAAAAAAACTGAAATAAAATATTGATACTTATCTTTTAGTCAATCCTTAGCTTCTAACTTTGTCCTTATTTTGTATGCATACCGTATCGGTTTCCAAACTCAACAAACATCCAATGCCTTTGCTTCTCTTCAATCACATACACATACACAATGTACATCACAACACATACATCCATACACAACGTACGGCATCACACAATGCATATACCTACACCAGATATACACCACAACACATACACCAACACTTGGTGTACAACACAACACAATACATACTACTACATTTGGTATACAACACAATACAAAACAACAAATACACATGTGATGATGCCACAACTACACAATGCACATACGCGGTATCGCATGTACACAACACAACATGTATGACATGCACATAATACCACATGTACACTAGTACCACATGTAAAACATGTACACAGTACCACTTGTACACAACACCACCTGCACAACATGTGCAATACATCACAAGTACATGCCACCACCTGCACAGCGCATATGCAAAACCACATGTAAACCGCATCACTTGTACACAATACCACATATACACAGTACCACATGCATGATATGTACACGACACCAAATGTACACAACATCACATGCACGACATGTACACAACACCCCATGCACACAGCACCACATGTACAACATGTACACAACACCACATGCACACAAAACCACATGTACAATCATGCACACAATACCATATGTACATTTCACCAATATGCACACAACACCATATGTACATAACAATGCATATACAACATGTACATAGCATCATATGTACACAACACCTGCATATCCAACATCCACGCAACACCATATGCACACAATGCCACATATTCATCAAGCGAACAATATGATATGTACACAACATCGCATATCCAACATGTACATAGCACCACCTATATCCAACACTGCATATGTAATATACACACAACACCATATATACAAAAACCATACAAAATCATATGTACATAATACTACACATACAATATTACACATCGCCATAGGTACAATCACTGAATATACAACATGCGCAACATATACACAACAACAACACTGCACATCCAAAACCATACTTCCTCTACTCGGAACCTTTCTTCTAGTGTCTCTCTGCCATCCATGCTTATCCTAGCATGACATAAAGCACATTGTTTTCATTCTGTTGATGTATCCTTGAACGTTACGTGCCATAACATAAACATAGACATAATACAAGCGTACAATATCAATTCATATCCACATGATACTGACCTCATATATTTTTCATGACTACTCTTCCAACTTGATTCCTCATAAACCACAAACCTCTTCATGCCATTCACTTACATAAGCAATCATTCCTCCACAAGAATGATCCTTGGTGACCCTATTAGACAATGATATACATACATAAATGTATACATATAAACATCAACATAAAACAATCATGATCCCTAATTACCTTGTCAGATAACAACATACATATATTCACATAAACATTAGCATGAAGAAATCACAATCACAACATAATTACTAGATATCATAAGGCTAAGGTTAAGAGAACTTCCTTTATTCATGCACAACATGAACAATATTGAGAACCACAGTCCCCAACATAGACAAGGCATCTGAAACCTCAAATCCATTTACTTTACCCTTTTTGTTACCTTTCTCATGATTTTCATATCACCCTCCATTTACGTCAATGGGAACAACCAATCCAACCAGTTGTCATATGCTTTCCTTCAACTTCCCTTATACATGCACTGAGCTTCAACCAGGACTTACATCACTAGTTGGGTACCACACAAATCTCCCTAAACTCCATTAAATTTCCTCTTTCCCAAGCCAATCCCCAAGACTCAAAACTTAAAAGGCAAGACAAGAAACAAACAAGAAAAAAACCATGAAAATCAATAACAATACGAATTCACACACAAAGTGGCAAGGCCTTGCACCAGACCTAACAAAGATGACATCAAGTGCAACCAAATCACAAATACCGAAACCAAAAAACTGGAAACAAACACCATGACTCCATTCCCACGAGTTTCCAATGCTTCCAAGTGAAAGCTCAACTCGAGCTTTCTTTAAGATTTCATAGCAATCTCTTTTGACATGCAATCCCTTGCATCATACTGCCATAAACACATAACTGTCAGTGCATAAGTAAATGTAATAATATACCAATTATCTTACCTTGTTGTGCCAATCGCGTTGCCTTGTAACTGAACACACATGTCAGCCAAATGTTCCAAAGACCAAGACAACATATCTACTAACTTGAAATCAACATTTACCAAGACTAACAATCATGTCATAATCCATAGTCAACTCATAGTCATTAGACATAATTCTACAACTGTCACCTACTTACAATCAAGTACATATCAACTATATCAATACATATGTGTGAGTAAAACCATCTTGAAACAAGATCCTTTATTGATGAAATATTATAGACACATAATAATATCATGCGATTAATCAAACATTCAACAACAAATAGACGACATAATAGACACCAACACTCAAACACCAAATAGGCGACATAATCAAACATTCAAGCACAAAGTAGACGACATAAGCAAGCTCATACCTTAATGTATCTCAGGGGAGGCTATCTTGTATACACAATCAAGCTAGAATAACATGATATAACTTCAAAACATATCAACTCAACCATAAATAAGGTCATGATATCCATAACAATAGCTAGCTAACATGTTCACATCAGAAAATCATAAACAATTATTATTCATGTATAACAATCACAAATGCGAAGTCAGTCCAGATTAGTAAAACACAATATCAAAAATATGCCGAGTCATACCTAAATGCCATAACCCTAACCATATACATAGGCCAATCCAATTTAGTATGATACACATAACATCAAGATCTTAATGTAATAACCCTAATCATCAAGTTACTACCATATAACAACAACAAGTTATATACCATGCTCATCAACAACATATAACCTAATCATCAAGCTAACTATCATATAACAACAATAAGTTAACCTATAGCATACTTATCAACAACATATAACATAATCATCAATTTATCTAACATAAAACAACAATAACAATGCATACAACCACATGTTACTACCATTCATGACTATCTGACACGTGCATATGACTACACTAATCATCTATCATCTATCATTTATGTAACCATAACATCAATAGAATAAAAGGAATACACATAACCATAATGCATATAACAATCCTTAAGCTACATACCTACATGCCCAACATATAAACCTGTATGATGGCATGCTCTTGCCTCGAGGTCCAATGCTGCAACTTCACTTTGATGGTTTGCATCTCCAGTTCTATCTCAGCGAACACATTAGCATCATAACATACCAATATCATCATGATGACCTAATTGCATATAATGACCTTATGCACAAAAACCTTCATCATGTGAATGCATGCATAAGAACATATAGACACTGACATGCATAAAAAATGCATATTCAACTATACACTCATGATGACTCATCCCACAACAACACCATCAACCTTCACATGGCGACATCACTACAACCATGATCAACACCATGAAAATGCAGCAAGCACATGGACTACATGCATAAGGAACACATATGCAATCGACATGAATGCATGACCAACACACTGCCCATCCAGTCCAAGTGTTGAACCATGCTCTAATGCCACTATGTAACACCCTCATACCACATCTACCCAAGTAACCGGCCAACCGAGGTAAATATACGACAAGAGGCCACTATAATGGGATTCAACCTCCTAGGTGACCTTAAGGAAGTGGAATCAACGGAAACCCACAACACATACCTTCTATACCCACTATATGACTCCCAAAAGCCTTCCTAGTCATCGCCATGACTAGTCCTTGGGTCCCACTAAGTTTTTAGACCATTAAACCCATGGACGCTCCATTGATATGGACAAGGGTGCGTATGGGAGCTCGAGACGCTACTAAAACAAGGCATGGGTGCATTTAGGGAGTTTTATCCTTAGTCTTATTCCTGCAACTCTAGGATTTGTGCCACTTTTTTAGGCCCAGAGCCCAGGTCACTTCCCAAAACTCAATGATAGGTTCATAAATGAAATTTCACAACGGAACAAAGATAGATTTGCAAAAACATAAACTAGGACTAGACTGGACCCCTACTAGCCATGACAAGCATTTTGTCAAACATGTCACAAACATGAAAGCTACAAGTCTTAACAACAGAACTGCGCATAGGGGTCTCATACTTATATGAGAATTGCTAAGAAGCATTGATGCCTCAACATATTAGCTGAAATTTCATCTATTAGGCCCTATATACATTGTTCATTCATTAACAAGTAAAAAAATGATGAGAGCCATACATAGCCACTGTCATAATACATGTTCATAACAACCATAATAACAATAGAAATACGAAGGAAACAACGACCATATAATCCACATATAAATCAATTTAATACTCATGAAATAACAAGGAGAAATAACCTCATATTAATGATGCAAAGGCCAACCAAGTTTGAGACTTCCTCAAACCACTCAACCATAGATTGGCTGAACCAAATATTTCTTTCAGCCAATTACCCCTGTGCCATATTCCAAGCATGCATGTGGGATTTAAAACCAAACTCAACCAGGGCTTCTCGAGGCTACACCACCTCACCCTCATCAATAGAACCAGTCTTTACTGCAATCCATCCTGAACGACTAGGCCATAAAACAAACATGGATTCCACCGAATTTATTCACCTACATAGTGAGGAATTTCCTTGTCTCTTAGTCTCTAGGATTTACCACAATCCACACTGGATCACTAGGCCCTAACTGAGACTCCACCCTATAGGATTTATTGTACATCCAATCATTCTCTGGCAAGGATTCCTATGACTAATCAAGGGAAACCACCTCTAGGATTTACTGTATATCCTGCCATTAACTGGTCGAGGATTCCTAAGCCCACTAAGGCACACAATACCTAGATTTACCGCAACCCACAATCCATTTCAGGGGTCACTAGGCTAGTGGCTTTACCACAATCCATAGTCTGGTTCAGGGATCACTAGGCCATGTGTTCTTTCGTTTGGATATCCACCTCACTCAGCTTTGAATCCATCTGACCATCCATTTCAACCAAAACATGAGAACCCCATCACACCATGGCTATCTAGAAATGGAAAGAATAGGATGAAAACACTATCACACCTGGAAAAACCCATGCAATGACAACAAAGAACCACATGCAATAACATGTATGCCAAATCTAGCCAGTAAATCACACATGAAAATCTATACCTGCAAATAATCCTGTTGTAGCTACTTGATCCCTCTCATTCTTACTTGCTCGTTCCATCCTCTTGCCTTATTTTCCGTTATTGATATAATGCCAAAGTTCTCTAAGAAAACTCAAAGTGTCCTAGAGTGAGAGAGAGAGAATAATGAGAGAGCTCCAAAACTGAACTGACAAAAGGTTATAGTAACTAAGCCTGATCAAAAGCTTGCCAACTGATCCTCAAAACCCGTTTTATTAATGACACCTCTATTTTCTTCATTTTCCATTATTTTCCTTCAATTTCCTCCTCACATGCAACCTGTGACCTTTCACCTTCCTTTTCTCTAATTTCCATTATTTTCACAAATAAAATTCCAATAAATGCCTCATGACTTTCTAAAGCCTTTGCCAATTTCATTAGCCACAATAAACCGAAGTGACACCCCACTAGGATGTTTTTGCCTACCATTCATCTTTGAATACATGTCCCATGACTGTGGTCATATATTTTTATATTTACATGGGTGTTTTAACCAGGGATGTTACAAAACCCTCCTCCTTGGTGGAACACCATCTCCGATGTTCAATGACACCTATAACCAACAAGATCGTTGAAAAAAAAACATACTTCCCATGGAGTTTTATAACATAGCTCGTTGCAATATTTACAATAACCATCTGCTAAAACCTGACAAACATACAATTTATTAGAGCTTTATAACACATCTCATTATGATATTTACAATAATAACCACATATACACACATACACTTTTGCTTCACCTAGTGAATAATCATACTGTGTATGGAGCTTTATAAATCCAAATCGATACAGTCTTTACAATAATACACACATATACACATATGCACATTTTCTCAACCAACAAATGAAAGGATACGATGCCTGCATCCAATGTCCAACACTATAATCCTGTGTCAGTTTTCCTCTCAATGAACAATTATTGGCTCATTGTTCCAGGGAACAATCCCAATGTGCATTTGATTCCATATGTAAATGTTAATGACCAAAGAAAATATATCCCTAACCTTCCCTTCTCTGCTACACTATCCCTAGGGCAATCCGGTCACCAATTCCATGCAATCACTCACCTTCCAAGTTCGCTGACATCCCCTATCTCGGGCAATCCATCCCTCATCAAGGCTTCCTCGCATCAGAAAGTCAAACAACCAAGGCATATACCTACCTCAAAACCATCATATCGGTCATAGCTTGCTCATGAAAATCAATGGATGGTACTAGTGTCCGACAATGGCCCTGCTCTCGAAGTGCTTTACTAGCATACTGCAGCATGTTTCAATTCCTTTTGTTATTGCAGCTAATGCTCGTCAATAGTTTCGACTACCCAACCGGGAATTTCATGCTTTCCTTTACCAAGCACATTATTTCCATTAGATTCAAAATAAATTGAAATAACTTCAAATCATACCTCATTGGTGGCCCGTCAATAAGGTACACTTGCAATTCTGCTCGTTTCATGTCACAAGAAGTTAAACTAGCATCTTTGAAAAAATCATCATGTATAAACACATCACATTAGGTTAGCTCAAAACACAACCATCATAGATAAAAATCATAAATCACATGTAACCATCATAAACCAGAATCATAGATCACATGTAAAATAGTCCAGAATCATAAATCACATGCATAATAAAACTGGAATAAAATATTGATACTTATCCTTTAATCAATCCTTAGCTTCTACCTTTGTCCTTATTTCGTATGCACACTGGATCAGTTGCCACACTCGATAAACATCCAACGCCCTTTCTTCTCTTCAATCACGTACACATACACAATGCACATCACAACACATACATCCACACGCATCGTACAACATCAGACAATGCATACACCTACACCTGATATACATCACGACACATACACCTACACTTGGTATATAACATAATACAATACATACTCCTACATTCAGTGTATAACATAATACAAAACAACGAATACACATGTCATGATGCCATGAATACACAATGCACATACATAGTACCACATGTACACAACACAACATGTACGACATGCACATAATACCACATGTAAAACATGTACACAACACCACCTGCATAACATGTGCATAACATCACATGTACACGACACCACCTGTACAATGTGTACACAACACCACATGTACACCACACCACCTATTCAATGTGTACACAATACTACATGCACAACATGTACATGACACCACATGTACATAACATCACATGCACGACATGTACACATCACCCCCTTCAAAAAACACCACATGTACAACATCTACACAACACTACATGCACACAACACGACATGTACAATCATGCACACAATACCATATGTACATAGTACCACTTGTACAACATGCACACTACACCATATGTATATAGCACTGCATATACAACATGTACATATCATCATATGTACACAACACTGCATATCCAACATACGCACAAAGCCATATGCACACAATGCCACATATCCATCATGCGCACAACACGATATGTAAACAACACCGCATATCCAACATGTACATATCACCATTTGTACTCAACACTGCGTATGTAATATACACACAACACCATATATACAACAAGCATACAACATCATATGTACACAATAGTACATATACAACATTACATATCACCACAGGTACAATCATTGAATATACAACATGCACAACATATACAAAACAATAACATTGCACATCCAAAACCATACTGCCTCTACCAAGCAACCTTGCTTCCAGTGTCTCTCCGCCATCCATGCTTATCCTAGCATGCCGCAAAGCACATTGTTTTCATTCCATTGATGTATCCTTCATCGTTACCTATTATAACATAAACACGAGCATAATATAAGCATACAATATCAATTCATATCCACATGATACTGACCTCATATATTTGTCATGACTACTCTTCCCACTTGCTTCCTCATAAACTAGGAAACTCGTCATGCCATTCACTTGCATAAGCAATCATTCCCCCACAAGAATGATCCTTGGTGACCCTGACAAACAACGACATACATGTATGCATATAAACATGAACATAAAACAATCATGATCCATGATGACCCTGTCAAATAACAACACACATACATACATATATGCATATAAACATTAGCTTGAAGCAATCATGATCACAACATAATTACTAGATATCATAAGGGCAAGGTTAAGAGAAATTCCTTTATTCATGCACAACATGCACAATATTGAGAACAACAATTCCCAACATAGCTAAGGCATATAAAACCTCAAATCCATTTAATTTACCCTTTATGTTATCTTTCTTAGGCTTTTCCTATCACTGTCCATTTACCTCAATGGGCCTAACCAATCCAACTAGCTATCATACGCTTGCCTTCAGCTGCCCTTATACATGCAGTGAGCTTCATCCATGCCTTTCATCACTTGTTGGGTACCACACAAATCTCCCTGAACTCCATTAAATTTCCTCTTTCCCAAGCCAATTCCCAAGTCTCAAAACATAAAAGGCAAGACAAGAAACAATCAAGAAGAAAACCATGAAAATCAATAACAATACGACTCCGCACACAAAGTCACAAGGCCCTGCACTAGACATAACAAAGATGCAATCAAGTGCAACCAAATCACAAATACCGAAACAACAAAACGGCAACAGACACCATGACTCGATTCCCACGGGTTTCCAATGCTTCTAAGTGAAAGCTCAACCCGAGCATGATTTAAGATTTCATGGCAATCTCTTTTTCCATGCAATCCCCCGCATCATACTTCCATAAACACATAACTGTCAGTGAATAAGTAAATGTAACAATATACCAATTATCTTACCTTGTTGTGTCAATCACGTTGCCTTGTAACTGAACACACATGTCAGCCACATGTCCCAAAGATCAAGACAACATATCTACTAATTTGAAATCAACCTTTACCAATACTAACAATCATATCATAATCCATAATAAACTCGTAGTCATTAGAGATAATGCTACAACTATCACCTACTTACACTCAAGTACATATAAGCTATGTCAATAGATATGTGTGAGTAAAATAATCTTGAAACACGATCCTATCTTGATGCAATCTTATAGACACATACTCATATCATGTGATTAATCAAATATTCAACAACATATAGATGAAATAATAGACACCAACACTCAAACACCAAATAGACAACATAATCAAACATTCAAGCACAAAGTAGATGACATAAGCAAGCTTGATTAGCATGATATAATTTCACAATCAAGCTAGATTAGCATGATATAATTTCACAACATATCAACTCAACCATAAATGAGGTCATAATATCCATAACAATATCTAGCTAACATGGTCACATAATAAACTCATAAAAAATTAATATTCATGCATAACAATCACATATGCAAAGTCAATCTAGATTAGTACAACACAATATCACAAATATGTTGACTCATACCTGAATGTCGTAAACCTATGTAGAAATTTTGAATAATATGACACATATTCACAGAGATTATCCTGATTATACACTTATAAGCGGAACATGCATAATACATAACCTCCTCTACGTTGATCATCAATTTACAGAAGCAAAAACATTCACATGCGCACATAGAAGCATCAATCAAACTCATTAACAACAGTATGTATCCCGGGGAAAGCATCTCGCTAAAAACCCCAACTATCTGTATATTATATTGATTGAATCATGTAACATTACAAAGTACAATGCTTCTCACAAGTACTCAGTACTATCTCCATATGTTACACACAATACAACTCAGATCTGATCTCCAAATCTCCCCCGCTGCTTGCCTGCCTCCACTGCACAATACCTGCTCAAGAACTGATGAGAATGGTTTACCAAACTTGTATTTGACCTGCAAATAATCACTCACACTGTGTTGGACGTGAGCACAGACTACAATTCTTGGTATTGGCCAATTCATTGGCATACTCAATCCCTCTGATTGTGCAAATCATCATGCATAGCTATAGTCACAACTGATAGCAATCTGATCCTCTAACACCTGTCCCCGCTGAACTGAACATGCACTGACATGCAACTGAGTAAACTGATGTATTCTATAGTTGCATTATGAGTTAATAACTTGTGAATTAATTAATAACTAATTCACCCAACTCATCTCTGGTCTATTGATCAGTTAGACTAAATACAACTAGTTTAACAAAGCTAAACTGAACACAGCTCCATCAACTGCACCTCCAGTCCACTAAACTCAACTCACTTGAGTTTTGACTGAAGTCCTGAATGAAAATATTAGTCATCCCATAGGCAACCACATATTTCCTTCTGGGATCTGCATGTATCACATCTGCAGCTCATCCTGAAGTGCTCCAAGAGAATAAGATCAAGTTTATAGTCCAAATATTATTATGAGACAATAATATTTGACTTTTCTATTTTTGACAGCTAGTCTAAAAATAGACTTTGATCACTCATACTGTGATCACTCATACTGTGGTCACCCATACTGTGGTCACCCATACTGTGATCACTCATACTGTGATCACCCATACTGTGATCATCCATGCTGGGATCAAAAATAGAACTTGCGCCATAATTTGCCTACGGGCCCACTTAGTGAAGGCGACTCTTTTCACTAAGCTCCATCATCTTGTTGCATTCTCAACAAGCATTTCTTGTTGCACACTTTTCAACACTCCCTCTCAACAAGAAAGGCTTCCTCTCGAACCCGATCCTGTAACTCTGGAATGTTCTCCATGCAACACATCTGGCCAGTCCACTAGCTCTGTCATCAAAGTCTCTGACTGCTATTGCCTCTGTCGACTGAAAACTCTGCATCTCTGTGCTCTTCAGTATCTGACTGCTCTAGCCTCTGTCACTTTGATCTCTGACTACATCTGTGTTGCTGCTAGTTCTATCTCCCAGCATTGCATCTGCACTACACCTCCCAACTGACCTCCCTGTTGGGCTAGAAACACCCTCTGATGCTGAAGCTATACCTGCTGCTGACAAGTGCTCCCTCTCTGACATCTGCGCTACTGCAACATCTCCATGCATCTCGCACCATTGCACACCTCTCTGTGCCACCTAGCACTATGCAAAACACTTGTGCCTCTCGCATTGCTGCAGCCTGCTAGCTATGCGCTGTCCTGGGATTCCTTGCACTGTCGCTCTCTCTGCCAATCCATCTGCATCTATCTCTACCCAATCAGTCAGTTCCTGCTACTACACATTGGGGCTCCCGTAGCAAGGTCTCATCCAAGAGGTTGGGTACCTCAAGGATCCTGCCCCTCCTCCTTGGGACGATCACTCTATATCGCCCCACCTCCTACCTGGAGGTATGGCTGCATGCGATCCCTCAACCCACCTGGCTCGAAGTTTCCCCCTACTGGAGGTCTCTGGATGAGTAGATGTCTCTACTCGATCTCCTCTCAGCTTCCCCTGTTGTGGCTCCTCCACAACCTCCTGAAGCTGCTGCACCAATCGTGGCTCCTCCACAATCGTCTGAGACTTCTTCTGGCTCTGCATGTTGAAAGGTAACATACCTTCCCTCTCAACCACCAAGTCTCCATCAATTGCCTCGCTGCTCAAGGCTTTGCATGCATCTTGAACCTCAAGAGCATACAGGTTCTTGACCCGTGAACCCTCCTCATGACAACGAAAGCATCACACTTTCGATTTGTCAACCTTCTTCCCACCACTGGAAGAACTGGATTCGGAAAGAGAACCCTTCTCCTTCCCCTTCTTCACCTTACTCAATAAGGCATAGTTCTCCTCATCCTGCATGGATGAAGAACTGTCTCTGGTGCTCCTTCTAATCTCCTCCTGCATCAAATCCGACCATGGTCGTTCCCAATTTGGTAGTTTCTCCCTTCCATTCACCGAGTCTTGGTAGCTATGCCAACTCTTGGAAGGTCAAGGAGTGCTAGACTCACCATCCTCATCCAACAGTCACCCCCACACTTCCCAGCTCATCCCGGCATTGGATGAACTTCGTGAGATACTGGGCATACTATCTCCATTCTCACACTTAATGTTTCTGAGTTTATCTCTTGCTTTGGAATTAAATTCGAATTCCACCAGCTCAAAACTCAACCGCTTCCGATCTAAAATTCGTGAGAACAAAGTATTTCTTGTACAGAGATTGACTGTCTGGGCATTCACCGGATATCTCACCTTCCAAAAGAAGGATGAATCCAAAGGCTACCTGGCCCGATTACAGACTCTGCCTGAAGAAATAAAATGTAAACACTTTTTGAATAGTAGATCAGATGATCAACAGCTCTGATACCATGTAGAAATTTTGAATAATATGACACATATTCACAAAGATTATCTTGATTATACACTTATAAGCGGAACATGCATAATACATAACCTCCTCTACGTTGATCATCAATTTACAGAAGCAGAAACATTCACAGGCGCACATAGAAGCATCAATCAAACTCATTAACAACAGTTTGTATCTCGGGGAAAGCATCTCGCTAAAAACCCCAACTATCTGTATATTATATTGATTGAATCATGTAACATTACAAAGTACAATGCTTCTCACAAGTACTCAGTACTATCTCCACATGTTACACACAATACAGCTCAGATCTGATCTCGAAATCTCCCCCGTTGCTTGCCTGCCTCCACTGCACAATACCTGCTCAAGAACTGATGAGAATGGTTTACCAAACTCGTATTTGACCTGCAAATAATCACTCACACTGTGTTGGACGTGAGCACAGGCTACAATTCTTGGTATTGGCCAATTTATTGGCATACTCAATCCCTCTGATTGTGCAAATCATCATGCACAGCTATAGTCACAACTGATAGCAATCTGATCCTCTAACACCTGTCCCTGCTGAACTGAACACGCACTGACATGCAACTGAGTAAACTGATATATTCTATAGTTGCATTATGAGTTAATAACTTGTGAATTAATTAATAACTAATTCACCCAACTCATCTCTAGTCTATTGATCAGTTAGACTAAATACAACTAGTTTAACAAAGCTAAACTGAACACAACTCCATCAACTGCACCTCCAGTCCACTAAACTCAACTCACTTGAGTTCTGACTGAAGTCCTGAATGCAAATATTAGTCATCCCATAGGAAACCACATATTTCCTTCTGGGATCTGCATGTACCACATCCGTAGCTCATCCTGAAGTGCTCCAAGAGAATAAGATCAAGTTTATAGTCCAAATATTATTATGAGACAATAATATTTGACTTTTCTATTTTTGACAGCCAGTCTAAAAATATACTTTGATCACTCATACTGTGATCACTCATACTGTGGTCACCCATACTGTGGTCACCCATAATGTGATCACTCATACTGTGATCACCCATACTGTGATCATCCCTGCTGGGATAAAAAATAGAACTTGCGCCATAATTTGCCTGCGGGCCCACTTAGTGAAGGCGACTCTTTTCACTAAGCTCCATCATCTTGTTGCATTCTCAACAAGCATTTATTGTTGCACACTTTTCAACAACCTAATCATCTTCATAGGCCAATACAATTTAGCATGATACATATAACATCGAGATCTTAATTTAATAACCCTAATCATCAAGTTACTAACGTATAACAACAACAAGTTATATATCATGCTCATCAACAACATATAACCTAAACATCAAGTTAACTATCATATAACAACAACAATTTAACCTATAGCATACTCATCAACAACATATACCATAATCATTTAGTTATCTAACATAAAACAACAATAGCAATGCATACAACCACATGTTACTATCATTCATGACTATCCAACACATGTGCATATGACTACACTAATCATCTAGCATCTATCATGTATGTAACCATAACATCAATAGAATTAAAGGCATACACATAACCATAATGCATATAACAATCATTAACCTACATACATGCATGCCCAACATACAAACCTGTATGATGACATGCTCTTCCCTCGAGATCCAATGTTTCAAATTCATTTTTATGGTCTGCATCTCCAGCTCTATCTCAGCCAACACATTATCATCATAACATATCATCATGATGACGTAATTGCATACAATGGCCTTATGCACAACAACGTTCACCATGAAAATGCATGCATAACAACATATAGACACCGATATGCATAACAAATGCATATACAACCATACACTCATGAAGACACATCCCACAACAACACCATCAACCTTAACATGGCGACATCACTACAACCATGATGAACACCATGCAAATACAACAAGCACATGGACTACAAGCATAAGGAACACATATGCAACTGACATGAATGCATGACCATCACACCACACATCCAGTCAAAGTGTTGAACCATGCTCTGATACCACTAAGTAACACTCTCATCCCACATCTACCCAAGTAACTGGCCAATTGGTATAAAATGTGACGAGAGACCACTATAATGGGATTCAACCTCCTAGGTGACCTTAAGGAAGTGGAATCGACAGAAACCTACAACATAGACCTTCTATACATGTTATAAGACTCTCATAAGCCTTCCTAGTCATCCCCATGACCAGTCCCTTGGTCCCATTGAGTTTTTAGACCATCAAACCCTTGGATGCTCCCTTGATATGGACAAGGGTTCGTCTGGGAGCTCGAGACGCTACCAAAACAAGGCATGGGTGTGTCTAGGGAGTTTTCTCCTTAGTCCTGTGTCTGTGACTATGGGATTTGTGCCACTTTTTCAGGCCAAGTGCCCAGGTCACTGCCCAAAACTCAATGACAGGTTCAAAATGAAATTTCACAATAGAACAAAGATACATTTGCAAAAACATAAACTAGGACTAGACTGGACCCCTACTAGCCATGACATGAATTTCATCAAACAAGAAAGCTACAGGTCTTAACTGCAAAACTGAGCATATGGGTCTCATACTTATCTAAGAATCTCTAAGAAGCATTGATGCCCCAACACATTAGTTGTGATTTCCTCTATTAGGCCATAGACATATTGTTCATTCATTTACAAGTAAAAACATGATGAGAGCCGTACATAGCCACAGTCATAATACATGTTCATAACTAGCATAATAACAAAAAAAATACCAAGGAAACAATACCCATATAATCCACATATAAATTAGTATAATACTCATGAAATAACAAGGAGAAATAACCTCATATTAATGATGTAAAGGCCAACTAGGTTTGGGACTTCCACAAACCACTTGACCATAGATTGGTTGAACCAAATCTTTCTTTTAGCCAATCACCCCCGTGCCATATTCCAAGCATGAATGTGGGACTTAAAACCAAACTCAACCAGGGCTTCCCAAGGCTACACCACCTCACCCTCATCAATAAAACCAGGCTTTACCGCAATCCATACGGGATCACTAGGCCATAAAACAAGCATGGATGCCACCAGATTTATCCACACTTTGTCCACCTACACAGTGAGGAATTCTCTTGTCTCCTAGTCTCTAGGGTTTATTGCAATCCACATCGGATCACTAGGCCCTAACTAAGACTCCACCCTCTAGGATTTATCGTATATCTTGCCATTCATTGGAAAGGATTCCTAGGTCTAATCAAGGGAAACCACCTCTAGGCTTCACCATATATCCCTCCATTAACTGATCCGGGATTCCTAGGCCCACCGAGGCACATAATACCTGGATTTACCATAACCCACAATCTGGTTCAGGGGTCACTAGGGCAGTGGCTTTACCACAATCAACAGTCTGGTTCAGGGATCACTAGGTCATGTGTTTTTTCTTTTGGAGATCCACCTCACCCAGCTTTCAATCCTTCCATAAAACCATCTCAACCAAAACATGAGAACCCCATCACACCATGTCTATCTGGAAATGGAAAGGCTAGGCTAAAAACACTGTCACACCTGGAAAAACCCATGCCATGACATCAAAGAACCACATGCAATATCATGCATGCCAAATCTAGCGAGGAAATCACACATGCAAATCGATAACTGCAAAGAATCCTATTGTAGTTGCTTGATCCCGCTCTTCCTTACTTGATCCTTCCTTTCTCTTGTCTTATTTTCCTTTCTTGATTTAATGCCAAAGTGCTCCGAGAAAACTCAAAGTGTCCAAGAGTGAGAGAGAGACAGAATAATGAGAGAGCTCCAAAACTGAACTGACAAAAGGGTACACTGACTGAGCCTGAGTAAAAGCCTGCCAATTGATCTTCAAAATCATTTTTATCAATAAGGCCTATATTTTCTTCATTTCCCATTATTTTCCTTGAATTTCCTCCTCACATCCAACCTGTGACCTTTCACCTTCCTTTTTTCCTAATTTCCTTTATTTTCATAAATAAAATGCCAATAAATGCCTCATGCCTTTCCAAAGCCTTTTCTATTTCCTTTGCTAATTTCCTTAGCCATTATAAACCGAAGTGACACCCCACTAGGATGTTTTCTCCCACCATTCAGCTTGGAATACGCGTCCCATGACCGTGGTCTCATATTTTTATATTTACATGGATTTTTTAACCAGGGTTGTTACAGAATGAAGCAAACGTTAGAATCATCCACGTGTCCCATAAATTTATCCCCAAAGATTTTGAGGGAAGCCTCAAGGGAATGGAAATGGGTGACATGGCAATGGGGGTGAAACATGAATGTGCCTTGTGCACTTCAACAGAGGGTTCCCCAATCACGCATAATGAAAATTCTTAAAAAGGTAGGGGACAAAGGTTATGTGGGGACCAAATCCATGTAGAGGAACTAGTGGAGGTTTACGTCACCCTGACACTTAGGTTTGGTGATGTCACCTTGGACCTTAGACCCCGAAGGTTTCAGATGGAGCAATGTAGAAAATTGTCGGGGTATTATTCCCGAGCTGATGTGGCACAATGGAGCCCACCAGTATAGGTAGAAAAGAGTGAGACCATGTAGATGGACGAGCCATGTTGAAGTGTTGTTTGGCATGGAAAGTTCCAAGTAATCTCAGAAAGATTGTCCTCGGAAGGAGCGATGAGGGGCGAAAAGAGTTACCACTAGGGAGAGTCTTTCTAGGGCGATGTGGCCTTCGAGGGGCCCGCACCTGTAATACTTTCATATAGCATGTATGTGTATGGGTTGGGTCACAACCATAGTATTACGTGACCAGTATGGGTGGGTTGGAAGCTATGGTAACACTATCATGTGGCAATGAGAAGGCCAACCAAAATAGCCACATGGAGACCACACGGGCGCAACATGGCAACTTGGTGATATGGCTTTAATTGGGAGGTTGGACTTTGAATGACCATATCTTTGGATCTGAGAGTCGAATCAGAGCAAAATTTAGATCGTCGAAATCGTTTTGACGAGGTGAATGCGATGTTATCATTCATTTTGAGTTTCTCAAGAGTAAAAGAAATTGAAAAATTTGGATCCCATTTCCATAACTAGATCATGGAAATCAGATTATGTTAGTTGCCTCTTACTAACCTTAGTTGGGGCTAGGGATGGTAGGGGTATGTTACACTTAACTCTACCCCTCACATCTTCCATTAGGACGAGGACATTTTAGAAGTCTTAACAATGTTTGATTACCCATGGGATGTCATGTGTCATCAATATTTCTTCCTCCCCCAAGAGGTGCTCAAACTTATCTCCTCTTTGAGTGTATGTGCCAATGAGGCCAAATAGTCCACACCCCATGCATATGTTAATTGTTTCACTAATGGGTCATTATCCCCCATTGTTAGATTTCTTATCATGGGTACTTTCACTTATTGTATTCAATTTCATGTGTATAGGTATTCACCATAAAGCCATATTTTCCCACCACCGCACATGGTCGGGCACATGGCCTCTCTCCTCAAAGATATTTTTTCAAACTGGCATGTAGATACCCCTTTGCATATGTTGCATTTAACATTATATAACATCTATATACATTTAATTCTCCCCATTTCAACTCAACAAGTAACTTTGCCTAATTCCACATGCATTCAATTGTTGTTGACTGATAGTGCTCGACCTTCATCAATTGCCTTGATTCTAACACCCCAGTGCGTATAGGAATCCATGCTACTCTCTTCCCCCCAATATCAAGAGTCCTTATAACGATCTCAAAGAATGATCCTCTTGCTTCATTCTCATCATTCATGATTAGCCATACCCTCAGACTCCCACTTTGTATTTTTATGGTCGGTTATGCTAAAGGATGACTTCAACCTAGTTAGATAGGTTTTAATGTTCTAGTGTATAAAAGAAAAACCTACAAATTTGGGGTCTAACAATGGTCTTTAATCATGTCTAATATACTCACTTAATTCGTTGATATTCTTTTAATTTCCATCAAAACCAACCATTTATTTCTTTCATATTTTAGATGATTTGTTCAACACAAAAAAAAACTTAAAAAACCTATAAAAATATCACCTATAATTAAACAAAACACAAACTATAAAACTTTTATCAACTATAGAGAGTATTTGCAAGCAAAAATAATCTCATGTAAAGCCAACTGTTGTTTCTTCCCAATGAAAAAAACCACAACCATTATGACTTCGTCTTTGTTTCCAACCCCTAGGCTTTAAATAATATAAATATTTACTAATTATGTAATATGTATTTAATGTTGATATAAAAGGCATATAGTGTATCAATAAAAGTAATTCAGCATTCAAATTTAAATGATTTATAGATCATTCATCTAACAATAAATATTGTATAGTTGGATAAATAATTTATATATCATCCATCACAACATTAAATAGTACATATTTGGATTTGGATAAATATGGATGAATAGACACACTCCTTACCTTCAGAATTAAATAGTACATATTTGGATTTGGATAAATATGGATGAATAGACACACTCCTTACATTCAGAATTTGGATGGGTATGGATGAAGAGACACATCCCTCACATTCATCAATGTCAATACTTAAATTGCTGGGGTCGGTGTTCCGTAAAGCATATGTCATGGAAAAGTAGCATCAATCCTCTTGCATTGAAATAATATTTATAGCATCTGCACCACTCAGTCTTATTTAAATACAGTATAAGATGTGACTGAACAACACAACATTCTCGAGAATCAGTACTGGTAGGGTAGCTTAATTGATCTCTCCCATGGTAGCAAAGAGTAGTTTATATGTTAGTATTTCTTTTTGGTTTTAAAAAGTGTATTTCTTAGCTTAATTGATCTCTCTCTTGGGAGAAAAGAGTAGTTTATGTGAGTATTTTTTGTGGTTTTAAAAAGTGTATTTCTTTGTTTTTTTTATTAGAAAACTTTATCAGTTTATTTTTCATTATATTTAGTTTGTATGAATTTTAGAAATTTGTAATTATTATATTTAGTTTGTATGAATTTTAGAAATTTGTAATTATATATATATAGAGTTTTCAAATATTATAAATAAATAGTTAAAAAAAAATTAAGTGTGTTTAGAGTTTTTTCTAATTCAATGTGGAAGAGATATTGTAACATTATATTATGTTATGTGGTATGATATAATGTAATGTAAACTCAAATTACATAACAATAAAATAAAATTAAAAAGTAAATAAAATATAAAAATAAAATTAATAATTATAATTATTAATTAAAATATTTTGGTTGAGTCAAATTACATAAAAATAAAATAAAATAAAATGGATAATTATTAATAATTAAACCAGCCTAGATCCATCCTAATTCTAGATCTACTAAACATTGAGATGATCAAATCTAGTTTCACTCTAAAAGAGTTTTGCATCTCAAGACATTTGATCCCTCTTGGCACTTGATAGATCCAGAGTTAAGATTGATCTAGATTGGTATTTAAACATTTATATATTACGGTAGTCATATAAATTAAATAGTTGGTAATTGTTCATAGAAATTAGTCAATACTAAACATTAAAATAGAAATTTTATAATATATTTCACATTGTAAAGATTAAAAAATTCATAAAAAATAATTAAATTATAAGTTTATTTTAAATAATAATAATAATTATTATTAATTATACAAAAAAAACCTAATATATGAATTAAGCGTATGTAAATTTAAAAAAGCATGTAACAAAACTTTTAATGATCGAGATTCAAGCCCTCTTAATCATGAATATTTCTGAGCTGTAAACATACTTTGTTATATACCATGAGTCAATACCATGGATTATCAATACCACATACTCCAAAAGCCATAACTCATTTAAAATCAAACTTGTTTATATGATTTTTTTTAATTAATAAATTTATTTAAAAGAGAATAAAAGACAAAACTGCTTTTGAAATAGATCTCAACTTTTTGTCTATCACTATTATTAAAAATATTCCATAATATATATTGATAATTAAATCAAAATTCTAAAAAATCTGTTTCAAAATAAACACCCATAAAGATGATAATTTTCTTTAGAAAAGAAAATTTTAAGTGTAAATTTTATGTTTCTGGCCTTTTTTAACATAGGTTCTAAGTCAAATTTATCAAAAAATCTAATAGAAATATATTAAAAATGTAAATTTGAATTATGTAATTTATATCATAAAATGTCTCAATTTAAAAAAAATTAAATTTATTTCTGCATTTAAAAACAAAAAAATATATAATTTTATTTTTTAATTATATATATAAATAAACCATTAAAAAATTACCATCTCATCATTAATTTCCCTAAAACAAATATAATAGTAAATTAAACTGCACTATCCAAAACAAATAGTAAGAACAAGAAAACAATCTTATTGAGTTTCTTTTGACAAAGAATGAAAGTACAATCTCATGCCATGATTGCAAAGTGTTTATAGAGCTGTGAAAATGTCATATTTATATTTATTCAGAATTTAAAATCTCCAGCTGTCCTGCCTGCCAGCACTTGCCTTTGAAGACTCATAGAACTGAAAGAAATCAGTGTAGCACGTGGTCTTTGATTAATTGTCAAGATAGTACCCTGCCTTGGTTTTTGATTGATAGTAATCGGTCTTTATTTCTGTTCTATAAGTGTTACTAGTTAGCAAGCCTCCATTGATATGTCAGAGTAACACATGGTCTTCCATGCACCCTGAAAAACCCCTGGGACGGTTTCATTGTGCAGAAATTAGCTATCAAACTTGGATTCCAATAAATTACTGCCGGATTTTCACCGGAAAAAATCGCCAGAAAAACTTTCAAAAAGTCGCATTAAAAACTACTCCTTCCATTAATAGTCAGTACCCTGTCTTGTTTTTTGTTTAATCTCAGTACAGTACGCCAGTCCACATTGATATAGGTAGCTTTAATTTTTTGTGGAAATCACTGCACATGTTACCCAAAATTGGCGTCGTGCACCTTGACCGTAAGCCGGTAGATAGAGTTATGCGGGTCCAGTTGCAGGGTTGTCTTTATTCATTTGGTTACACAGTATTTAATGTTATGGGTATACAAATTAATGTCATTATATATGAACATTGTTGGTTTAATAATCTAATATATTACTCATGGTAATATTATTGAATGCTGCGTAATTGGGTGATAAACACAGCCCCTAACAAAGTCAAGTAAATAATTAATGATGCCTTTGTAATTACCCTCCAATCATTTGAATTTACAAAAGCATTTTTTATTAATGATGCCTCTATAATTAGCTCCCAATAATTTGAATTTACATACAAAAGCATTTTTTAATGATGCCTTTGTAATTAGCCTCCAATAATTTGAATTTACAAAAGTATTTTTATATAATCGTTTAAAGTTTATATATTAAGAAATTTGATTTTTTTATATGGGTAAATTTAGAGAATATTATGTTTACATATATAAATTATTATTACTTAAATTTATTTAATGTAATATGTATATTATGATTTTTTTTATTATTAAAAATTTGTTTTTAATTTTATTTAAAAAAAATTATAATATAATAAATTGAATTGAATAAATTTATTATTTTATAATTTTTAAATTAAGTTTAAAATTTTATTTTGTATCTAATTTGAGTATTGTGTATATTTAGATTTAATATTCATTTAACTAATACCACAACATTTTCTAGCTTTGAGAATTAGATTAGATTAATCAGTTGAGTCCGCATTGTTAAAATACTTTCGCTATTAAAATGTCACGGATTTAATTCTCTAAATTTTCTAAACATTCTAAAAAATCAAAATAAAAAAATAATCTCTCTAGATAAATCTAATACAAATATTTTATAAATACAAATAAAAATCATTACCATCGTACTACCTCTCTCACTTAACATAAAATTACCATCGTACTACCTCTCTCACTTAACATAAAATTATGTTATACCTCTCTCACTGCACTAATAAATTATACGAAAAAAACGTTCATTACATTATGTTAAGTTTTTTTATTTAAATGTAAGAGGAGATTTGTTATAATATTTTTTTTAATAAAGTAAATTATTTTGTAATTATATTATTAATAATGGTCGTCTTTTTCTTATTTAAAACTATTTATCACGTTGAAAGGTGTTTTTGAGAACTTAGTTTTAAAGCTATTTATCATGTTGAAATGTGTTTTTTAGAACTTTGTTAAGGTTTTTTATTTAAATGTAAGAGGAGATTTGTTATAATATTTTTTTTAATAAAGTATTTTGTAATTGTTGAAAGGTGTTTTTGAGAACTTAGTTTTAAAGTTATTTATCAGGTTGAAATGTGTTTTTTAGAACTTAGTTGGAGAGAAAGATGTTAATTTTTCAATATCAAACTTAAAATTTGACCTAATATATTTTAAAAATTAAAATATTTTAATATGGAGTATAATTAAATTATTTCAATATATAATTTTATAAATAGAGTTATAAATTATTATTGAAATTTTATTTATTTATTTATTATATGTGTGAGAGATTTTAGCAATAGAGAGGAGAGAGCATGGAAATTTGGAAAACCTTAACGGTGCTTAGGGTTTTTCTTTAGTCAGTCGATCTATGTTTAGATTGAGTGATCTTTTGCCGATTTCAACAATTTTTGGAACATTGATGAATCTTGATGTCTCTGTGATGGAGACGATCCCTATTGTTGGCATGTCGTCAACACGTTCATCTTTTGCCTCTTATAACTCCATTTTGAAGTTAGGATCTGCCCTCCCAACAATTCAAGAAATTCTTTCTCTTGATATGGATATAGACAAGGAAGCATGTAACAACGAATTTTTTTTCTTAGAGCAAGGATTAGTTTGTCGGTTTAATGGTTTTTGGCCGCGACTGATGGATCTACATAAATGGATATATAAATCTTGGAACCCCCATATATCAAATGACTTGAATATTTGTACACCATGGCTTAGGATTTTTTCGTTGCTGCCTTTGACAACATCGAGGATATGAAGGTTATTTGCAAATATGGTCCATGGTTTTAGGGTAATGCTGGTTTATTCATGCAACCGTGGTCTCCCACTTTCGATCCAATAGCAACTTCATTCTCCACGAATCTAATTTGGGTAGGACTCTTGAATCTCCCATTGCATTTGTTGAACATTCAAACATTAACATCTATTGGGAACACTATTGGAAAATTTTGTTGTCGATGTTTGGATATTGAGTATTATTATAAAATAACTTATGTCCACATTTGTGTGGAGATGGACTTCAATAAGTTTCCTGCTAAAATACATTTGAAGGCCCCAAACTATGTTTGGGCTCAAAAGTTAGATTACGAAAATGTTGATTTCAGGTGCAGAGCATGTTATGAAATAGGGCATGTGTTTAAAAACAAGGCAATCGGCATGGAAATAAAGATCAGAGAAAATATCAGAGGTTAAATTGGTGGAAATGAGTGAAGGGTGATCACTATACAATATATAAAGAGGATGAGCACTAGGAATTGAAAGTCTTAGAAAATAAATTTGAAGAAGGTACTATCAAAGCAAACACAATGGGGATTAATCAAGGGAAGAAAGAATTAAAAAACATATGTGAAGTTGGTGCTAACAAAGAAGTTACACGAGAATTGAAACAGGGAGAAACACAAGAGGATCCTCAAGTCTCAGGAAAAGAGGAAGAACAACTAAAACATGTGGAATATAGACTCACATAGGAAGAAAACATGCATAAAGTTGGAGAAGCAACCTCTTGGGTAGACCAAGCAGACGAAGAAGATCTCAATAACCATAATTAGGATTTTTCATTCAAAATCAAAAGAAAACAGCGGATGGATACAAATCGGGAAGAAATGGAAAAATGTTGAGCACCAAGAAAAACCATAAGTCACAGCAAAATAAAACCAACATAACTATTAATTTATGTATTGCTGATACATAGAATTTTTAGGAGTTTTTTGGCGAGTATATATATATAATAGTTTATATAGAATAGTGTGCTCCAAAGGAGGGGAAATAAGAAGACTTCTTTGGAAAACTTGTATAGTGGAAGATATAGATGAAGAAATTGATGTAACAGGTTCTGGCTGGCAAACCTGATCTCTTATAATATAAAATCTCATAGTCGTTTATATATATATATATATATATATATATATATATATATATATATATAACTTTTTAATATGAGGGAGATTTCTAATTTGAAAAAAAAACTCTCAATATGGAATATAAATATTCATAGTATGAGAAATATGTGTAAGTGATTTCCTGCTTAATTTGGACTTGACACATTGTGTGTGTGTGTGCACACATTCCTTTTAATTTCAAAAGTATCATGCATTGATATTGATGAAGTTGAAAACTTTTTGAATTAAAAAAAATGTTCTTTTTGTAGATTTGTCTTAACTCCAGACATATCATGCATCAAGAGGGATCAAATTCCTCAAGGTGCAAACCTTCTTTTAAGAGTGAAAAACTTGGGTTTGCACCTCAAGGGATTTGATCCCTCTTGATATATGATATATCTGAAGATAAGATGGGCTTGTTAGTTCCAATGATGATCATTTGTTGATGTGTGTGTGTGTGAGACATGAACTTGATTCTTCGAAATTTACATCATTATGAATCCAAATAATATCAAAGAAACAATGTTTAGTGATGAAGGCACTGGATAATAGCAAAGAAATGATTAATATATTGAATCCTTCTCAATCTACTTAAGAAGGATCAATGTCAATATATCTTCTTTAGTTCTTAGTATAGTGCCACAATTTGTAGAGGATAAGATTATATTTAAGTATATGTCTAAGATGAATATGATCATTTAAGCTTAGTTTCCTTAGTCTGTTGAGAACATATAAAATATTATTTAAAAACATATTTCTAGAATTACAGGAAGAATAAATTTAATAAAAATAAATTAAAGATGTTGAATCAAGAAAAATTTACATTGAGATCAATGCATGTACACATAAATTATTGCATTGATTTTAGTGTAAATGTCAATTTCTATTTCTGTTTTAATTTCTATTAATTTTTAATGTATTGATATCATTGTATTTGTCAATTTCTGATACATTGTTTTAATGTACATATCAATTTCAATTACTCTTAATTTTCCATTTCACTTTAATATCAATTTCTATTCAATGTCAATTTCACTTTCACATCCAATTTTTATTCAATTTATAATATAACGATTTTTAGTGTAGATATCTTTGTATATGGGTAGAAGTAGACATGATGAAAAATATATACTTAAATAAATGCATTGATTTCAATGTACATGGCAATTTCAATTGAATTTTTAATTTTATTGAATTTCATTTTCACTTTCAATTTCTATATCTATTTATGTTTTTATTTCTATTTCTATTTCTATTTCTATTTCTATTTCTATTTCTATTCAAGTACTAATGCATTTATTTTAGTGCACATGTCAATTTCTAAATATCTTCATTAATAAATGATGTAAAATGTATAGTGAAATCAATGCATTGATTTTATTGTATACATTAATTTAAATTTGAATATCAAATTCTATTTTTGTTTAAATTCTAATGCATGGATTTTAGTGTACATATTAATTTCTAGATGTGTTAATATAAAAATGATAAAAATATACACTGAAATCAATGCATTACACTAAAATCAAATGTTCTTTGCATTAAAAATGTTGGTCGACTTAAACATCTATGTCTACCATTTTATTGTTAAAGAGAAAAATGATATTTTCAGATGTTAAAGGACGAACTAGTATTCATAGGCTTTGATAGGGTTGTGATTACAAATGGCTTTCATCTTCTTTTTCATTCTCTCTATGTCTTAATTGCAATGTTGTTTGATGGCCCAGCCCTTGGTGACGTGGACACACAGTCACGTGAGACCACGTGGTCTCACCTCAGGCCCGGTGGTCACTTTATGTGCGGACAAAACTCCCGCGGTTTACCCGGCCCTCATCCCAAGGCTCATTAATTCACACCTCTGCCGGTTTAAGGGTTTAGTTACCGGCTGGTTCCGTCAACTCCCGCCTTTGTTAAACCCTCAGGTCTTGCCTTTGGCTCATTTCCGCCTATCACTCGGCCGCTGCTCTTTCTGTAATCCTGTGGCGATGCTTCCGGTTTCGAACCCTGGTCACTGTGACATCCAGCAGATGAACTCTACATTCGGTCAATGGCTACACTGGTTGCAGTTTCTGTTGAGGAGCTATTCCTCTGTCTTCGATGCTGTCTGTCGATTTGTGTGGGCCTGTATAGCTCAGGGTTTCTGTTCTGAAGTTATGGTAAGCTGCTTTATGTCTTGTGGGTTCACTGTATAAGTGTTTGCATTCTCTGTCACTGAGCTATATTCTTTGTACAGGTAGCTGCGTCCTTGAAGCTGCCGCTCTTCCAATCTCTTCCCGCCCTTGAAGGTAAACTTTCGTGCTATGATTCACCCGGTTTGGTTGTCTTTTATCGACACTTACAGGTTCTGTGCCGTTTACAGTTTATGGAATGGGTTTCTGCCTCGACAGCTCTCCGTCGACCTGTGGGTGAGTTCCTTCACGCTTGCATTTGTCTGTTCCTTCGTTTTCTGTATGCTGTTGGTGGTTCTAACCTCTCGTTGCTTCTGTGTACAGGTTTGAACCGAGGGCTGGCTCACGAGGGTTCCGAGCTGTGCAGTCTTCACATCTTTCCAGGCCTCGTACCCTTTGCAAACGGGTAGGGTCTATTCCTGTTACAGTTGCCTGTAGTGTGTTTACTATGACTGTGGCTGTAGATCTTAGTTTGTTTGGGTTGTTAGGGTTTGGCCGTGCCTTCTGCCGGCGTTTGCAATCTCTGTACTCTGCTCTTTTGTGTCAGTCGATGGTTGTCATATAGCAAGGGTTTGGAACTTGTGTTTCTTTACGGCGATGCCGGGGTTTGTTACATGAAGTTGTAAGGCTTTCGTCCTTACTGTACACAATGACTATGAAATATTTAATTTAAGTTAAATGGACACAGTATGGTTGGTTTGGTACCTTTTTTGTAATCTTGTATATGGACTTTACGAGACCTCGTTCTCCTCGTGCTTGGCATACGGGTTCTGGTTATTACAGTTGCATTCTGACTTTCCTTGAATGCCTGTAACGCTCTCGTTCTTGTATTTGTTCTGCAACTTTATGCTGTTAATAAATCCACCTTGCTCATACGCTGTGCTGTGACCGCCTTACTCTGTCTCGTTTTGTATGCTGGTTCTGGTAATATTATGGTCTTGATTCAAAGTCTGTAACGCTCTTGCATTTCAACAATTTCTCCTATTTTAATTTGCTTTTAGATACAGTAATACACAGTAACAGTTATGTGCATAATAATGAAAAGAGTCGTTAGCAATAGATTATCTCAGATAAAATAACAGTAGTTCTGTACAGAGGGTTTCTTGTTCTCGTTTCTATTTCTTTTGCTTTTCATGAAGGGAAGAAGTCCCTGTACAAATGTTTATTTTCCTTTTTAATCTACATGGATACATAACTAATTGATAAACTGCTCTCCCTGAATTCTAACTGTCATTTTAGTTATTCTTTAACAAAAACTTAACTAAACAGTTTTCCCTTCCTGGGCCTAAACAACTTTGTAATCTAAAATGCTATGAGATAAAAGGAAATAAAACAATAGTTAAAAAGAAACAATAACCAACTCGGTGGTCTGTCCACCCAATCCTGTAGCCTCTGACTTGTTTCTGTTCTCCCGTGAGTCGTCAATAGTCATTAGTCTCCTCGGAGCTGGATGCTCCTGCATCAGGCTCCCGGGGTGGCAAAAAGTCATGGCTCCGTTCCATGAGGTCGTCAATCGAATAGCCCGCCTTTTGTATCTGCGTTGAGTTGAGCCACAAACTGTCCTCTATTGGACGGTTCTTCCACTTGACTAAATATCGCAGATATTCTTTCCTGCGTGTGCGTCTAGCTACCTGCGTATCCAGAATTCTTTCGACCTCAAGGGGTGGTGCTGTTGGCAACTGTCTCATCCAAGTGTCTTCTCCATGGTTGGTGTTCTGTGGCATTGTTGCTGCTGCATCATTCTCCGAACCAGCGACATAGGGAAACAGATCTGCCACGTTAAAAATGGGAGAAATCCCAATTCCAGGTGGCAACTGTATCTCGTAAGCGTTCGCAGAAAACTTTCGGACAATTTTGCAGGGACCGATCTTCTTGAATTTCAATTTATTGTACTCCCGTTTTGGAAACCTCTCCTTACATAAGTATGCAAGTACTTCATCCCCAACATTAAATTGTACTTCCCGACGCTTTGTGTCAGCTCGTTGTTTATATTTTTGGCTGCTGTCCTGCAATTTCAGCTTGACTTGTTCGTGCAAGTTGCTCATAGCTTGAGCGAATTCTTCCCCATCAGCGCTCCGTTTCTCAAGTTTCCCCAAATCTCGCAATTCATGCACTCCTCGCGGATGCATGCCGTACAAAATCTGGAACGGACTGTACCCAGTGCTGCGGTTCGGTGAATCGTTGTACGCGAACTCTGCTTGAGCAAGTACACGGTCCCACGTCCGGGAATTTTCCCCTGTTAAACTTCGAAGTAAGTTTCCTAGGCTTCTGTTCACTACCTCCGTCTGACCATCAGTCTGCGGGTGGTAAGCGGAGCTGAACTGCAATTGAGTATCTAACTTTTTCCACAGAGTTCTCCAAAAGTGACCAGTAAATTTGACATCCCTGTCAGAGACAATGGATTTCGGGAGTCCATGCAACCGAACGATTTCATTAAAGAAAAGATGCACTATATAAGTAGCATCGCTGGTTTTCTTACACGGTACAAAATGTGCCATTTTTGAAAATCGGTCAACTACAACCATTACTGAATCGAAACCTCGTTGTGTCCTTGGCAAACCCAGAACAAAGTCCATGCTCACTGAATCCCATGGTCGGCTTGGAATCGGCAATGGCGAATAAAGACCAGTATTTTGACTGTGACCCTTTGCTAGTTGACACACTTTACATCTGCTCACGTACCTCTGCACATCCCGCTGCAATTTCGGCCAGAAATAGAAATGTCGTACCTGAGCAATCGTTTTGTCTATACCAAAGTGTCCAGCCAGTCCTCCACTGTGCTTTTCCTGTACAATATTTTCCTGCATAGAACAGTTGGGTATGCATAACTGCCCTCCTTTGAACAACAATCCTTCCTGTAGATTATAGTCTAGCCACTTGCTGTCATTTCGTAACAGCGGGTTTTGGCAAGCCTCATAGGCTTCCATAAACTCAGTGTCGGTCGAATACAGCTCTTTTAGGTGTTCAAATCCCAAAATATGCATCGTGCTTTCCTGGAGAAGCAACGTCCTCCTACTGAGTGCATCTGCTACTTTATTTGATTGTCCGCTAATGTGTTTCAGTACAAACGTGAAACTTTGCAAATACTCAACCCAAGCTGCATGTTTATGATTCAATTTGTGCTGCTGCATAATGTACTGTAACGCAGAATTGTCAGAGTATAAGACAAACTCGTTACCTAACAGGTAATGTCTCCAATGTTTCAAAGCCTGCACAACGGCGTAAAACTCCTTGTCGTAGGTTGAGTATTTTTGCCTGCTTTCATTTAGCTTTTCACTGAAATAGGCGACCGGTCTGTCCTCCTGGCTAAGGACTGCCCCAATGGCTGTCCCACTGGCATCACAACGAACTTGAAAAAGTTTGTTGAAATCAGGTAGCCTCAATATCGGTCTCTCTGTAATCTTCTTTTTCAGAGTTTGAAAACTACTTTCTGCTGCTTCAGTCCAGTGAAAAGGCTGATTTACCTTCTTAATTGTGTCCAGCATAGGTGCGCAAATCTCGCTGAAATTCCTGATAAATTTTCTGTAAAAGCTGGCTAGTCCATGGAAACTGCGGACTTCAAACAAGCTTTTTGGAGAAGGCCAGCTAACTATAGCTGCCACCTTTTCTGGATCCATCTTCAATTCATTTTCTGCAATAACAAATCCCAGATATACTAACTCTCGCTGGAAAAAGGTACACTTTTTCAGGTTAATCAGCAGCTTGTTCTGCTGTAACTTCCTCAACACACTCTGTAAATGCCTGAAATGTTCCTCTTTAGTCTTGCTAAAAATCAGAATATCATCCAGGTAAACTATTACAAACTTACCGTTAAACTCCTTCAGTACCTCATTCATCAATCGCATGAATGTGCTGGGAGCGTTGCTCAATCCAAATGGCATCACCAGCCACTCATATAACCCTTCGTTTGTCTTGAAAGCGGTCTTCCATTCATCTCCTTCCCGAATCCGGATCTGGTGATATCCACTTTTCAAATCAATCTTCGAAAAATAAGCTGCCCCACTCAAGCAGTCCATCATATCGTCCATCCTAGGTAAGGGAAACCTGTACCTAACAGTAATTTTGTTAATAGCCCTGGAATCTGTACACATTCTCCACTCTCCTCCTTTCTTTGGAGCCAAAACAGTTGGTACTGCACATGGGCTCATGCTCTCCCGAATCAAACCTTTGTCCAACAACTCCTGGACCTGTTTCCTGATTTCTTCATGGTCCTTGGGACTCATGCGGTAAGCTGCCTTATTCGGTAGGCTTGCTCCCGGTATAAAGTCGATACAGTGACTAATACCTCTCCTTGGTGGTAATTCATTTGGAAGATCATCTACCACAATATCCCCAAAATCCTGCAGTAACTTCTGTACTTCTTCAGGTAAATCCGAAACCTGTGTATGAAGTACCACTGTCTTTGGTCTCCTTATGACAGCAAAATTTATCTCGCTGTCCTCAATCTGTCTTATAAACTCTTTTTCGCCTAACAACAGTGCTTTCACTCCACTAGCTTCTGCTGTATTTTCCTCCTTGATGGGTACAAGCGTATGCTTGATCCCATCTTTCACAAACTTATAATAGTTGCTTTTCCCATCATGAACTGCACTTCTATCAAACTGCCAAGGTCACCCCAACAGTAGGTGACAGACATCCATTGGCATGACATCACAAAGGATTTTGTCCTTGTACTTACCAATCTGAAACTCCACCTCACACTGTTCGTCAACTAACAGTTGATGCCCTTTTTGCAGCCATGATACTTTGTAGGGAGTGGGATGTTTTAACTTCTTTAATCCCAGTTTTTCTACCATCTCCACAGCTACTAAATTGTCAGTACTCCCACTATCTATGATCAGTTTACAACATTTGCCTCGCGACTTGCAGACAGTGCGAAACAACGCTTTTCGTTGATCTGGTTCTGCAACCTCCTTTGCTGGTTTCAACAGCACTTTATTCAACACCAAGGCTTCACCTGTCTCAGGTGCATTTTCCGCTTCTTGAGGTGTTGCCTCAGCATCCTCTGGCTGAGCAACATAAGCTCCTCTTCCACCTGCTGGTTCACCTTCAGGACATTCATACGACTTGTGTCCCCATTTGTGACAGCGATAGCACTGGACAGCTCCCCTGCCCCGACCATATCCTCGCCCCCGCTGAGGTGGTCGTCCTCCTCTAGTGCTATTGTCTTTTTCTGCTGCTCCAGCAGATTTAGAGCTGCTGCTTTCTTCACCTGAACCTGCACCTCGGCCTCTTCCAAACATCTTACCTTTCCCCCTGCCAGTTCCACCTCCTCTTCTGGCATTTTGCTTCCGGTTAATTTTTTCTTCTGCCTTCAGCGCAAACTGATAGGTTTCATCCAATGTCCGGGGTGAAAGGATACCAATTTCGTCCAAGATTTCCCCCCTTAAGCCATTTACAAATCTGGCTGTTTTCTCCGGGGTGTCTTCTACATATCCTGCCCGCAAATTTAACTTGTAGAACTCCTCTGTAAATTCTCTAACGGTCATTCCCCTCTGTTTTAGATTCTGTACCTGCCTGTACAGCATAATCTGATAATCTTTCGGTAAAAATTTCTCTTTCAGCTTGGCCTCCATCCTAGACCATTTCTTTATAGGCTGTTTATTGAGCCTCCTCCGTTCCGCCTGAATGCTGTCCCACCACAAGGATGCATGTCCCTTTAGTTTGGTGGCGGCGAACTTCACCTGCTTATCCTCGCTGGTTTCCTCAAATTCAAAATATTTATTGACTTCACTCAGCCAATCCAACAACACGTCTGCGGACAGACTTCCGTCATAAGTTGACAGCTCATGTTTTGGCTTATGACTTGACAGCAAAACCGACTTCAACAGTCTGAATTCTAGTGTCACCCCCTCTAATTCTTCCTCTGGTTCTGCCTCATCTTCATCACTGTTATCTGCCGGGTTTCTTCTTCCCCCAGCTTCTATTGCTTCTAAACGTTCTCGCAAGACACGGACCTCCTCACGGAGTCCCTCTTCTGCTACCCTCCGGACTCTTCCTCTTCCTCTTCCTCTTCTGCCAACCTCCATTTTCCTTTACTCAAAATCTGCTCTGATACCACTTTTGATGGCCCAGCCCTTGGTGACGTGGACACACAGTCACGTGAGACCACGTGGTCTCACCTCAGGCCCGGTGGTCACTTTATGTGCGGACAAAACTCCCGCGGTTTACCCGGCCCTCAACCCAAGGCTCATTAATTCACACCTCTGCCGGTTTAAGGGTTTAGTTACCGGCTGGTTCCGTCAACTCCCGCCTTTGTTAAACCCTCAGGTCTTGCCTTTGGCTCATTTCCGCCTATCACTCGGCCGCTGCTCTTTCTGTAATCCTGTGGCGATGCTTCCGGTTTCGAACCCTGGTCACTGTGACATCCAGCAGATGAACTCTACATTCGGTCAATGGCTACACTGGTTGCAGTTTCTGTTGAGGAGCTATTCCTCTGTCTTCGATGCTGTCTGTCGATTTGTGTGGGCCTGTATAGCTCAGGGTTTCTGTTCTGAAGTTATGGTAAGCTGCTTTATGTCTTGTGGGTTCACTGTATAAGTGTTTGCATTCTCTGTCACTGAGCTATATTCTTTGTACAGGTAGCTGCGTCCTTGAAGCTGCCGCTCTTCCAATCTCTTCCCGCCCTTGAAGGTAAACTTTCGTGCTATGATTCACCCGGTTTGGTTGTCTTTTATCGACACATACAGGTTCTGTGCCGTTTACAGTTTATGGAATGGGTTTCTGCCTCGACAGCTCTCCGTCGACCTGTGGGTGAGTTCCTTCACGCTTGCATTTGTCTGTTCCTTCGTTTTCTGTATGCTGTTGGTGGTTCTAACCTCTCGTTGCTTCTGTGTACAGGTTTGAACCGAGGGCTGGCTCATGAGGGTTCCGAGCTGTGCAGTCTTCACATCTTTCCAGGCCTCGTACCCTTTGCAAACGGGTAGGGTCTATTCCTGTTACAGTTGCCTGTAGTGTGTTTACTATGACCGTGGCTGTAGATCTTAGTTTGTTTGGGTTGTTAGGGTTTGGCCGTGCCTTTTGCCGGCGTTTGCAATCTCTGTACTCTGCTCTTTTGTGTCAGTCGATGGTTGTCATATAGCAAGGGTTTGGAACTTGTGTTTCTTTACGGCGATGCCGGGGTTTGTTACATGAAGTTGTAAGGCTTTCGTCCTTACTGTACACAATGACTATGAAATATTTAATTTAAGTTAAATGGACACAGTATATGGTTGGTTTGGTACCTTTTTTGTAATCTTGTATATGGACTTTACGAGACCTCGTTCTCCTCGTGCTTGGCATACGGGTTCTGATTATTACAGTTGCATTCTGACTTTCCTTGAATGCCTGTAACGCTCTCGTTCTTGTATTTGTTCTGCAACTTTATGCTGTTAATAAATCCACCTTGCTCATACGCTGTGCTGTGACCGCCTTACTCTGTCTCGTTTTGTATGCTGGTTCTCGTAATATTATGGTCTTGATTCAAAGTCTGTAACGCTCTTGCATTTCAACAATTTCTCCTATTTTAATTTGCTTTTAGATACAGTAATACACAGTAACAGTTATGTGCATAATAATGAAAAGAGTCGTTAGCAATAGATTATCTCAGATAAAATAACAATAGTTCTGTACAGAGGGTTTCTTGTTCTCGTTTCTATTTCTTTTGCTTTTCATGAAGGGAAGAAGTCCCTGTACAAATGTTTATTTTCCTTTTTAATCTACATGGATACATAACTAATTGATAAACTGCTCTACCTGAATTCTAACTGTCATTTTAGTTATTCTTTAACAAAAACTTAACTAAACAGTTTTCCCTTCCTGGGCCTAAACAACTTTGTAATCTAAAATGCTATGAGATAAAAGGAAATAAAACAATAGTTAAAAAGAAACAATAACCAACTCGGTGGTCTGTCCACCCAATCCTGTAGCCTCTGACTTGTTTCTGTTCTCCCGTGAGTCGTCAATAGTCATTAGTCTCCTCGGAGCTGGATGCTCCTGCATCATTGTTGATTTGCAACCAAGAGAATCATGTTACCAAATTATGTTCAAAAGATAGTGACATTTTTTTAATTCTAATTTCTCTTGTTACTTCATTTGATGGTTTGCATACTCACTTATTCTTCTTGAGAGTACTTTATTAATACATGTACACACTAAAATCAATGCATTGATTTCATTGTACATGTGAATTTTGAAATCCATTGATCTAGAAATGGTGTAAAATGTAGACTGAAATAAAATTTCTTAGAATTTTTTTTTTCTTTCTAAATTGCACATCTCTATCTAATTTTTTTATTGTTAAAGAGACATAAATGATATTTTTAGATATTAATAGACTAACTATTCATGGGCTAGTATTGTGATTAGAAATGGTGTTCTTCTTCCTTTTCACTCATTTTATTTGTCTATTGCAATATTGTTAATTTAGGTAGCCATATGAATCCATTGGTAGATTATGTTTAGAATATAGTAGCATTTTTCTTATTCCAATTCTTCTTGTTGAATTCAAAACATATCATTGTTTGCATACATAGATGTCACTTATTCTTCTTTAGAGTATCTATCAACACTTATATGCTGAAATCAATGCATTAATTCTAGATTATATGTTAATTTCTATTTATATTTCTAAATTTATGTCAATTTCTATTTCTATATCAGCTGGACTATCTTCTTGTTATGATATTGCTCCAAGATACTAATTTTCATATTTAAATCTAAACATAGTTATTCTCATTTACTGGACAATTGCTTTAGTATCTCAACATTCATTAACATCCATCTACAATATTTTATATTGAACAACAATATGTAAACCTTTTTTTTGCATGTCATTTCTTTTATGTATCTCTGTGTAATCCACTTTTTAGTGAAGCCAAAAATTAAGAATTTAATTTTTTTTTCAATATTTTTTTTTTATAAATTCACCTTCTTATACTAAAATCTATCAAAATCTATCTTTACTATCCCTGATATATATATTCTAATCTTTTATTGCCAAAAACATTATTATTCTAAGTTATCACCTTCATTCCATGATATATTTTTATTCTCACTCACTTAAATATTTGTTTCACTCTTTACATTTTTTCACCTTAATCTTTAATAATTCTTAGTCTTCCACTACCTCTTTTTTTATTGTTTTATATTTTATTATTATTATTTACCTTTTTTACATCATTTTATTTTATTTTAGGCTAACACTTAATCTTTATACTTTTTTTTTTTCTATTTTCTCTTATTATTTTATGTTTCATACTTTATTAATTATTTTTTGTTTATGTTTTTTAAAGTCTCTTTTGTTTTTCTTCCCCTAGGAAAAAGTCGTAATTTTATTCATATCGAAAAAATTACATTTTGTAGATGTCGAGGCATATGCAAATGGCTGATCCTGCAATGACAGGCAGCGTAATGGAGACAATAACACTAGGTAGCAAAAGAACAATTCCTGTAAATACAGGTAACAACAGAGTAACAGAAAAGAATATGTTCCAGCGAGCTTATACTTTTCTTCCTTTCTTCTTCTCCACCCGACGCCATCCTCCTGAGTCAGCAGTGGGTGTGATAATTGCTAGCTGGTTTTCCATTGTGATCATTTGTAGTTCTTTGTCTGATTCTGAGCCCTCTGAGCTGTGAGTTCTCTTTATTCCATTTGTTTCCAGTTGTAACTCCTGATGCGGATCTGTGATGATCGGTCCCGTATGAGTAGATGGGGTATTCGCTACCGGGGTTTGTTTTTGTCCCATTTGAGGGGCTGGTTCCGCCTGGTTCTCTGTGGGATCCTCATTTAAATCCTCTTCTTCTAATGGGTCTGTGTGCTGCCAGCCTTTAGGCTTTTTTTGTGTTTTCTTATTTTTCCTGGGGTCCTTTCGAGCCAATGGACAGTTGTATTGAAGGTGCCCTATCTGCATACAACTCCTGCATCGGAATGTTGTGTTTTCATAGTCAAGCTGATGTATCCATTGTGTATTGTTGTAGTTCAGCGTGATATGATCTGGTAGCCCCTCGCTCAAATCCACTTCTACACAAATTCTGGCGAATGTGAAGATTCCTCTGATAGTTCTTTCTTCATCCATCTTTAGGAATTTCCCCAAGGAGTTCCCTATGGCAATTAACACTTTTTAGTGCCAGAAGTGTAGTGGGAGTCCATGTAGCCTCACCCATACAGGCATTTTAGAGACTATCATTGTAGCTGCATCGAAATCCGAGAACCAGGGGGTGATGAAGAGACCGGCACTGCCCCAGAACCAAGGTCCCTGATTGATAATGCTGTCTCTTTCCTGTTCTGTATTAAATCTAACTATGAAGAACCCTTTAGGGCAGAGATAAATTTCACAGTTAGGTGACCATGTTGTGTAGATCCATTGATGCAGGGCATCTGATTTAGGCCAAAAGCCGTTGAATCTACAAATAGCTGCAGTATTAGATAAATCTGTATAAATGCTATTTACCTCTGGCATAGTTACTTGTAGAGTTGGTGATTCTGGTTTTTGTTCAACGATGTAGGGTCCTGGCAGCTCTGATGGTGGTACTGTTTTATTGTCCATTTTTTTCCCTCTCACTGCATCCCGAAAAGTGCTGGTGTTTTTTGTACTGGTTCCGCTACTTCCACCACACAGTCGCAGATTTAAAATGATGGTTGAATCATTGGATATGCCGTAGTGCCGGAGTGTTTGGCTGTCCTGTAAACTATACCCAGAATATATCAGGTTTTGATATTGGGCTGGGGTTCCGAGGTGATCCTGGATCCTCTTCTTTAATTCGTATACGTTCATCCCCTTACTGAGTCTGATACAAATATGTTTACCTTCAATAGATTTAATGAAAATCTGGAGCAGATCCGTGTTTGTGTGGAGTAGATCCTGATTCACTGGTTTATGAACCAGATCTGGTGGAAGTATAGCAGATCTAGGGTTCGCATGTCTTCCCACTGGGGGTGAGGGAAGGCCGTTTCCAACCAACGGTTTATCCAACGCAGTTTTCGCAGGTTCGATGCGGGCTGCTGCAGATCCAGTTCTTCCAGCAATGATGTTCTTGTGAAAGTCCCGGATCTGGCCGTCCCCATTCTGTTTGGCTCCCGCGCACGTATTATTCTCCAGCCGTTCCACTTCACCCTTGTCCAGCAGCACACATTGCGGATCTGATCGCTGGTAGTCTCCGAACCCTCTGATTGAGCGATGCATCGAGATGTTGTATGCCCAGATCTGCAAAAGAATCCCAAAGTACCAAGGAAACTCCATACTCCCAGCCCCTACTGTATCTTCAACCAAAAGAAACGGCCCTATCTCAATAGATCGGCTCCACAGTACGCCAAATAGGGATCTGGGGCCCTTCATATACCTCGGCTTCCCATTCACGCAGGCAGATCTGCCTGTGTTATGCAAGGCGTATGCGGAGGAGAACGCATCCAGTGCGGCCGCTAGCAGATCTCTGCAAAAACAAAAACTAATACCTGAATGGGTTCTGGGCTCTCGGACAGATAAAGTATGCAGATCGCTGGCCACAGGCAGCTTTCCTTTGTTCTTTGGATGGAGCAATCCAGCCCGGTACCAGAGAGAGGCATTGTGCTTTGGATCTTCAACGATCCAGCTTCCATCTGTTCCAAAACAAACCAGATCTGCAGTGGCCGCGGCGGCGCAGATCAAATCTCCAGAAACCCTGACTCCGTGCGTCGCCTCCATCGCTCTCTCTTCCCAAGCCTCGTTATTATTTTACAATTATTTGATCTAAAGTCTCTTTTGTTGTTAAACTGTATTTTTCATTTTTTTTTCAATTCCAGTCTAAACACTATTTTTTTTTTTTAAACTGTATTTTTCATTTTTTTTTTTTCAATTCCATTCTAAACACTATTTTTTTTTTTTTTTTAAGTCTCTTTTGTTGTTAAACTGTATTTTTCATTTTTTTTTTTCAATTCGATTCTAAACACTATTTTTTTTAATACTCTTGATGATAACAATATTTTTAATTTTATAATTGTTTGTAGAAGTTTACAAAGAAACATGTTATCTTTTAAAAATGTATTCAAATCTATGAACAATTATTTTCAAATACTCGTGATTTGCATTTATGTATCAAATAAAAATAAAAAATGTAAATTTACCATATTCCAAAGATAAAAACAATGTAACTTTAATAACATTCCATATTTGCATTTTTAAAGCTATTTTATAGATTATGTAGCACCCTCTAATATATAGCAAAATAATATAGCTGTGATGAATTAGTTTATATTAATTTTCATATTTAGATCCAATCCTAGTTATTCTTATTTAATTCAACTATTACTTTAATATTTCAGCATCTTTATTGACATTTAAGTATAATGTTTTATATTCAATAACAACATGTAAGCCTTGTTTTCTACCTATTGTTTTTGTTATAAATAATCACAATCTAAAATTACTTCTTTTTAATTTCAATTTCTTCCTTTTTTAACTTCATATTCTTATACTAAAAACTATATTTTCTATATTCTTTTTCTATGTTATTTCTTTTCAATTTCAATAATTTTTTTGGCTCATCTTTTTACGCTAAAATATACGTTTACTATACCTTTTTTCTATATTTTTATCTTTTATTGTTATAAAAATATCTTCTTAAATTTGCACCTTCATTCCATTAACTTCCTCTTCCTTCTTTAGTTATATCCATATTCTAATCTTAATATTCTTCCACTTTCTTCTTTACATATTTTCTATTCTTCTCTTCACCTGACCCTTTTTTTCAACTCTTCTATACCTTTATTTTTATTTTTTATCTTCGTATTTTTTAATTTCACGTACTTACTATTTTTACTTTCATCCATTCTTTACATATTTTTCTATTCTTCTCTTCACCTGACCCTTTTTTCAACTCTTCTATACCTTTATTTTTATCTTTTATCTTCATATTTTTTAATTTCACGTACTTACTATTTTTACTTTCATCCACACATATATATTTATGGTAAGAAAGCATGAGACTTTATATTAGCAAAAATAGTTTACATATGTTACATGCATGAGATCACTGGTAAACCTGGGCCCATAGTAATGCGCGGACTAGCATATTTGGGACCATCTACTCGCCAATGAGAAACCAGATGATCCCTTGATGAAAGCATATGCATGATAATACTCAGTCCATGCAAATTGGAGGTGAAGATTGCAAAATAATATGTTAATAGAGTTAAAAATGGCCCGTGATTGTTTGCATGGAAGATTGCAAAAGAATATGTTAATAGAGTTAAAAAATACCCGTGATTGTTTGCATGGGTGCATAGAACTGTAAAGAGGTAGAACAAGAAAAACACTAATGGTTTGGTCAGAACACATGCTTGCGTTTGGAGCTTAAGGAGAATTCTTTGTTGGAGCTTACGGAGAATTCTTTGTTGACTGTTGTGTGAGTAACTGTATTTTCTGGTTTCTCCTTCACAATGAGGCATCTATATGAGCTTGATTCCTGTTGAGACAGTTTCTTTTTTGTGTTTTGTCCTGCGTAGCTTTGGAGTTGCATCCATTATGAGAGAAGGAATAGGTGTCAGATCCATCCTGAGAATTGGAAGAAGGTGAAAGTGAGACACATGGAAAGGAAAGGAAATGCCACACATGGAAAGGAAAGGAAATGCCAAAGCATCTAGATAGATAACGCATATAACGCATATATTGACTAATGCTGCTACATTAGCTTCTTCCATCTTCCGGTTCACCCCTTCTCCAGATTGCTCTTGTTTCCACAAATGATGAGCCACCAAATTTCTAATGACCCAATGCCTATAGCCTATGCGTCTCCTCTCCTCTACTTCCAATGAAATGATCATGTGACAAAAATGAGTTGGAATGTTTGGGTCGAAGAGCTCTGCATTCTTTTCAATCCTCGAAAAGCTCTGCATTCTTTTCAATCCATGGGCTTCGAGGGGGACACCCTCCATCATGACCACCACCACCAGGCCGAGCTCTTCCACGCTCTCGGATCATTGCTTCAGGCTGAGGTATTAAGGGAGTGAAGCAAAGGTGATTGATAACAATGTCAGGAGGGGCGAGAGAATGACAAAGCCAAATAGGGAGAGTGTATGGTATGGAATGAGACAGGGAGGGTCATGTAGCCAATGAACTAGCCAATTGCAAGGGGGAGGCAGGAGAAATGAATGGAGCATGAGAGTGAAGTACAGAGAAATCACGAGGTGGATGTAGAGCGAGAGATCCAAAGTACAGAGAAATCACGAGGTGGATGTAGAGCGAGAGATCCAGACAGTTCGAGGGTGCTATCTTAGTTGTTGAGGTTAGGGCATTGAAGGCTCATGGATGCCACTTGTTGCCTTCATATTTGCACTCAATGCTTCTGATAACAGGACGTCGCAGCCGGTGTGCCACCCGGATCTTGGAGTTTTCATCCTTCGTTATTTTATATATATATATATATATAATTTCTAGTTTTTTTATTTATTTATTGTTATTTTAGAGGATATATATATGTAAGTAATTTTTAATTTTATTTATTTATTGTTATTTTAGGGGCGGCATGCATGGTATTATGCATTCTAATTTCTCTTTTGACAATATATTATTTTGTTTTTTATCAGAAAAAATTACAGTTTCTAGAATTTTTTTGCCATAATATTTTGGTGCAGTTGTAATTATACAATGATTTTTAGATATTTTTAGATGTTTTATTATTAAGATTTATACGGGACGGCCAAAAATCAAAATCTTTGAAAATAGATCATAAATAACATATTTTCCATCAATTACTACCAACCACAATTTAATTATTTGCATAAAAAAGGATAGGAACAAGATGTAATAAATACACTTGAAAATAAATCATAAATAATATATTTTCCATCAATTACTACCAACCACAACTTAATTATTTGCATAAAAAAGGATAAGAACAAGATGTAATAAATACACTTGATGATGGGAGTTTCTGGAATACTATGTAAGATTATTTAGGTGTGTGATTTTTTGGGTGAAAACTTCACCCATGTTCAGGGAGAGTAATGGGTGAAGTGTTCGCCCAATAGTCTTACACATTATTCAAGAAGCTCTCATCATCATATGTCTAACTATGAAAATATTTCTTCAACACTTTAATAAGTGAAGTAAAAAATGTAAATGTGCAGACTTAATAAGTAGGATTAAAATGTAAATGTGAAAACTTTTTAGTGGTTACTACCCACCAAAATTTATGCAAGTCTTTGGCCGAGAATTAATTTTTTAGTTTCATATATCAATTTGCAATTTTTATGAAAACATAATTTCTACTTAAATGGCCTGCCACACTTGTTTATCCATTGTTTATGCAAATACTTCCTTAAATTATGTTGGGAAGTAACTAATGGTAAATGTGTTATTTACTTCCTTGAAAGATTAAGAATAAAAAAACACTAGACAAATATCTAAAAATAATGCATGAATGTTGCAACTATATCCATAAAATTATGGCATATAATATGTGAGGAAGCTACCCACATGGCATTATCTTATGCAAAGGCTGCAACAAGGCCTTCAAGTTATGGTCCAATCAATTGTTTGAAAATTAGTTTTTTAAATAATATTGAAAAATAAATATTTATTTTTCAAAGTTAAAAATTATAAGTTGCATTGGTCAATGCTAAACTAATAGCTGTTAATAAGAAAACCCATTATTAGAGTCTTGCCTTGCCAAGGACTAATAAAATATTATTAAATATTAATTAATTAAAATGTAACTCACGGAGGCAAGAGTGGGAGAGCCCTTATAAGCCGTGATGAAAAATAGTGAGTAAATTTACATGAGGTTAGGAACAATATCCAGTAATATGGCATAGTTCCTTGCACTGTGGAAAAGAATGGAGATAGCTATAGAAAACAAAATTCAAAATCTTCAAATATATGGAGATTCTTTACATCAAATGAATAAGTCTAAAGGTCTAACAAGTTCCTCATCTATCCCTATGGTTCAAAGAGCAATTAGTTATGCCTCACATTTTGAAAAGATTGAATTTTATCATATCCTCAGCCAATCGAATGTGGAACGGGATGAGCTAGCTAAAAAATTCCAATTTGGGGCAAGGGAAACTTGAAACTGATAATATTGTGCATTACTGCCCTATCCCTCAGTTTTCATGAACAATGAAAATTATATAAAAGAGGTTTGGTGCTCAGTCACTCCCAAGAGACACACGTTTGAACTTTGGATAACCTCTCATCAAACTCTCAGAGGCATGGTGAATTCCATTATCATTTCAAAGATGGGTATGTAGATGTTTCTTAGATATTCCCTATGCAAGGTGGACGGAATATTCAGCTCTGTTTTCTAGCGATCCTCAAATATCTAGCCTATTTATTTCATGTCCTATCTTATTAATTGGGATCTCAAGTGTCTAGGATCTCTATTCATTATGAGACAATGGTTTAATTTCCATTTACGTATCAGTTGGTGTAAGGTGGTCTAGTTATCATCGACTGCAATGAGGAATGCTTTGGATGGTTAAAAACCATTATGGAAGCTGTCCGAGACCTCATCACTTTTATCATTCCTTCGTCCAACCAATCTCTGGTTTATGGAGTCATATCTTCAGTGGTCTCTTGGATCGTGTGTAAGCAGGGACCTCTTCTATATATTGATTACCCAACCTCCCCACAATGCAATCAAGTTTCACGATTATGTTAGTTTTGTTGTTGCTTCTTCCTTCCTTACTAGTAAGTATAATTGGGCATCTAGCTCTGGTTTTGCTATGGCCAATTCTCTTGACCCTCCTGAAAATAATGAGGTTTGCCTAGTATTAGACAAGCTAATAGACGCTTCACATGCACTGCTCATTCTCATCTCGAAACTAGAAGACATGCTTGAGCGAAAACATATGTCATTTTAGTTATTTTTAGAGGCCAAATTGCTCCATAAGCAAGCATATATGGAACAAATTTTGTACGACCTCAGGGAGGTTCAGGCTTTCAATGAGCATATAGCGGCTATGGAGATTACTCGGATTGGCATTTCATGGAGGACCAAATGTGTTGATGGAACCAACATTGTCGTTGGAGGGAATAGAGCTCGTTGTCTTAAGGGTGATGGCTTTAATGGGACCAATTGACTTTGTTTTGATGCTATGTTCTATTGTGTCAATATATGATCATATATTTCTATGCTACTATGTAAATTTTGCATATATTTTGGGATTTTTTTAAAGGTTTACAATGTTAATGTATTTAGGATAATTTGGAACTTTAATCCAAAGTTTGCAAATTTCTTGAATATTCTTTGAACAGTAGAAATTTTGTAATGGAAAAACAAATGTAAGGGTTATGGTCCCTAATCCATCTGTGTTAATACTAAATACCTAATTGTTATATTTTAAAAAAATAATTAAAATGTAACTTACTTATTTTATAATATTTAAATTACTTTTATAATAAATATTATTAATTAACAAATTGATAAATATTGTTAGTTAACATGTTTGAAATTTTATAACTCAAATTAAATAACTTTATTCATAAACATACAATAGGATAAACTCATTATTAATTAAGTGAAACTTGATTCAAACATAAATTTGTATTTAAGATATATTAAAAATAGTTAGAGAATAACAAAAATTAATATAGATTCATTTAATTTTATATAATTATTTTAAAAATAAAAACCACTTATTTATATTACATGGGTATTTATTGTTTATTACAAAATTTGGTTTAAGGGCATGAAAATGACTTGAATCTTAACAAATAAATTAAATTATAGTAAAAAAATCATATAATTATGTTCAAGCATTTATGTATTACTCACATGAAACATTTTGATTGCCGACATTTCAAGCTAGCAAGTGTGGCTCATTCTCAGGACAAAGATTCAAAATATGATCACACTTTGAGAGATAAATAGGTGAGAGATGCAGAGTCATAAATGAAAAGAGACACTAGATTACATGAACGTTAGGAGGTCAAATATGAAAAAATCAACAATTAAGAATAAAACTTTCAAAAGAACTTGTCAAGCCAAGTATTGGTAACTCTATGAATTGATGAATTCTATTAGGAAAATAATTAATATATACAAGGAGAGGGAGACTCTTGGAATTCATATTCCAATTCCTCTTCATCTTCTTATTTTCTTATTTATAATATTTTCCTAATCCTTAAATATTAGGTGTCAACAATCCCCCCTTAAACTGAAGGGATATTGGTGAGGCTAAGCATCAATATGAATCTGTCAAACTTTTCTCTTCCAAGTGCTTTGGTGAAGATGTTTGCAATTTGATCATTTGTGGAACAATGTAATAGGTGAATAATCTTAGCCTCGACATGATGTCGAATCAAATGATACTTTGTATTGATATGCTTGGTTCGATCATAGAACTTTGGGTTCTTGGCCAATTTTATCATAGAAGTATTGTCAATCAAAAGAAGATGAATATGAACTTGTTTATCCTACCAATATTCAAGAAATTTCCCGAACCACATAATCTCCTTAGTTGCTTATGAAACTACCACATATTCTGCTTTTGTTGTGGAATCTACTGGAATTAATTGTTTATGTGACCTCCAAGAGGCAACTATTGTTCTAAGAATCATAACATAACCTGAAGTGGATACTCCAGTTTCTTTATCTCCATCAAAATATGAATCAGAGTATCCAATCAAGTTGGTGTCATCCACCCATGTATACTTGAGTCCAAAGTCTTGAGTTCCCTTCAAGTACCTTAGAACTCTTTTTGCAGCAGACTAATGACCCTCACAAGGTTTTTGCATAAACCTGGAAAGGATTCCAACATCAAATGAAATGTTTGGTCTGGTAGTAGTGAGGTAGTTGAGACTTCCTATGAGTTGTTTGTACTTTATTGCATCCTCAAATTTATTTCCTTATTTGGATGTGAGCTTTAAATTGTGTTCCATTCGAGTGCTTAAAGGATTGCACTCAACCATGCCAAATTTGTTCAACAAATCTCTAATTTACTTCTTTTGAGAGAGGAATATAAACTTATAATGTTGGGTTACTTCAGTACCCAGATAATAGTGAACATATCCCAAATTTGTCATCTTGAAACCTTTCCTCAATTCTTTCTTTATGGATGCAATATAATTTTAATTTTTCCCTATCATCAGTAGATCATCTACATACACCACAAGCTATACAACATTTTTTTCGACTTTCTTGAAAAATAAAGTTGCATCATCAAGATCATAGTGTTTGAAATTTAGTTTCAAAAGATGCTCATTCAATTTCTCATACCAAGTTCATGTTTCTTGTTTGAGGCCATAAAATGATTTGATAAGCTTGCATACTTTGTGCTCTTGTCCCTTCACAATAAATCCTTCTGGTTGAGACATAAAAACATTTGTTTTAGATCTCCAACCATTCTGAGTTGCCAAGGCAAAGAGAGTTTGGATGGTAGCCCATTTTTCTATGGGGGAAAAAGTCTCATCATAATCAACCCCTTATTTCTATTCAAAGCCTTTTTCCACAACCTTGCTTTATGCTTGTCAAGTGAGTCATCTACTTTATACTCGTTGTTGAAGACCCACTTGCAACCAATCAATTTGGTTCCAAATGGAGTGTCCACAAGCTTCCAAGTTCCATTCTTTATAAGAGAGTCATACACTTTTTTCATTAATTCTTTCCATTCATCATGAGAAGCGACTTCTTTAAAGGAAGTTGGACATTTGAAGACTATAGACAAAATTAATTCACAATTATAAGAAACATCCATAACAACAACTAAATCATAATCATCTACATCACCTCCATTATGTCTAGTAGAACTTCTTGTTCTTGTCTTTCCAACCTCATTAGGATGAACACTTTCAACTGTCTTAGTGAGCCACTTTGGAGGAACTTTCTGAGATGGCCCAGGTTATTCAGTTGACTGAGATGGGGTTGAATCAATATTTATCCTTCCAATTCTCTGAATCACATCACTTGAAGTGTCTTCTTAATTAGTGGTTGGAGTGATCCGGATTTAAGCAGGAACGCAATAGATTATAGAGATAACCATAAATACAGAGATGCGATAACCATAAAAACAGAGATGCAGCGGAAATAATACTTCATTTCATTAATGGAGAATACTGAAATATGCTTACAAATAGAAATAACCCAGCTAGGGCGATGGTAGCTTATCTCTGAGAAGAGATGTGTCGGCTACATGCCTCTGAACTGTTTCCAACTGTGTTACAATGAGGCTCGAAGGCCTATTTATTGTTGAGAAACAATGGAAAACCCTTCACATTCCAAAACCTAACCCTAGAAGATGAAACGCCAAATTTTGGGCTCCGTTTTTGGGTAAGTTGGTACATCAACTTCCCGGGGTCGCGAATTGGTCGTACTATCTCCGTTTGACGCGCATGATAGCCCGTTGGAAAGATCTCTCCGAGGACTACGACGGAAAAGACAATTTTTAACAGAAAAATCGCTGGCAGTGGATTTCCCAAAAAACGTCATTTAATCCACCCAAAAAACGTCATTTAGGGCCTCAAAACGGCTCCGGAAGTTTTAGGACTCGAAAAACTGCTAAAAATAGTAAACTGTGCTACAATTAAGGAAACTGAAAAATTGAAAGAGACAGTTGTGGGGGTCCAAATGGGATAGGTGGGTGGCCACCAACATCCACCTGGATCATGGAGCTTCATGAGGCAGAGAGAGTGTTTTAGAAGGAGATTCCATAGATTGATCCAAGATAGGTACCCCCCCTTCAAGATGTGGAATCTTGTTATCAAATTCTTGAAAAGAATTTTCATGCCTAAATATGTCCAAGCAATCAAGATTCCGCTAAACAACATTGTTACTCTTGGAAGATTCAAGAAAAACCACATTTCTAGACAATATAAACTTCTTATTTGCTTCATCATAGAGACGATATGATTTGGAGGCATTTGAGTACCCCAAGAAGATACAATTTTGACTCCTTACACCAATTTTGTTTCTTTGTTCCTTGGGTATCAAGGCATAATAGGTGGAACCAAAAACTCTGAGATGCCTCGCTGAAGGAATGTGGACATACCACATTTCATATGGAGTATTGTTTTTTGAGAGCATGAGATGGACATATGTTTTCAATATACACTGCACATAGAACCACATCAGCCTAGAACATCAGTGTTAGGATCGTTGCTATGGAGATTACTGGGAGTATTGTTTTTTGAGAGCATGAGATGGACATATGTTTTCAATATACACTGCACATAGAACCGCATCAGCCTAGAACATCAGTGTTAGGATCGTTGCTATGGAGATTACTGGGAGTATTGTTTTTTGAGAGCATGAGATGGACATATGTTTTCAATATACACTGCACATAGAACCGCATCATCCTAGAACATCAGTGTTAGGATCGTTGCTATGAAGATTCAAGAAAAACCACATTTCTAGACAATATAAACTTCTTATTTGCTTCATCATAGAGACGATATGATTTGGAGGCATTTGAGTACCCCAAGAAGATACAATTTTGACTCCTAACACCAATTTTGTTTCTTTGTTCCTTGGGTATCAAGGCATAATAGGTGGAACCAAAAACTCTGAGATGCCTCACTGAAGGAATGTGGACATACCACATTTCATATGGAGTATTGTTTTTTGAGAGCATGAGATGGACATATGTTTTCAATATACACTGCACATAGAACCGCATCAGCCTAGAACATCAGTGTTAGAAAATTATATGTTACAAAGCAATGGAACACATAAAATATATTGCAAAAATATAAACACAGAAAACACATAAAAAAGAGAGAGCCACAGATATACATGGTTCACCCAATTAATTAAACATAACTTCTAAGGATCGTTGCCCCCCCCTAGACCCCCCTTACAGCGCAAATATTACGGCTCACATTGTTGTTACATTACGAACTGGGGTCTAATGCGGCGATACCTCTAAATAAAGAAGATAATTAGGCTCCACACCCAACAATCTGCTTAACATTTTTGAAAAACATCATTGTACGTACCATATTTAAGTTTGTCCTATTCTATTGAGGATTATAAGGCATAATTGTTTAATGTTCGATTCCATGCTGGCGAAGATATTTTTCAAATTCATTTGAAGTATATTCTTTTCCATCATCAGTACGAATAAAGCCAATATTAGATTTTGTATTGTTTTCAATCCATGCATGAAATTTTTTGTAAGATTCAAAAGCTTTACATTTTTTCTTCAATAGATATACCCAACACGTTCTAGTGTAGTCATCAATAAATTTCTATATTTGTTTCCATTTACAAAAGGAACAGGCATATGGATACACAAGTCAGAATGAATCAATTCAAGATTTCTAGTGCTCTAGTAAGAGAATCATGAAATGATTGTTTGTTGTGTTTACCTAAGATACAAGCATCACGTTGCTTAAGTTTCCTAGGAATGGTGGGCAAACCAGTAACACCATTTATCTTTAATAAACGAAGGCTACCATAGTTAAAATGTCCAAATATAGCATTCCATAAGGGACTGGATGGTAGTGTACCTTCATCATACTAAGAATTGTACGCAAATTTTTGTGCACGAATAGAGATCCCTTGCAACTTCAAGAGTCTTTCTTCTTCTATTCTAGTAATGACAAGTGAGGGTTTTTATGATTTTCTCACCTCAACTTTTCCATAAACAATGTGAATGGAGTTCCCTTGATAACAGATGTGAACCAAGGACATCAAGTTTTTCCGCAACTCTGGGAGGTAGAAAACATCATGTAGAAGAAAGTCAGGGAGACTAGGTAGTTTAAGCCTAATCGTGTTAAGTCTAGATGGATTGATTTTCGATTTTTCAGCAAAGTAGACTGATCCATCTACATTGTCACTGAATTCTTCAAAGAAATCTATTTGAAAGGTCATGTGGTAGGTTGCTCCTGCATCGAGAAACCATACATCTTTCCATGAAGCAAGTGAAACCTTAAACAATTCTTCAATTTCTCCAATATTTCACTGTGCCATAATATAATGAGTGGATTCAAGTGATTTACACTTCCCTGGATATGGTGATTTTCCTTTCTCTTCATTCCTTTCTTATCTATTTTTTCCCAGGAGATCTTGCATGTGGATGCATCATGTCTATTTTTGTTACAATGTCTGCAATGAAGGTTAGGTCTTCCTCCTTGACAATGTTTTCCCCCTCGCGTCTATTATTCTTCTTTCCACATCCTCTTCTCCCACCTCCTCATTTAAAATAATATTGTGTCTAATTCTTCTCTTTTTGTGCAACGCACAAAACTTCTTCAAAAAACCAAATAACTGTCTTATTCTTCCCAAAGTCTTTCTCTCTTTCTGCAAAATTCTCCACAAGAGAGTTAAAGGAAATCTCCTTAAGTTTTTCACTAGCTTGTAATGATTCAAGATAATTAGAATATGTGGGATATAATGCCTTGATGAAAGCTACAAGAGGAACATCTATTTTAACTCTAGTAGCTTCTATAACATGCATAAAATCTCTGATTTCAAAGGTTAGGGAAAGGGGATCATCATATTTCAATTCTATATTGAAGAGTTTGGTCATTAATTGGACCACTTCAAGTTTTGAATGTGAGTCATATAAGTCTTTAGACTTCTTTAAAGCACTAAAATCATTAGTAAATGGTGCAATATGATGACTCACCTCTTCATTTATTGATGCAACAATCAAGGCATAGACTTTGATGTTCTTGTTTTCCCATATGGTGATCCCTTTGTCAGATGTGGGATTTTCAGGTGGATTCCCATCTTTGACTTCACATACTCCTTTCCACAATTCATTGAAAATGGGGGCATTCTTTATATTTATGGACCATTTATGGTAGTTCTTTTTGCCAATGAGAACTACTCCAACTATGAAAATAAAAGAATTCATTTTAAAAAAAGAACTATCTACTGATAATTCTTGTGAATGGAAAAGGTTCCAAAGAGATTTCAATCTCCAGAGCAATCAAAGCCTTACTCTCTCTATCTTTTTGTTATTTTAATTATCTCAAAAACATAAAATATGTCTTTACAATACTTATATGACAATACTTGTATAACAACCAACAACTAGTCTAACGCACATATATAAATTATGTGACCCTTAAGCATACACCAATACACATGACATATTGATGCACACACTTCAAAGATAAATACACATACCACAAGATTCAACACATCAACCAATACAATCAACTAATATATACCAGCACAGTCCTCAAATATGAACCAACTCAATATAGTAGTGTTTTAAAACAAGGAATATGAAATACATATAATATTGACCAACACAATCAACCAACCAACACATATGACAACACCGTTCAATGCATATGAATCACCATGAGTAGTAACGCACATAAAGCACATATCAAGATTTCAACGCACATAAACTATTCACAGAGAAACCGACCTTCAATGTAGAGGGACCGATACACACTGATGTCGATGCTATGTAGAGCTTTCTATACTTTATTTTGTAGATATTTCTATCCATCAATACACATTAAAGGCTTCACTTCTCGGCTGTGCAGAGATTTCTATACACAAATAGACATAAAACACTTAACTCCTCATTTTTGTTTTATGTCTAAACACACATTTTTGGAGTGGCTGACCATCAAATATTCAAATAGTGATTCAACACACTGTGCTTCAATGCATTTCTCAGCATTCAATAATACGCACAAAAATGTGCTTTAGTGCTCCAACAATACATTCAACACTCCAAGTTTCGCAGAGGGATAGAGGATAGAGCATGGGAAACTCTAAGTGGGAGTAGAAAAATAACAGGAGTTACAAGGCTAAAATAAGACCTGTGGACTTGTGCTCTAATACCATGTCAGACCAGGTATTGGTAACTCCACAAATTGATCAATTCTATTGGGAAAGTCATTAATATATACAAGGAGAGGGAAACTCCAAGAATTCATGAATTTATATTCCAATGTCTCTTAATCTTCTCATTTTCGTATTTACAATATTTTCTTTATCACTAAAGATTAGGTGTGAACAGAACTAATGAAAAAATTGACAAAAAAAAATATTCAGAAAAGTATTAAATGCTAAAAAATAATTATTAAATAAAATAAAATAAAATAAATTAAGGAAAAAGCTGTGATGACCCCGAGAGAATGTAAATATTTAAATTTCACCACGGTAAAAGACTGAGTTAAAATGACATTGCAAGACTATTTTATTATTTGTTCTTTTTTTTTTAAAAGAGGATCTTATGAGTATTTCTTTTATTTTACAAATGCATGGAAATGTCTAATAAAGAATACTCATGATTGTGTTGGCAACTCCTGGGAGGGAGTTGGCAAGTCGGTTATTGGAACTGACTGTGACCACCCTCCCTAACTGGAAAGTTCCCAGGGAAAAGGGAGAGGGGGGTTGGCAAAAAATCTGTGCTGTAGTGACAGGCAAAAAAAGAAAAAGAAAGAAAGTAATGTAAAGACTAAGTCTGGTGAGGACCAGATAGTCGAGCACACAGTGCAACCTTGCTGAGGATAGAGATCCGACAAGCGAAAGCTAGGGGGGGAGGCTCTGGTCTCGAAAGACGAGTCTCATGGATGGGCGGTTAAATCGATATGCATTAATTTGCAGGTGAATTACTAAGGACTTAAGGCTGGTAGAGACCAGGTAAGTAAAACTGAACTCTAATTTATTTTCTGCAAGTACCTGTAAGTCACTTGTGTTAAACCTTGAAGTATCTGTAACGCTTATGTGTTATCTGTTATTTGGAAATTACCGCTACTACTGTCTGATAATACAAGAGTGAGTCTGTATATGTCTGTTTATAAGTTGAGAAACCTACGTCCTGTACTGGACGGAAACCAGGCTTATAAGCCTAGGAATCCTGTATCTTGCTGTTGAGGTAACCGAGCAAGTATAATGGATGCTGGTGGTTCAGCATGGTTAGCGGCGTTAACTGTTCTGAACAGCTAACGCGGACAGAAGTCGGTCAAACTAAAAGATTAAAGGGTTACTTATATACATATAAAACAACAGAACAACCGGTTCGGCTTATTGCCGGATTGGCATAATAAACCCTATGAGTAGCAATGTATTCTTAAAATGATTGCATCGTGTAACACCCGCGGTGCGGGTTGACTCTGTAATGAGAAACAATCAAAGAAAAAATTTACACAGCGAACAATAACTCATTATATAACATGCAATCTCAAAGGAGAGTCCCGGCACTCAAGGTGTTAACACACAGAATCTAAACAATAGATAATCCAAGCCGTGTGACACCACCATCCACGAGGTTGATGGAAATAGGCGGAATAACCAAACATTGAAGTCGGGAAGGCCACGCTTGGGCTCGCGGGTACAAGCTAAATCCTTGACTCGTTCCTTTACAGAGTAAGCATAGGGCCGGGCAACCGAGCCGCTTACCTGCTTGTGGAATAGTCGTAAAATAACCATGATAGAACAGTAAACAGAATTTACAATTATATGCCAAGTTATATACATAAAAAGCCCCATCGCAATTTAAATAACCACAGTGTAACATGAAACAGAACTCGCAGTGCGAGATTATACCGTATACTGAACAAAACTTGTAATACCAGAGTATATAGTAAATAAAACAAATATACAGCATCCGGGTCGAAATACCCATACCATCTTTGGTCCAAACAAACTGATAACGAGCATGAAACAGTATACATATGTATTACTAATTGACAAAAGACATACGGTTGTAGCCATTCGTTAAAAAAAACAAAGGGGGGCTGTGCCCTTTATCCACATCCAAAGGGGCCGTGGCCGGAATGCTATTGACAAGCAACAATAAACAGTCAAATTACAAATAACGGAGTCGCGGAGACAGTCTCTGCGCTAGGGTTTGGCGGAACCCGTAACCAGCACAGGGTGGTCACTGAACAAGACGGAGAATAGCCTTCCGTAGCCACCTGCGTCCAACCACAGTAAGATTAAGGTTGGCTATGGCTAGGCGCATAGGAACCCTCTACCGACAGTTTGAAACAAAGAAACATAGGTTTGCAACAGAGCCGCACCATAAACTTAGAAGGGGCACACCTGTCGTGAGGCCGGGAGCGCCATAGCCTCAAAGGAGGACCCCTGTAGCCGCATCGAACCAGAGCCGGAAGCTGCTGGATATACAAACCATAACAAGCAATTGTGAGTATCACCTCATAAGAAAACACATGCAATAATTTGGAAGCAAGAGACCAAAGCGAAAACGGAGCAAAGGAAGCACATAAGAAAAGAGCCGGTGGTCACTCACTGTTTCTTACCTCGGCAGTTTCGACAGAATATGTATGCTCAGCAGAGCAGATGCTCGGCGTCAGAATGCTCACTCGGCGGAGGTATGAGCATTGGCGCAAGAAGAACTTTCCATGGCGCGCAGGCTAGAACCAGTGACGCAGAGAATGAACAGAAGTCGCCGAGCTGCGAGAAATAATGAGAACAGTCGAGAGCTCCGAGCTGTGAAGATAATGAGAATAATCGAGAAAAGTAAACATATACTTCATTACCTTGGGAGGACACCTGGAGGCGTCTCCGCCCTCAGATGTCATCCGACCATCCTCGCCTTCGAATAAGGCGGCAAGGGTTAGCCGGAGACTTAAATGCAACCCATCTCCCTTCACGTGATTAGACCAGCAGTTTGAATGCTGCGTACATCCGTCGCTGCGGTGCATGCCGATGGCCATTCTCGGGTTGCTAAATTGGCAATGCCGAGGAACATACGGAAGCTTGCCATAATGTTAATCAAACATACCAAATATTCAATCAACCATCCTTAGTCCTCGTCGGTCCTAAGGGTGCAAGTCGTGAGAGCTCAATAATACATTAACCATAAAAACCGATAGCCAAAGATTGCACTATATACATGTATTCGCATTCATTACATAATCATGTGAATAAACTATGTACTAATCCATGTGTAAAATAAGACAGTAGTGTAAATATTCACTGCATAGCCATATGTGCGAATCATATATATATTCATATCCATGCGTAACCATGTCAACGACAATTACTTCATATATATTGTTTGTATGATGTTATGTAATAATTTATATCTCCATGTGAAATCAAGTCTGCGGAGGTAAGATGTATTAGACAGGCCATGACGTATACGTTCATGGATATAAAAAAAAAATATATATTTTAGACACGGGTATGTGACAAATTGGTATCAGAGTAGAGGTACCTATACTGTGACCTCTGGGACGAGCCTAAATATGTTAAATTGGGAAGGTAATTATAGTATTGATTTTCTGTTTTTAACTAAATTGTGCAAGGTAACTCACAGTGTCAATGTTCCCCTGATTATTACACCAGGCAAAAACAAGAAGAGTAACAGAAGGCATTAGATAGTAACAGTCAGTATGCAGAGAGCTGGCAGTGCTCCGCACAGGTCCACAGCAGAACAGGGACCTGCAGCCAATCCTAGAGATAACCCAGAGCTGTGGGTACAGCTGGGTGAGGAAACACAGAGCACGAACCTGGCTATATTGGAGACAGTCCAGGACCTGAAAAATGAGATGGCCCGGTTGCGGGAGGATAATGCACGATTGACAATGGAGCAAGAGAGAATTCTAAAAAGTCTGTCCGAAAGACAGAACCCTCCGTTAGCCAATCCTAGTGCAGAACAGCAGAGGATGACAGAGGAACAACACTATCAAGCGGAACCCGAAAATTCGGAAGAAGGAGAGGATCAATCTGGTAATGCATCCGAACAGCAGACCTCGAAACGTCAAAGAGTGGAGTTACAGGGAGAATTCCGGAAAATCAAACCCCCACACTTTGATGGGGAACAAGAGGAAGCGGCGGAAGCATGGCTAATTAACATGAACAAATACTTCCAGCTGTATGAGTATGACCATAACCTGAGGGCACGGTTGGCTATTTTTCAGTTACAAGGAAAGGCAACCCTGTGGTGGGAGGAGGTTAAAATCGTTAAAGGGGTAAGCGAACGAACCATAACGTGGGAAAGGTTCCAGAAATATTTTAAAGAAAGATATTTGACAGAGCGCTTCTATGATGAAAAGGCAAAGGAATTCCACGATCTGCGATTAGGACAGCAGACTATGGATGAGTTTATTAATCGTTTTACCTCCCTGCTTCGTTATGTGCCCTACCTTAAGGAAGAAAAAGCCAAGGTGCAAAGATTTGTTAGTAGTTTACCCATGTATATGAGGGAAAGGATTGAATTTGACAATCCTAAAACAATGGATGAAGCTATTCACAAGGCCAGAATCTGTTATCAGCAGAACAAACAGAAAGGGGACGTTTCCAACAGGAAATGGAATGAGAAAAAGAGTAGTAAAACTGCTGGAAACAGTAAGGGAGGCCGCGGCGGTGGAATTAAAGGAAGCAGTAAAGGGCAGAACGGTAGAACAGCACCAAGAGGCTTGTTCAGATCCAAGACAAGCGGTGAACTCAGAATGAGCGAACCACCTGCCAAGCTGGACGGCGAAGGAGTAACCTGACCCCCAGTGCAGTGCTGGGGTTGTGGCGGACCGCACTACGTCAAGAACTGTCCGCAACGGAAGGGAACTGATCAGATATCCCAGATTCATGAGGCATCAACCGTTGGCGATGTGGGATGAAGTGTGCGAAGGATTAATGCAGCCCTAGACGATCGCCAGGCAGAGTACCAGCCCACCATGGTAGAATTTGAAGGTAAAATTCTAGACTTTTCTATCACTGTTCTAATTGATCCAGGAGCTACTTTAAGTTATATTAGCCCAAAGATAGTTGAACAGTGTAAATTACAACCTGAAAAATTCAGGAACCCTTGGCTGGTACAGCTAGCTACAGGGGCTAAAAGGCAAGTAATGGAGAAAATTAATAACTGCCCCATAGTAATAGCAGGACAGCCAGTGGTAGCAGATCTGAACATGCTTCCACTTGGATCCTATGACGTCCTAATCGGGATGGATTGGCTAGAAAAGCATTGGGCATTAGTGAACTGCAAAACGAAAATCATACGATACAAGGATGATTCTGGAAAGGAACAAGAGATGCAAGGGATTAAACGACCAGTGCAGGTCCGACCAATCACTGCATCCCAGCTAGCGAAATGCATCAGGAAAAGATGCCAAATATATGCTATTCAGGTGGGTTATGCAGAAACCAAGGATAAAATGGCCGCGCTGGACCACCTTCCGGTAATAAAAGAATTCGTGGATGTGTTTCCGGAAGAAATCCCTGGGTTACCCCCAAAAAGGGATATTGATTTCACCATTGAATTACTACCAGGGGCTGCACCAGTTTCGCGGGCACCTTACAGAATGAGTGTACCCGAGCTAACCGAGTTGAAAATGCAATTACAAGAATTGCTAGATAAAAATTATATCCGTCCCAGTGTATCTCCATGGGGAGCTCCGGTGCTATTCGTCAGGAAGAAAGACGGAACCCGCCAAATGTGTATCGATTACCGACAGCTGAACAAGCTCACAATCAAAAAAAAATATCCCTTACCTCGGATCGATGAGCTTTTTGATCAAGTCAAGGGGGTGATAGTGTTTTCTAAGATTGATCTGCGATCTGGTTACCATCAAATCAGAATTAAGGAAGAGGACATTGCTAAAACAGCTTTCAGAACCCGGTATGGACACTACGAATTTGTAGTGCTACCTTTCGGATTGACTAATGCACCAGCTACTTTCATGTGCTTAATGAACAGCGTGTTCCATCAATTTTTGGACAAGTTTGTACTGATATTCATCGATGATATTTTGATTTATTCTCGTACCAAGGAGGAGCACGAGGAACACCTCCGGTTGGTACTGCAAACTCTTCGAGAGCATCAGCTGTATGCTAAACTCAGCAAGTGCAATTTCTACAAAGAGGAGATCCAGTATTTAGGCCATGTAATCACAAAGGAAGGGATTGCAGTGGACCCTGAGAAAATAAAGACTATAATGGAATGGCCTGTACCTAAAGATGTGGCGGATATCCGATCTTTCATGGGATTGGCTGGATATTATAGAAGATTTGTGGAAGGCTTCTCAAGGGTAGCATATCCTATCACTTCCTTGCAGAAGAAAGGTAGGACATTCAAATGGGATTCAGAATGTCAGCAAAGCTTTGAACGGCTTAAGCATTTGCTCACCTCTGCTCCCATCTTGAGTATAGCTGATCCTGATAAGGATTATGTGGTATGTACCGATGCAAGTCGAGAAGGCGTGGGCGGTGTGTTAATGCAAGAGGGAAAAGTGATCGCCTATGAGTCGAGAAAGTTGAAGGAACATGAGCAGAAGTATTCTGCCTACGACTTAGAACTGGCAACCGTCATACATGCACTTAAAATGTGGCGGCACTACCTTCTGGGAAGGAAATTTCTGTTGTTAACAGACCATCACAGCTTGACAAACTATTTCAGTCAGCCCACTCTGAATGCAAGACAAGCCCGTTGGGCAGATTTCTTAAGTGGATTTGATTTCGACATCAAACATATGAAAGGGAAGGAAAACCGCATGGCTGACGCACTGAGTCGAAAGGTGCAATGCTTATATGAAGTTACGCTCAGTAAGTGGAAGAATTCCTTGCAAGAAATGATAAAAACAACAGCAGACCAAGATGCAGAATATCAGCAAAAGAAACAGCAAATACCGCTTTCCAGCAAGGAAAGTCAGCAGGGGTATGAAGTAGGTGAGGATGGAATGCTGCTCTATAAAAACAGGTTGTTTGTGCCTAACGACAACAGTCTCAAAAATCTAATTTTGGATGAATTTCATACCAGCCATTACGCAGGTCATCCCGGATACCAGAAGATGCTTACTGCGCTTCGCAGGGAATACTATTGGCTGGGAATGAAAAAGCATGTGGCTGAATATTTAGCACGGTGTTTGGAATGTCAGCAGATCAAGGCAGAGCACCTTCATCCAGCAGGGTTATTGCAACCCTTTCCCATTCCAGAATGGAAATGGGAGATCATATCCATGGATTTTATAACTGGACTGCCTAGGACAAGGAAGAACAATGATTCCATTATGGTAGTAGTAGACAAATTGAGTAAGGCAGCACACTTTATACCTGTGCAATCTACCTACCGGGCAGTGCAGATTGCACACATTTTTATGCAGACCGTGTTCAAACTGCATGGGCTTCCGAAAACGATAATATCAGACCGAGATGTAAAGTTTACATCCGCCTTTTGGAAAGCCTTATTTGCAGAACTGGGTACACAGCTGAACTTCAGCACAGCTTAACATCCCCAGACTGATGGCCAAACGGAATGAGTAAATCAGGTTGTGGAGGATATGTTAAGAGCATGTGTAATGCAAAAACCGACACAGTGGGAAGATTATTTGCATTTGGTGGAATTCGCATACAACAATGGATACCACACATCGATACAAATGTCCCCATTTGAAGTCTTGTACGGACGGAAATGTCGTACACCTTCAAGCTGGAGTGGCCCGGAGGACAAACTAAGGTTGGGCCCAGAAATGCTCAAGGAGATGGAAGACATGGTAAAAAGGGTGCGGACTAATTTAAAGGCTGCTCAAGATCGGAAAAAGACTTTTGCAGATCGGAAAAGAAGGTTCAAAGAGTATCAGGTTGGCGACCATGTTTATGTAAGAATACAAGCCAGGAAAAGTACCCTGCAGTGGAGCGGTTGCGCTAAACTTGCACCCCGCTATTTTGGACCTTTTCAGGTCTTGGCAAGAGTTGGGCCAGTAGCCTACCAGCTTGCTCTGCCAAGCCACATTAGAATCCATAATGTCTTCCATGTTTCCATGCTTAAAAAATACATTTACGACCCTAAGCATGTGATTAAATGGCAAGACAAACGGGTCGAACCGGAAGGAGAGGTCTTGGTCGAACTGCTGAGCATTCTTGACCGGAGAGAAGTGCAGCTGCGAAAACGAAATATTACCCAAGTTAAAGTGCAGTGGCAGCACTATGGGCCTGATGAGGCTACCTGGGAAGATGAAGAGCTTCTAAAGGAAGCTTATCCGGGGCTGTTTATGAACAGCAGACATCGGGACGATGTCCAATCTCAGGAGGGGGAGATGTGATGACCCCGAGAGAATGTAAATATTTAAATTTCACCACGATAAAAGACTGAGTTAAAATGACATTGCAAGACTATTTTATTATTTGTTCTTTTTTTTTTTTTTTAAAGAGGATCTTATGAGTATTTCTTTTATTTTACAAATGCATGGAAATGTCTAATAAAGAATACTCATGATTGTGTTGGCAACTCCTGGGAGGGAGTTGGCAAGTCGGTTATTGGAATTGACTGTAACCACCCTCCCTAACTGGAAAGTTCCCAGGGAAAAGGGAGGGGGGTTTGCAAAAAATCTGCGCTGTAGTGACAGGCAGAAAAAAAAGAAGAAGAAAGTAATGTAAAGACTAAGTCTGGTGAGGATCAGATAGTCGAGCACACAGTGCAACCTTGCTGAGGATAGAGATCCGGCAAGCGAAAGCTAGGGGGGAGGCTCTGGTCTCGAAAGACGAGTCTCATGGATGGGCGGTTAAATCGATATGCATTAATTTGCAGGTGAAATACTAAGGACTTAAGGCTGGTAGAGACCAGGTAAGTAAAACTGAACTCTAATTTATTTTCTGCAAGTACCTGTAAGTCACTTGTGTTAAACCTTGAAGTATCTGTAAGGCTTATGTGTTATCTGTTATTTGGAAATTACCGCTACTACTGTCTGATAATACAAGAGTGAGTCTGTATATGTCTGTTTATAAGTTGAGAAACCTGCGTCCTGTACTGGACGGAAACCAGGCTTATAAGCCTAGGAATCCTGTATCTTGCTGTTGAGGTAACCGAGCAAGTATAATGGATGCTGGTGGTTCAGCATGGTTAGCGGCGTTGACTGTTCTGAACAGCTAACGCGGACAGAAGTCGGTCAAACTAAAAGATTAAAGGGTTACTTATATACATATAAAACAACAGAACAACCGGTTCGGCTTATTGCCGGATTGGCATAATAAACCCTATGAGTAGCAATGTATTCTTAAAATGATTGCATCGTGTAACACTCGCGGTGCGGGTTAACTCTATAATGAGAAACAATCAAAGAAACAATTTACATAGCGAACAATAACTCATTATATAACATGCAATCTCAAAGGAGAGTCCCGGCACTCAAGGTGTTAACACACAGAATCTAAACAATAGATAATCCAAGCCGTGTGACACCACCATCCACGAGGTTGATGGAAATAGGCGGAATAACCAAACATTGAAGTCGGGAAGGCCACGCTTGGGCTCACGGGTACGAGCTAAATCCTTGACTCGTTCCTTTACAGAGTAAGCATAGGGCCGGGCAACCGAGCCGCTTACCTGCTTGTGGAATAGTCGTAAAATAACCATGATAGAACAGTAAACATAATTTACAATTATATGCCAAGTTATATACATAAAAAGCCCCATCGCAATTTAAATAACCACAGTGTAATATGAAACAGAACTCACAGTGCGAGATTATACCGTATACTGAACAGAACTTGTAATACCAGAGTATATAGTAGATAAAACAAATATACAGCATCCGGGTCGAAAGACCCATACCATCTTTGGTCCAAACAAACTGATAACGAGCATGAAACAGTATACAGATGTATTACTAATTGACAAAAGCCATACGGCTGTAGCCATTCGTTAAAAAAAACAAAGGGGGGTTGTGCCCTTTATCCACATCCAAAGGGGTCATGGCCGGAATGCTATTGACAAGCAACAATAAACAGTCAAATTACAAATTTAACGGAGTCGCGGAGACAGTCTCTGCGCTAGGGTTTGGCGGAACCCGTAACCGGCACAGGGTGGTCACTGAACAAGACGGAGAACAACCTTCCGTAGCCACCTGCGTCCAACCACAGTAAGATTAAGGTTGGCTACGGCTAGGCACAGAGGAACCCTCTGCCGACAATTTAAAACAAAGAAACATAGGTTTGCAACAGAGCCGCACCATAAACTTAGAAGGGGAACACCTGTCGTGAGGCCGGGAGCGCCATAGCCTCAAAGGAGGACCCCTGTAGCTGCATCGAACCAGAGCCGGAAGCTGCTGGATATACAAACCATAACAAGCAATTGTGAGTATCACCTCATAAGAAAACACATGCAATAATTTGGAAGCAAGAGACCAAAGCGAAAACGGAGCAAAGGAAGCACATCAGAAAAGAGCCGGTGGTCACTCACTGTTTCTTACCTCGGCAGTTTCGACAGAATATGTATGCTCAGCAGAGCAGATGCTCGGCGTCAGAATGCTCGCTCGGCGGAGGTATGAGCATTGGCGCAAGAAGAACTTTCCATGGCGCGCAGGCTAGAACCAGTGACGCAGAGAATGAACAGAAGTCGCCGAGCTGCGAGAAATAATGAGAACAGTCGAGAGCGCCGAGCTGCGAAAATAATGAGAATAATCGAGAAAAGTAAACATATACTTCATTACCTTGGGAGGACACCTGGAGGCGTCTCCGCCCTCAGATGCCATCCGGCCATCCTCGCCTTTGAATAAGGCGGCAAGGGTTAGCCGGAGACTTAAATGCAACCCATCTCCCTTCACGTGATCAGACCAGCAGTTTGAATGCTGCGTACATCCGTCGCTGCGGTGCATGCCGATGGCCATTCTCGGGTTGCTAAATTGGCAATGCCGAGGAACATACGGAAGCTTGCCATAATGTTAATCAAACATACCAAATATTCAATCAACCATCCTTAGTCCTCGTCGGTCCTAAGGGTGCAAGTCGTGAGAGCTCAATAATACATTAACCATAACAACCGATAGCCAAAGATTGCACTATATACATGTATTCGCATTCATTACATAATCATGTGAATAAACTATGTACTAATCCATGTGTAAAATAAGACAGCGGTGTAAATATTCACTGCATAGCCATATGTGCGAATCATATATATATTCATATCCATGCGTAACCATGTCAACGGCAATTACTTCGTATATAATGTTTGTATGATGTTATGTAATAATTTATATCTCCATGTGAAATCAAGTCTGCGGAGGTAAGATGTATTAGACAGGCCATGACGTATACGTTTATGGATATAAAATATATATATATATATATTTTAGACACGGGTATGTGACAAAAGCAAATTTAATTAAAGATTCTATTTAAAATTATATAATAAAATAGATATATTCTAAGAAAAATAAAATAACAATAATTCATATATACATAAACTATTATTTTAAATATATTAACTCTATAAATATTTCATATATTAATAATTTTATTTATATTTATGGATTTAATATATTATTAAGTTTTAATAATATATTAATATGTATTATGAAGTATATATTATATAGATTAGTTTGTATTACTATTTATATTTATATTTGGGTTAAATTTTATTATTATAATTATTATTATTTTCTCATTATTTTTCATATAATATATTTATTTTATTATATAATTTTAAGGAGAGAATCTTTAATTAAAGTTGGCTTTTGGTTAATTTATCTTATTTTATTTAATTATTTTTTAGTATTTAATATTTTCCTTTGTCAAATTTTTATTAGTTTTTTTATCGTTTTATTCTTAATTACTAAATTTCTCATATTTGACTTCCTAGTGTTCATCTAATCTAATATCTATTTTTCTTTGACTCTGTATCTCTCACTTGTTTATTCCTCAAAGCGTAATCAATTTTTGTATCTATGTCCTAAGGATAAGCCACACTTGTTGGCTCGAAACGTCGACAATCACAATGTATGTTGTGAGTAATCTAGAAATGTTTGAACATAATTACTCGTCTCACAAAAGCCTTCTATATGAAATTATATAACTTTACTTAATATCAATAAGAAATCAGTAAACAAATATTAATGGTTATCAATTCAAACAACAAATAACTAAGTAAACAAAGAAAATCCATTATATATATGTTAAGGAATATATTCAACTTATCATTGACAAATATATTTGGCAAGACCAATTACCATTTAAAACTATCTATACACAAAAAATGTAAAACCTTCTAGACAACCTTCTCAACAAAATCATTATCACTATAATAAGGCATTATTATTGTCGTCGGGTAGGATTAGATTCTCCACTGCCATAATGCAAAATTGAAATTAATAAAACACCTCAGTTTACTAATCAATAAAACCTAAATTTATTGGATGCTAAACCTTAAAACTAACTTAAATTCATTATTTTTACTTTAATTTAGCTATATTTAAACTAAGTAGTAGGTACTAGCTACTATGTAGCACTTGTTAGATTATATTTTCATTTTCTTTTAATTTCATTGAGAACATTAAATACATCAATGATTATTTTCAACTACCACTAGTAGAAAAATAGAAATTAATGACTAAAAAACTACTAAAAATCACATATAAATGACTATTTTTGGTCACGTGACTATTGTCAGCTAATTTACAATATCTTATTTCTGCGACCAATTTAGTCATATTAAACTTAACCGTTAATTGGTTGTCTCAATTTTATCATGTAGTAATGTATTTAGTCGTGAATTTAGTCACTGAATTAGTTGTTGATTTAGTCATTAATTTCCACGTTTAATGACCGAACACACAACCAAATATACTACTACATGATCACTCGAGGAAACCTATTTATGACCAAAGAAATATGACCAAAATGTTGGTCGCAAGATAAGATACTGCAAATTAGCTACTAATAGTTGTTTATATGCAAATTTTAGTCATTGTTCGTAGTCGAAAAATTTGTCATTCGAATAATCATTTTTTTTTTTGTAGTTTCATATTCATTATATAAATGACTATTTTAGTAGTGTATATTCATTTGATTTACTTTCATTAATAATCATTATAAAGAACTAATTTAGTCATTATGTCTTCATTTTATTTGTGTTTATTATTACTTAATATAAACTACTAATTTAGTAGTTTTATATTCATTTTATTTCTGTTCATTATTAAACAACATAAATGAATTAGTATGATTGTATGACTATATTAAATAAATATCATACAATATTCATGTTCATCTATATGAAACATGTGAATCATGCAAAGTACCATAAGTTCATTACAACACTAAAAAATATCAAGTACAATCATTAACAATTTTGACCACAAATTTTATTATATGAAATGTTAAGAATTATTCTCTCCACCTTTCAAATCATTCAATAGTTTGCCTCTAAAAACTGTGTAACTGATAACATCTACCATTCGAGAGTGTTGAGGACCAGAATCTCCATTCTTTGGATAGTATAGGGCTAGAAGATGAATTTGAGCCCTTCGACTTGCAATCAATCTATATTCATTTAACTATTAATAATGTGATCTCATCTGCTTTTTTAGTTAAAATATCTACTAAAAATATGATTGCTATTTGCAATATAATGAGACTATATAACTTCCTTTAAAACACATGGAAAAGTACAAAAGAACATTGAATACAAACAAAGCACACATACTATTGGGTGCAGTATAGGGTCTATAAATGTACCAACATTTAATTTGTCAATCCGGATAGTTCATGAACTTCGAGACGCAACACTGTAAATGCCAGAGAGAGCCCCTGGAAACCTGCAAAACAAATGCTAGTCTATCTTGGGTGTTAATCTCATCAATAAATGAAATCCTGCACTAAAGAGAATTCAAGAAAACCCAATCAAACAATTAAACTGTGCGGGAAATAAAAGGCAATTAACAATGCGAAAGGAAATTCTAATTACAAGCGAACAAAAGGAAAACTGAACTAGAAATCAAGCAATGTTCGCATAATAACAAAAAGACTGTAAATGATGGAATAAATTCAAAAGCAATTCAAAACCATTCCACTTGCACTAATTCTACCTGCACTAATTCTGTGTAAGGTTAACTTGAAAGCATCGTCAAGTAAATATGTTGCATAAATAGCTGATGAAAGCAATTAAATTAATGAAAATCTCTCGCCTTCCTTGCCCTGAAAATAAATCTTGCAAACTCTCTAGAAGTTTAATGGAAAGTAAATATTGTTGTTTTCAACATGACACGATTTGCTTTCATTAATAAAAACAACTAGAGAAATATCCCAAGTGTAAGCACAAATCTCAAGGACATGAATAATTTCTTAATCCGGCAAATTAATGAGGCTTAGCGCTGAAGGGAAAACGTTGCAACAAATGAAATGACATTAATTGAAGGCAGAAAGAAACTGTAAATGAATCAAATTCACATAGAAAATGAACAAGAATTGAAATGCTATTTAAAAGATGAGAGTGGTGTCGAGCTGGTTTGGCGGCCAACCTAGCCTGCTCACACCCTCGCTTAACCTGGTTCACACAGTAATTAGATTTGTTAAGATGAAATGGATGAATAGACAAAGCATGAAAAAAAGTTGCTTCAATTAATTAAAAAAACAGAGTCTTTTACATCACGTAGACAATTCTCAGCTCCAGGAAGACCAGAGGAGTGATCCACAGCTGATGAATTGTGTGAGGCTACATTTGGACAACTCCTCTTCCCTTCTACACCTTCCTCTTATGCGCACTATCCCTGGCTAGGTCGATTTCCTTCCTTACTATAATTAATTGATTAATTTCCTGACTATCGCTCCAGGCAGTTTATATAGGCATCAATTTACAAATTGGGGCTTTTCAATAGCTAATTAAAATACAGGAGGAGAAAATTGTGAATCATAACAATTCCCTAGGAATAAAATGGAGTTTGTAACTAAATGTCAAAATAAGAATTGTTTTTGGCAAGTCGTTCCTCTTTTCTTGGAATGGTGTTGTTGCTGGACTCCACACAGGATGGGTGCTACGCTGTATCATAACCACGTGGCATAGATGACGACAGAGCATTGTGTTGACTCCAGTGTTGATGTGGCTATGGTCATTTGCTTGAGGAACTTATCGGTATGTTTGACCAGGATACTTGAATATCCAGGCTCTCCATCTAGAAAATTAGTTTACTGTCCTCGACACCTCAGATTCAACACTATAATCCAAACCATGTTCACATATGCCAATACATTGTTTCCAATTCTGTGAAGGTAACTCTCATTATATCGATCAAATACCGATTGTGATGGATTTCCACCCTTCTCTAGATCTTGAGGGAGTTTACGGAAAAAATCAACAATCAAGTAGCTGCATTCCATCTCCACAAGTTTCGCTGCTGATTTCCGGCTCTCATCTCGTAATTTTTCAAGGGAATTAACGGCTGCATTTCCAACCTCAATGCAGAGAGATGGGTATTGCTTGAGTTTTGCTGTCTCAGTCAGTGCTTTATGAGCAAGATCCTGGAGTACATAATGTATCGCATAAACTGTGGCCTCAGCAGGACCTTTGATAGTGCTCAAGGAAGTTTCAATCAGATGTCTGTATCCTTGCTCAGGGGCTATCAAATGAGGTTGATATCCATCCGCCTCTGTAATGCACTTCCTCACATTTCCATTGAAAGGTACTTCTCAAACAATAGTCTTTTAAGAGCCACAGGAAGTTGATTATCAAAGACATTGTAAATTCTATCACCACCTAGACGCATTCCATCAAGGTGCTCTTTGAATATCTGGTCGAAAGCCCGACAAATCTCCAAAACAACATACAATTGTCCTCCAGCATCAGAAGCAATCGACTTTCCAAGTCAACTCAACTCTGCTTCGATATCAGCAATAGATTTGTTGATAAGTGACTGAAGGCTTGGGATGCATGACTTAATTACAGTTTCAAGGTGCTTTGAAAGCATCTTTTCAAGATGTTCTGATCCCATTCTGTGTGCTATATGCTTATAGTACTTCCACGAAATTATTGTCATCAGGTGGCTCAGTTGCTGCAGACCCCCTTCACTATCAACCTTAGTTTTCGGCATTTTGGGAAAGATCTAAATGCCAGGATTTCGATCAACCCCTTACCAGCCTGGAAGCACTGCGCTAGTATACTCGGGCCTCATGTGAAGAGATAGCACGCGCCCATCTGTAGTAACACCAACTTCAAGCTAACAATACTCAAATATATTACTGCCCAAATCACTTCATCACTAAAGATACCATCCATGATAAAATAAACTTTAATAAAATAAAGGGTGTTCTGGTGAAGCAATTAAGAGCAACAACGCCTAATCATTGGACTCATAGTGCAGGAACGTGAATGTAGTTCAGGAATCCTTCATAGTGCAGGAAGCCCACTATAACTAGTGCAGGAATCCCAATGCATGGTGCAGGCAGGTAAGTGCAATGGTGCAGGTGTTAGAAATCTGCAGTTTCTAAATCTTAATGTGACTCGATTAAAGCATTAAAGCGTTAAAAGCATTAAAAGCGTTTAAAGCATTAAAGCATTAAAGCATTAATCTTAAGCGTTGAATTGGTATATGATGGACGTACCAGATTAGAGTTAAATGATATATAAAGGATTGGGTCCTCTCTCTCCCTGGCAATAGTTGCATTCTTCTCCATCAAGAAGCGCATGAAGAAACAGGGCTAGAAAGAGAAACCGAATTCTGAAGAAGAGGAACAGTCAGGAGTCAGATCAAAGTAGATGGCAGCCATTACATCTTCCGCTGTTAATCAAGGTATGTCATCTTAAACAATAGATCATATTAAGTTCTGTTAGTGAAATATTCAGTATTGATGACCTTGGGCTGTTAGTAGCTATATTTTACATTTGGTATCAGAGCCACAATCAATAACTGAATATTTCCTATGATTGCAATTGATCTGTTCTGTGCTTTACTCATGTGATTGAGCCTTCGGGAAACTGTGGGGGTTTCATGAAATGATCACGCATTCATGAGTCCTTTGACTATGCGCCTATTGATTTGGTATCAAGGATTTCGTTCTGCGCTTCTAGAAAAAGATTGAAGCTTGAACCTGCAATTATATCTCGGTTTGTCTAGGGCACTTTGTTGGATGGCTCTTCTTTTTCTTTATCGAACCCGTGGATGACATACCTCAGTCATGTCACCTCACAACATCCACCTGTTCGTTCCCACTCATAATTCTGTAGCATTGGGTCAATAATGCATAACTGTTAAGTTTGAGGCACACAATTGGCTTATTTTTGAGCTCCACGTGCACATAATTCTGCGGCCAAAGAACCTCATCGAGCCCACTTTCTGATTCCTAAAAGACACTACGTCAAGCCATTTCGCCACGGCCAAGCCCTCCGTGGTCCTTTCTGATCCTTATGGGACTCTTCCCTTTTGCACAGAGATAGACGCCAATTGGAACGATCTCATCTAATGCGCCTATTGACACCTGTTTGCTTCACAAATTGAATGATGAACAGGGCCTTTTTTAAATTGTAAGTTTCGTAGCGGTCGCCGTAAAGCTTGTTGGGGATATAGGCGTGCTTATCTTAGGCGTCTCTCTTTCATTTTAATTTTGGCAATGGCCGTGCGAAGGCTCTGCCTGTGAGGGCTGTAGTCGTGGGCTTGCAGAAATCGCTAGGGTTTCGGGAAAAAATAATGATGGATCCATAAGGCTTAATAAAATTTGGGATCCCTGTGATATAGAATTCCTGCATATATGAATCTCACAATTTATTTATTCACCATATCATTGTGTGTTCACTGTGTATGTTGGAATGAATGTATTAAAATGCGGTGAATATAAGTTATTGAATCCTGGTAGATAGTCGAATTTGTGCACTGTAAGAAGACTAACAAAGCAATCATTTTTAGTACAGAGTTGAGTAGAAACTCCTGTAGGAAAGTTGCAGTTTCGATTGACGTTTGAAATTTGGGCATAAAAGTAATTGCTCTATGACTGATTGTTTTGCATAAGGTATGTGTTATAAATTATTTATGCATATGAGATTTATGATTTTGTTAATCACCAAAGTGGTCAAAATCAGAATGTTGTTTTGCATAAGGTATGTGTTATAAATTATTTATGCACATGAGATTTATGATTTTGTTAATCACCAAAGTGGTCAAAATTAGAATAATCATTTAGTGCATAAGTGACATAATGATTATTGATAGAAATTGCCAGTTATAATAATACCAATTAAGAACTGGCGTCACTAATGATAGAACCTGAGAACTTACCCAAAGGAAAGTCTTGTTCTATAACTAGTTGACATGATGAGGTTTGATAGATATTTTGATTAAATAAATATTGATCATCCAAAGATGTCAGTTCTATTTAATTGAATATATTTATTACCTACTTATGTTTTGGTATTTAATTATGTTAAGTATAAGATAGTATCTACCCAAAGGAGTGCTATATTATACTATTATGTCTACATCTGAATCGCGTTAGTTATGAGCTTATATTTATTTCATTTTTGATTTGCAGGTTGTCTATCTTTCGTATGTTTTGAATCAAATTTAGTTGAAGTTCCTATTAATACATGGTGGCTTGATACTGGTGCTACAACTCATGTTTCCAACAATATGCAGGGATTTCTTACGATCCGAACCATAAATCCAAATGAAGATCGTTTTCTTTTTATGGGAAACAGAATGAAATCTTCAATTGAAGGCATTGGGACTTATCGTCTAATTCTAGAAAGTGGATATGTATTAGACTTATACAGCACCCTTTATGTACCTTCATTATCTAGAAACCTTATTTCCGCAAGTAAATTGGATATTTCTGGTTTTAGATGTATGATTGGATCTGGTTGTTTTGATTTATATAAGAATACTGATAATGTTGGTTCTGGTATTCTAATTGATGGTTTATATAAATTGAAACTGAATGACACTTATGCGAATTCCTTGTTGAATGTAGTAAATAATGTTGGATGTAAAGTAGCAGGTTGAATGAAAATTCTGCTTTCTTGTGGCATAAACGACTAGGTCATATATCCAAAGAAAGAATGATGAGATTAGTAAGTAATGAAATTTTGTCAAATTTGGACTTTAGTGATCTAGAATTATGTGTGGATTGTATTAAAGGCAAACAAACCAAACATAATAAGAAAGGAGCCACTAGAAGCAGCCAGCTTCTTGAAATAATACACACTGATATTTGCGGACCTATGGACACTCCAGCCTTTAATGGAGAAAAGTATTTCATCACTTTCATTGACGATTTTTCCCGTTATGGTTATGTCTATTTGCTTCATGAAAAATCTCAATCTGTGAATGTCCTTGAGACATTTGTAAAGGAAGTTGAGAGGCAATTAGATAAAAAGGTGAAAATCATAAGGTCTGATAGAGGTGGTGAATATTATGGTAAATATGATGAGTCAGGCCAGTGTCCAGGTCCATTTGCAAAATTCCTCGAAAGTCATGGCATATGTGCGCAATACACAATGCCAGGTACACCACAGCAAAATGGTGTAGCAGAAAGGCGCAATAGGACATTAATGGATATGATTAGGAGTATGATGTTAGATTCTACACTACCTAAGAATTTGTGGTCGTATGCTCTCAAAACCGCTAATTATTTGTTGAATAGGGTTCCTAGTAAAGCTGTTCAAAAGACTCCTTTTGAGTTATGGACTAACAGGAAACCTAGCTTAAGACACCTGCATGTTTGGGGTTGTCCAGCGGAAGCGAGAATTTATAATCCACATGAAAAGAAATTAGATTCTCGAACGATCAGTGGGTATTTTTTAGGATACCCTGAGAAATCTAAAGGGTACGTGTTTTACTGTCCTAATCATAGTCCAAGAATTGTAGAAATGGGTAATGCAAGATTCATTGAGAATGGTGAAGTCAGTGGGAGTAAAACAAGGGTAAATGTTACATTGCCTAGAATAGTTCCTCCATCTACTATTACTCCAAATGTTGTTCCAGCTGTTGTAGAACAGCATGATGATAATGAACAACATATAAATGAAGAAGTACTTCCTGAAGGAAATGACTTACATAATACTGATATGCATGAACCACAACAAGTAGCATTAAGAAGACCTCAAAGAAATCGTAGGTCAGCTATTTCTGATGATTATGTGGTTTATATGCAAGAATCAGATTATGATATTGGAATCAATAAGGATCCAGTTTCGTTTTCACATGCTGTAGAAAGTAAAGAGTCAAAGGAATGGATTAATGCCATGAAAGAAGAAATGAAATCCATGCAACAGAATGAAGTTTGGGATCTCGTTGAGTTACCACATGGCTATAAAAGAGTCGGATGTAAATGGGTTTTTAAAACCAAACACGACTCTAGTGGTAATATCGAACGGTATAAAGCTAGACTTGTTGCTAAGGGTTACACTCAGATAGATGGTGTTGATTACAAGGAGACATTTTCTCCTGTTTCGAAAAAGGACTCACTAAGAATAATAATGGCATTAGTAGCTCATTATGATTTGGAGTTGCATCAAATGGATGTGAAAACAGCCTTTCTGAATGGAGATCTTGACGAGGATGTTTATATGGATCAACCTGAGGGTTTTTCTGTAGAAGGTAAAGAACAATTGGTGTGTAAACTTAAGAAATCAATATATGGGCTTAAACAAGCATCCCGGCAATGGTATATTAAGTTCAATACCATTATTACATCTTTTGGTTTTAAGGAAAATACGGTTGATCACTGTATATACCTAAAGATCAGTGGGAGCAAGTTTATTTTTCTGGTCCTTTATGTTGATGACATCTTGCTTGCTGCAAATAATTTAAGTATATTGCGTGAGACTAAGGAATTTCTCTCAACGAACTTTGAAATGAAAGACATGGGAGAGGCATCCTATGTGATTGGAATAGAAATATTCCGTGATCGATCACAAGGAATATTGGGATTGTCTCAGAAAGGATATGTCGAAAGGATTCTAGAGAGATTTGGAATGAGTAAGTGTTCACCTGGGATAGTTCCTGTACAGAAAGGTGATAAATTCAGTCTCATGCAATGTCCTAAGAATGATGTTGAACGAAAGGAAATGGAATCAATTCCATATGCATCTGTTGTTGGTAGCCTGATGTATGCTCAAACCTGTACTAGTCCGGATATCAGCTTTGCGGTCGGTATGTTAGGGAGGTATCAAAGTAATCCAGGAAGGGAACATTGGCAAGCTGCAAAGAAAGTTTTGAGGTACTTACAAGGCACGAAAGATTACATGCTCATGTATAGAAGATCCAATGAATCAGAGGTGATTGGATATAGCGATTCAGATTTTGTTGGATGCATCGATACTAGGAAATCGACTTTTGGTTACCTGTTTATGTTTGCTCAAGGTGCCATATCATGGAAAAGTGCGAAACAGACTATCGTTGCTTCATCCACTATGGAGGCAGAATTTGTGGCATGTTTTGAAGCCACAATTCATGCATTATGGTTGCGGAACTTTATTTCAGGACTTGCGGTTGTCGACACCATTAGCAAGCCGCTGAAAATTTATTGTGATAACTCTGCAGCAGTATTTTTCTCAAAGAACGACAAGTACTCTAAAGGTGCCAAACACATAGATCTGAAGTATCTTGTTGTGAAAGATGAGGTTCAGAAACAAAGAGTGTCAATCATGCACATCAGGACAGAACTTATGATTGCAGACCCTTTGACGAAAGGGTTACAACCAAGACAATTTAAGGAACATATTCAAAGAATGGGTCTTGGTTGTATTAATAATAATTGATGTGTGACATTCTGAGCTCTTTTATGTGTTTCTGATATACAATTATGTGTCTCTTGTTTTAATATAGTAGTACGTATATTATGTAATTTTAAACAAGAAAAAGTCTTATAAAGATATTATGTTTAATCATTATGATATAAGACATTATGTGGACCATTATGCTGTTTTATATAAATTATGAGTATGAATTGATGGATTGCTGGTATTGTAGTATATGGAAGGAAATGCATTGAATTAATAGTGCACAACCGCCATAACTCTCAGCAATTTATCATAGTATGATGTTCAACACTTAATATTATGAATAGTCGGGTCAAGTGGGAGAATGTTAGAAATCTGCAGTTTCTAAATCTTAATGTGACCCGATTAAAGCATTAAAGCGTTAAAAGCATTAAAAGCGTTTAAAGCATTAAAGCATTAAAGCATTAATCTTAAGCGTTGAATTGTTATATGATGGACGTACCAGATTAGAGTTAAATGATATATAAAGGATTGGGTCCTCTCTCTCCCTGGCAATAGTTGCATTCTTCTCCATCAAGAAGCGCATGAAGAAACAGGGCTAGAAAGTGAAACCGAATTCTGAAGAAGAGGAACAGTCAGGAGTCAGATCAAAGTAGATGGCAGCCATTACATCTTCCGCTGTTAATCAAGGTATGTCATCTTAAACAATAGATCATATTAAGTTCTGTTAGTGAAATATTCGGTATTGATGACCTTGGGCTGTTAGTAGCTATATTTTACAGCAGGCAGGTAAGTGCAATGGTGCAGGCATGTGAATGCACTGGTGCAAGCACGTCCCAAAGTATAATAAACTAGCTTTGATCCTACAAAATACAAACCTTAATTAAACTCACATTAATGCTATTTTAATCCTGTTAAAACAAAGAAATAACAAATACTCTTTGAAAATAATCAATTAGCCAATCGAAAACATGAGAGAAATAAATAAAAAATAGGACAAAACGGAGACCCAACACATACCCACGTAGGTCACATTCCACAAGACCTTTCGACAAAAATATCTTTGCACAAATAAAAACAATAAGATAAAATCAACAAATTTTAATGCGGCGTAGGCTAAGAAAATCATTCACTGATTACATTCAAGCGATAGCTTATATTAATAGAGGTTAAAAGTATTATAAATAAATTCTTAGAAGAATTTACTTATTTAATGGAACTGGAGGAATTTACTCTTATTTTAATGAGATGAAAAGGACTTGCTCATGAGCACACTAGGAGAAGGTAGTAGTTAAACAACAATCAAAATTACACCCTTGAAAGGAGTTAAATAGGAAACAAGCAATAAAATAAAAAACACAAAAATGTTAGAAATTTTAGATGTTTTCCAGCTATTTCCATTTCCATCTACCTTAGATACTAACTCAACAATGTTGGAGAGTAGGATTTCAAATCAAACCCATTTGAAGATCCATAAAATCACTCAACAAAATGCACTTCAAAATCGTAAAATCGATGAAAAGTTAGAAAGAACTCAAAGGCAAGAGTTTGAGACCGGCTAGAACTCAGGCATTAGACTTGGTGCTGCCAAGTCCAAGTCAAACTTGGTGGCAAGAATTTTATTTTCTCAAACTTGTGTAGGGAAAAGTTTGATTTGGTATCCCTCAACAATTTGGCCAAGAATTGTAATAATGTCAAAAACCTTAGTCATCTTTCTAAGTGAAATGTATCATTCTTCTATAGACCTTGGAGCACTAATTTCATGTGAGAAATTTAAACTTGAAGCAAAAACAAACAACCTTTTTATACAACTCTATAATTTTAAAAGCAATGGAAGTGTAATTAATTTTTGAAATTAGTAAAATGGAATCAATTGACCCATTGATTATGGTATTCTTGACAAATTAATTGTTTCTGAAGGTATTATCAGTCACCAATACCTTTTGTGTTACAAAGAAATGGAAAAGAGTTTAGCAGAAGGTTTGGAGTTTAAAATAATAAAATCCATTGTCAATAAAAGAGGACCATTTTAATGATCCTTTGTGTTCATAACCAAAAGGCATTAATGTTTAAGAAATAATCTATTTCAAAAAGAAGCCCTCACATTAATGATATGGCCTCGATCCAATAAGAGGAGAAATTCCTCTTGTTGTCTTTACAAATGTAACATAGTCACTGTAATGTATAGTGTAGAGAATGCTATGACAACATGTGATGCAAACTATTTTGTGAAGATACTCAGTAATAAGATCCATATACCGTGATTTACACATTAGTGAATCAATTGTCTCAGTCTTTGTCCAACATGCAAGCATAAAATAACTTAGAGGAAACACTAAAACATTATGAGAACTACAATGAATTATATAGTAAAGGTATTTAGCTACTATCATAGTTGTTTAGGTATTTAGCTACAAATTCAAATATAATCTCTTAATTTCATATTAATACAAATAATCCATGAGCCTTGCCATAGTTCTAAAACAAGAGTTTCCACTGCAAGTCATATATTGGACTGCCAACTTCAAAAATCTTCCAAGCAACTTCCCAATATAATGTAAAATTCAAAAATAACCTCTTAATTGCATATCAATACAAATCATCCATGAGCACTATCTAGTGATTCTACTTAGTCATTTGAAAAGACCATAACCAAAGGCAATAAAGAGAAATAACCATAAACAGTGCATAGTAAAGTAATCAATATGATACACACATCGGGAACCCCTTGAACAAGCATCGAAAAAATGAATTAGGACATAACCATACCCCAGAACAAGCACAATAAGTTTTATAGATAAGTCTAATTTCAAAAACTTCTAGACAATATATTACATTGAACTACATCAAAATTTTGTAGGGTTGATAGCATATCAAACTCTAAATAAAAGGAGTTGTGGGAATAACACTTCAAATTAAATATAATCATATGATTCATACTCTACAACCCCCTAAAACAATCATCAACAAAAAGGATTGGGACACAGTGAACAACCAAAATTTAAGTATTAGTTACAACAAACTACATGAAAGTTTTGTATGTTTGATGAAATCTTAGACCCTAGAGAAAAGGAATTGCAGTAAAATCACTTCAAATTAAATGCAATAGAAAACCCATGGACCGCTACGCATGCATAAGGATTTTCATTTATAACTCTTTGTACATGAAATTGTGCATTTGGGGTCAAACATTAAAATACAAGATTTTTATACCTCTAAATGTAGTCACATGCTTTGATCCCTCTTTCTCAAACCCGTTATGAAAAATCCAAAGCAGATTTTATGGGAGGCTTATATTTCAAGATGGAATGATGAAATGAAAAGGATGGTAAAAGGAATATTAGTCACGATACAACAATACCAACAACTAGATTATTGGACGATGGAGATACATTAAAATAATAAGGCAACGAGACATGAAGATACACAAAACCGGGAAGGCAATTAGGACACAAAAATTCATAGGGCCTTAGCATATTCTACAATTTTATCAACTCCATGGTTAGTGAAAGAACTAAGTGGTATTTCCCTGCTTTCTTTTCATTCATTACATTGGTAGGTATGCCACTCTAAATTTCATATTACTGATACAGTTCAAAGACATGACGCTTGTGCTTGAATCAATGTCCCAAAGATTTCCACAAAATGGCTTTTGTTTTGGAATATTGAAGTAAATGCATTCTAGAATACAATTTGAAATCATAGGCTCATAGACAACAACTCACAAACCCAATTAAAATGGCTAAACTATTACAAAAAAAATAAAAGATGATTAGCCATGTTTTAAGAAACCACACAAACTCCTATAAAGTGGGAATCCTAAACAATTAGTAAATGTTGGAATATATGATAATATACCTTCTTGTGTGACTACTTAGGGAAAGTAAGTTCCACTATGTCTTGTATTATCTGGAAAATTAGACTCCATAATCATTCCATGCTTTCCTACCTTTAAACATAAAAAACAGATCACATCATAATATGAAAAAACAACAATAAAATTGTCAAGGTTTAGGTAAAATATAACTACTTAAACAAGCATTTTGATGTTGAGATAATAATACCAATTTCCTTTCTTTTGCAAAGAATTGAATCCTTGCCGATATCAACTTGGACGGGAGAGCGAGGGTTTGACGTTTGGGTACCAGAGTGAGGGTTTGAAGTTTGGGTACCATGGCGAACCGCACAGGGGGGAGTGTGGCTCCCTCCTACAGTCAGGTTGTTTCAGACCAAAGTAAGGATAAAGGAAAGCAGCATTTCAAAAAACCTCTAGAACGGGCTTCATAGGCAAGAAGCAAGGAAGGAACGAACGCACTTCAGGAACAGGAAGGAGATCAACGGGATATAAACAAAGAGGAGGAGAATGAAGGTAGTGGTGAGAAACCTACTTCCATAAGAACAAATGGGGTCTGCAAACCCAAGACGAGTACCATTCCTCGGGTCATACTAAGTGATCCGGCGCTTCAAGCGCATAGAGATCATATGACAAAACATGTGATCATATAAAAATTTATGGGGTTATGGCCAACAGAGAGGGCACTGTACATTTGGATAAGGAGTCACTGCAAGCCAAAGGGGGAAATAAACCTTCATCTAGGATCTAAGGGCTTCTTCACAGTGGTGTTCGCAAGCCTGGAGGATAAAGACAGAGTATTCAAAGGCAGGCCATATTTCTACGCTGTTGCAGGACTCTACATGTGGCCATGGATGGTGAAATTTGTCCCAGAACGTGAAACATCCACATCGGTGCTGGTATGGATTAGATTATATTCCTTCCTCTGGATTATTGGCTACCAGAATCTTTGAAAACAATAGGCAACAAGTTGGGACACTTTCTAAAGATCTCAGAGGCAACCCTGAAAGGAAAATATACATCCTTCACCCGAATATGTGTGGAGATTGACTTATCCGGCGCCCTTCCAAAAGCAATAATTCTAGAAGTATATGATGAGGAATGGGTGCAAACTGTGGACTATGAGCATATCCCATTCAGGTGCCGTAAATGCCATGAACATGGACATTTATTCAGAGACTGCCCATCAAATAATATGGAAGGAAAAATGGAAACTACTGTGGATAAAAGTTATGAGGGTTTCACCAAGGTTGGGGGAAAAAGTAAGGGAGGTAAACGTCCACAAAAGAAGATAAATGAGAACAAACAGTCAAGGCATAATCGGTTTAAGATCCTAGAGGAAGAAGAGGGGATCAAGGAAACAGTCCAGGATAAGGAAAAAATAATAAATGAGAAGGAAAAGGAAGATGATATGGAAGACATCATAGTAAACAACTAGCAAAAGGATGATCTACCAAGTTGCATGGAGATAAGTAAGGATCTAGAGATGACTCCAAGTGAAGTGGGTACAGAGGATCATGAACTACAGGAGATTCTTGACATGGAAAACCTAGATTTAGAAAAATTTCTGGAACAAGAGACTGTCACAGGAGTAGACTTCCTTGCCAAAAGAGGATTATGACAGGGTCCAACAACTTTTTCTCTGGAGATCAAAATCGAAGGGAGATGGATTCAAAATAAATCATGAAAGCCAGGAGCATAGTGGGGTCAAAATGATGGAGAATACACAGGCACAATCTCCAAAGAACTCAAGTAGGAAAAGAGGAAGAAAAAGACAGAATGAGTTGTTGAACGAATGTGGAAAACTATTGATCAACTCAGGTAAGATGAAAGATATTACCAGTTATTCTTTTTCTAACCTTTCATAATGAAGCTCACAACCTGGAATATTAGAGGCTTAGGTAATATAAGGAAACAAAGAAATCTCAGGAATAGAATTAAAGAAGAAAAACCAGATATGGTTTTTATTTAAGAGACAAAATGCTTGATGGATAAGATTATAGAGATTCACAATAAGTGGCTTATAAAGTATGAGTATCTAGAGGTTAAAGCAGAAAACTCGGCAGGGGGGATTCTCAAATTGTGGGATCCACAAAAATTCACAATCTTGGATGCTGAAGCATCCATGAACTATCTTTCTCTGATATGTCAACCTGTAGGTGATAAGATAATATATATGATCACAAATGTGTATGGACCTCAAAAGCAAGCAGACAAACTCAAACTTCTCATCTCCCTTGAGGATCTTAGAGCAAGACACCCAAATATGCCCTGGATCATTGCAGGAGATTTCAATATGATAAGATCTCTTTTAGAGAAGAAAAGCGGTATTAGACAGTTAGGAAGAGACTCCATGGCCTTTCAGAACTTCTTAATGAACATGGGGCTAGTAGACACTGATTTATTATTTCAGAGGATATTATCCTCACAGGCCCTGCCATGACAGCTTCCATTCTGCCCTTTAGAGGCTCGGACCACTAGCCTGTTTAGCTAGAGGAAACCTTTATGGGCACACCAAGAAATAGACCTTTCAGGTTTGAAAACGCCTGGCTCTCACACCCTAAATTCACCAGTAACATTGAAAAATGGTGGAGATAGGATTTGAACATTAAAGGCACCAGAATGTTCATGCTCCAGCAAAAGCTCAAACACATCAAGTTACAACTTAAAGAATGGAACAAAAAGGAATTTGAAGATATCTTCCATGCCAAAAGAGAAGTTGGGCAGAAACTCCAGGAGATCAATCAGATCAGCATCACAGATGGCTTTACCGAGGAGCAGCAAAAGCTAACTGATGCTTTGCAAAGAGAATGGGAAGACTGATGCTTGCAAGAGGAAATTTTCTGGAAACAAAAATCAAGAATACAATGGATCAGAGAGGGAGAAAGGAATACAAAATTCTTTCATAAAACCACCATGGCTCACAGGGCACATAACAAAATCACAAAGCTCAAAGACTCTCAAGGGATAGAGCTTGTTTCTCACAATGATATGGAATCAATCCTTGTACAACACTTCCTCAGTATAGTAGAGGAGCCTCCGAAGGATAGATCCAGGTTCATCAACCTTTTCACCCAGTGTATCCCTCAGTTGGTTACCAGAGAGGAAAACCATAATCTTAATAGGCCAGTGTCGGAAGAGGAGGTCAGTGAAGCAATTAATGAAATGAAAAATGGAAAAATCCCCAGGCCCGGATGGTTTCAATGTAGACTTCTTCAAAGCCTGCTGGGAAACAGTTAAACAGGACATACTTGAGGCTATGGAAGACTCGAGAAAATCCAAAAGGATTCTGAGGGCTCTTAATGCCTCCTTCATAGCTTTGATCCAAAAATAGGAAAATGCCATGACTTCGGAGGGTTTCAGACCCATAGCCTTATGTAATGTGGTGTACAAAATTATTTCCAAAGTGATTGCCAATAGACTCAAGCCCCTTCTACCATCTCTCATCTCAGAGGAGCAAACCGGCTATGTGGAAGGAAGACAAATCCTCAACAACATCATCCAGGCTCATGAGGTAATACACTATCTCAAAAGCAACAAACAAGCTGGTATGATCATTCAATTGGACCTTGCAAAAGCCTACGACAAGCTAAGTTGGTCTTATGTCAAAGCAATTCTAAGAGCCTTTGGCTTTGACCAAAATTGGATAAGATGGGTCATGGCACTCATCACCACGACCAGTTTTTCCATTTTGCTTAATGGAGCTCCATCAAGAACCTTTACACCCTCTAGAGGTCTCAGATAGGGAGATCCGCTCTCTCCTTTCCTCTTTGTTCTCATGATGGAAGGGCTAGGCAGAGCAATCAAAATGGCAAATGCTAAAGGACGGATACAGGGAATCAAACTCACTTTGGATGGAGCAGCAAACACTCATCAACAATTCGTGGATGACACAATGCTACAGGGCATCCCCACAGTCAAGGAAGCCCAAGCGATAAAACACATCTTAAATGACTTCGCTATGGCAGCAGGCACAGAGGTAAGCCACAACAAATCCAAAGTTTTTTTCTTTAACACTAACATTGCTATCCAAAGAAATATTACCAGAATTCTTGGGTTTCAAAGGGATCAACTTCCATCAAAGTATCTAGGCATCCCTCTCACTGATAAACCTCTAAGCAAGAAAGTGTGGGAACCATTAATAAATAAACTTTAGGACAAGGTCAGAAAGTGGACATGCATGACACTTAATTTGGCAGGACACCTTGTGCTCACACAGGCTGTCTTGCAAGCAATTCTCGTTTTCATGTTCTCAGCTCTTCCAGCTCCTAAATGCATTAAGCAACAAATTAGGAACATACAGAGAGATTTTCTGTGGGGCAGAGGAGAAGAAAAAAAGAAGTGGGCCTTAGTTGCCTAGGACAAGATATGCAAGCCTAAAAGCCATGGTGGTCTGGGGCTTCATGACCCTGAAACCCTTAGTAAAGTTTTAGGAGCCAAGCTTTGGTGGAGATGGATTAAGGAGCCGACTACTCCTTGGGCTAAGCTATGGAAACAAAAATATGCCAGGTATTGGCAGGAGAAGGATCACATTAGAATGTCAGGGCAAATCAAGGGCTCCCATATCTGGAACCTTGCATGGGAAAATAAAAGTATTGTTCAGCAACACAGCTTCTGGGAAATTCGAGCAGGGAACCTTGCACATTTTTGGGAGGATAATTGGCAACATGAACCCAACCTTTATAAGGAGGAATTAGCAGCTCTCAAAATTGATATAGATAACAAAGGTCTACTTATGGTCAAAGACTTTTGGGACCAAGATAGTAATGAAGGAAAATGGAGGAAGTGGAAGGATCTAGACCATCGAGATGGGAGTCCTATGAGAGCCCTGGCAGATGCTCTCTCCCAGGAACTACAGCATAGAAGGATTTTGGTATCCTCTTTACCTGACCAATTAAGATGGGGAAATAATGTCGAAGGCGACTTCAATCTCAAGGAAGCTAAACTGGAAGTATCAGGATTTAACTATTTGAATCCTGATCAAGTATGGAAAAAACTATGGCAGAGCCCCCACTGGATGAAAATTAAGATATTTATCTGGCTAGTGCATCAAAGGAAAATCCTAACTTGGGAGAATCTCCTCAAAAAAGGCTTTATTTGTCCCTCCAAATGTTACCTCTGTGACTTACATGAGGAGACGACAGATCACCTTCTCAACCTCTCACATCCCATGTGTGGGACTAGGTGGCCTCAATTTTTAGACACACAGATCGGGATAACCTCAGCATATCCAACACTTTGAAGAAATGGAGGAAGAATTTCTCAGGAAATGAAATTATCAATAAAGCCTGGACTCTGGTCCCAGGCTTTGTTGTCTGGAATGTCTGGAAAGAGCGCAACAGTAGGATCTTCAAAAACAAGGCAAGCACGCCCCAACACATAACTGACCTAATTTTAAGGCAGCTCAAAGACACAGTAAGAAGTTTGGTGAGGACACTTCCTAAGGAACCTCCTCTGCCCCAAGAGGAGAGCATCATTCGTCAATTGGGTCTTCAGTCCATAGACCCACAGGGCCTGACCAAGGGGGTACAACAAATAAATGCAGAGAGTATCATCTGGAAACCTCCTCATGGTTTCCTAAAGGTTAATATAGATGGTGCTTCTAAGGGAAACCCAGGATTAGCTGGCTTTGGAGGGGCTATAAGGGATGAACAGGGTCAGGTAAAGAAAATCTTCCATGGCCATCTGGGAAAAGCCACTAACAATATGGCGGAGCTAATGGCTTTAGAGCAGTGCCTAGAAATCCTGTTGGATTCAAATTCTCACAATGTTATCATTGAAGCAGATTCGGAATTAATTATCAGAGCGGCCAAGAAAATGTGTAATGGTTCTTCTCCAGATAAAGTTTCGAAGAATTGGAGGCTTCTGCAGATCTTTCAACACATCCACTCCCACCTGCAAACCTTAAAAACTGTTCGTTTTGTTCATGTGAAAAGGAAAGCTAACATGTTAGCTGATCGTCTGGCGAACGAAGGAGTTACCAATTTGGATAGGGATTCTAGATTTATTTGGGAGTTGTTACCCCCAGGCAAATTGTGGGAGGACTGTCTCTATTAGGCAGACAAAGATATGGAGCTTTGGACTAACAGGATGGAGTGAAATAGTTCATGAGATAGAGATTCTGGGAGGAGGGCACAAGAACCGTCCGTTGCGATGGATCAATGGCCAGCGTGTGATGAAAGTATGCGTCAGATTGTCAGTGGGGCGTCCGATGCTAATACCATTGATGATTTATTGGGCTAGGTCTATACGGTTTCTGGTTTTTTGGGGCAAGGCTCCAATTCCATTCAGAGTATGACACGTAGCGGCGAAAGGTGAGAGAATACCGCTCTCATTGGGCGGTTATTCTTCGCACTTTTGGTTCACCCGATATCGGTGTAGACTGTTGGATCTGTGGAGGTGGATCAACGGTGCAGATTGATCGTGCATGTCCACGGGGTGTCCATTGCTAATACCATCTGTGGTTTATCGGGCGGGGTCTACATGGTTTCTGGTTTTTGTGGCAAGGCTCCAATTACTTTCCGTGTGTGATACATAGCTGAGATAGGAGTGAGAAAACTTCCCTCATCGGGCGGTTATGCTCCGCACCTTTTGTTCACCTGAGATTCGTGTAGACTGTTGGATCCGTGGTGGGGGATCAATGGTGTAGATTGATTGTGCTTATTTGTTTGGAGTTCCGGATTTGATAAAGTTTAAAAGTTGGCCTAAAGTTTTCTTCGGGCCCGTGCTCGATAGGTCTCTGGGTGGGACCCTTTTGTATTGTTCGGATGGGTGTATGTCCCGAGGACCCTCGAGGGTCTCCTTAGAATTGTTGTAAATCTCGGTTCTTTGGACTTGTCTTCCACGGAGGTAAAGGTTCCTCTCTTTCTATATACTGCTCATGGTTTTGAGGGCGTGGCCCGGATTTGAGCCTAACCAGCTGCTTGTTGCACTCTTACAGCACTGGGGCGAGGAATTGTAAACTGTGTATCATTGGCTAGATTAATAGAAGGTCCTACTCTTACTTGATAAAAAAAAAAGAATTGAATCCTTGCCTAAGGTCTTGGATCGATTTTTCTTAGTAGAGTAAAGAGGGGTTTTATAACACAAGGCTATAGGAAAAGTAATGATTGAAATTATTTAAGAAGTACACCTGCCAATCTAGATAATTGACTGTAGGCTCATAATTTGTTAGGATAGAGACTGTGCATTCTAGGTATGAAATTTCTCTGGCTTGTATAGGAAGAAAGTGACGATCATGCAAGGTATTGCAATAGAAACAAATTATTTCAAATAAAGTCCAACTAAAAATAAAACTAATACAAAACAATTTTTTCCAAGAAATTCATAAGGCATAAAAAAATTCCAAACTACCCTGCAACAAAAACAAAGTATTTCACATAAATTTCAGCTAGCAACAAAACTAAAACAAAACAATTTTTTTTCAAGAAATGTTGCGAGAATAAAATAATTCCAAACTATTTTTTAACTGTAAGTTAACCTTAACTCCATAACCATTATAATTAGCTCGAGTTGAAGTGAATACTTGAATCCTACATTGAAACCATTGGTCTAGTATTATTTGTAACATATCAACCTTCCCTTTAGATCATTCTTGATTCCTTGGAATGGCACAAAAGTCTCCTCCATGAAATAAACTGACTGGTGAAAAGTTGTATAGGATTGTTGGATAATCTCCCTTTGAAATCTAAAAAGTTGAGTGGGTGAGTTTGAACTTGTTGTGTAAACTTGAATCATAAGAAAGATGGAAAAAACATGGGAAAAGGTAGTTGACATTGCTAGAGGCAGACAAAACCCTTCAAAAATCGTTTCCTTAACCCTAGATGATGCTCTTAAAGGTACGCTGTCCAAGTTTCCTCTTGCAACTCTGTTTGATTAGTTTTTGCGGCTTTAACAACTATCATTAGCAAGAGTTGGCCTAACTTCTCTGGAGGGGTTTCCATCCTTTCCTCATTTAAAGCATGTTTTTCTTAGAGACAATAGGATCTTCAATGACCTCAAACATCAAATGTGTAATAATATTCCATGTTTGATGGATGGAATGACATCGAGAGAGATTTTTTCAAGTTCTCCTTGAAACTCCTCTTACATTGTGTGACCCTCCTACAGAGGCATTCTCAGATCTACTCAAGGTTGTTTTATAGATTTTTGCATGTCAATAAAATTTTGGTATGCATATCTTGTAAGTTGGGTGACCCTTCTATAATATAAAACCTGTAAGTTATTAAGAGTTACAAGTGATTTATAACTCATTTATTTGTTGATTTGTCTGTTTGAGTCTCTCCAACACTTGGTCGTTGTAGAAAATTATGAACATAGTGAATTTCATTTATGTAAAGTGAATTAATGCAAGGAGGTTGCCCCACAATGGTAGGCACTATCATCCTTTTGTTATTCATTTCTTTTTAATCATTTTTTATGTTGATTGAAATTCTTTAAGAGTGTTGTGCCTACAAGACAATTTGTTGTTTTGTAATTTTCAGTGGATGAAAAAATACATCTACTGCTCAATACTTGGAGGATTGTTCTCAAATTCAGATATGTTGTGGCTATTTCCGTCATCTCTCATTCTACAACTTGTTTTCAAAAATAAGCAGTTTTGATTTTTGTTTCTTGAGTTTTTTCTATTTTAGGTCTAGTTTTAGATCTAAGGAATTAATGCATATCATGACTAGAAAAAATTAAAAAAACATGAATAACAACAACTCTACCTGCATAAGCTAGAAAATATGGCATTTAGTGTGTATAGTGTAAGTTATTTTTATAATTGTATTTATCATATGGCATTTAACGTGTAGAGTGTAAGTTATTTTTAAAATTATATTTATCAAAGAGACCAAAATAAATAAGTATAAGATACAGTTATGTTAACCTATGATTCTAACATCTCTACTTGATATTATGGGTTAAGACTATGAAAAAAAGCAGAGTTCTGCATAGATGTGGCTGAGGAAATGAAGAAGCTAATGATTTTCAACAATTTTCTAAATTAGTGTTCATACATGCTAGTGTCTATATATCTCAATGAACAAATGGTCATGTTACTTTCTTTGTTTAAGATAGTCTTATGCTGCTATGGGTATGTTATGTAAAAGGAGCTTAAAATAGAAAAAAAAACTTAGAGAATTTGGTAAAGGTAAGCTCTAAATTTTTATATGAAAGAAAAAAAAAATCAGTGGAGGGTATCTAGCAATTGCCATTAGTACACTTATGTAAAAACTCTTTTTCTAAGCAATAGAAATAGTTTTTGTGGTTTAAAAAAGAGTTAATTTTCCAAAATTATAGGTGGTTTTCTTTGTTTCTTAGATTTCATATATTGTTAAATTTATCTTTTTTATTGGTCCCTAGAAATTTAGGGGAGTGTCACAACATTACCATAACTCAAATTAGTACCATGATACACATATCATTTTGCCCCACAACTTGCATTTACAAAGACAATGGCATTACATTGCATGACCCTTGTGGGTTCACTCAGCATGAAAATTTTAGCATTGCTAGGGCCAAATAAACTACATTGGATATCAACAACAATTTCATTAGGCATAAATATCAGTCTAATGGTATACATATGTAAATGTAATGGCATAACCTATTTGCTCATTCAAGTTTTTAGATAGTGGCTATAGGTGTGAACCTAAACTAAATATTGTAATTGGTCAAGATTATTGTAAAGGAAATGGAGAGAGAATAGAATTTGTACGCTAGGTGGTGAATGGGTCCAATGATTATGAAATATATAACCATGATTTGGAATGGAAATAAATCTCTAGTCAACAAAAGGCAGATCATAATACAGGGCTTATTCATTCCATTGACAATTTAGTGAATGTTACTGCTAATAATACTGCAAATATAAATATGCACCACTCAAACTAAATACCAAGGTGGAGGTTAACACAATGGCTGCAGTTGTTAGAGGGAGGCTTCGGTGTTCTCAATGGAGGGAATATGAGGGACTTAAGTTGTCTTTGTAGAAAACACCTCATAAAATGATGTTTTTTCTCCTTTCTGGAAACAATTTTTATGATTATGAAAATATGGATCTTCCACCTTTAGAATATATTTCAGAATCAAGAAAAGTTGAAAATGGTAATTTAGAGGTATTTTTAATGAGTGTGGATGATCATGTAATGACAAAACCTATCTCATCATTTAAGCACGTATATGATGACAATTTATGTGAAAATCAAGTGAATATTGTTGATGATTAAGATTCTTATAAAGAATCTAGAGAGATAATAAAACATGTAGGCTAGGTGGTGGATATCCATAACAAGTTCATTAGGCACAAAGATCGGTCCAGTGGTATACAAATAACGTTAAATATATAGAGTGGCTTATGCATACTAAGTACTATCATAATATATCTTGTCAATTATTTGAAACGGGTCCATGTTAGTTTACACACACATTGTTTTGACTAGTGGGTACCTTGTCAACCATTTAAGGTTCAAGTTCAAGGATGAAACTTAAACAACACATATAATGCTTGTTGCTACATGTGCTTCAAAAAATGGCTTGGAGACACTAGAGTTCTAGATTTTTGGATGTTTTGTCAGCATATTCTATCTAGCATATTACATATGACATGAGTTTACTCAGTTCTAAAATGGCTCAATAAGGGATTTCCAAGAATTGTCAACTTATAAACTTTCTAATCATCAAATTATATAGGCCATATGTAGCATCTCTCTACAAAGTCATGTAGCTGAGATTTATAATTATAAGTTGCAATAGAGTAGATCAAGTTCCAAAAAAAGGGAACAAGGAAAACAAAGACATATTTTACATATGCTCAAGGTTCTATATCCCATTAAACCTCGAGGGTGTCCTACCCAAGTAACAATTATTTCCCACCCAATGCAAGAGCAGTGGAATGCTCCCCTAGAGAACAACAAACCACATGCCAATAAAGTGAAGATGCTAGGATAATGATGGAAAAAGTGAGAAAATCCAAATGATTAGGGAGGCCCCTGAGTCACCCAGAGGGAGAATTAACAACCAATTCAAGAGAGGGAGAAATAATACTACCATTCAAGGGGAAGGTGCTTACCAATGGAGGAGGGATTTTTCCTGAAGAGACTGTGAAAGGAATACGAAGTCTAGAGATCTGGGTGTGTCAAATTGCAACCAGTTGATCCCACCTTTGGTGCAAGAAGTAAGCAGTGTTACCATTATTTCCCCTTTGCCAGAGAATGTTTCCATGTGTTCCACTTATCAAGCATCCCGATGGAGATGGAGAAACCTCCATAAGGTGCTTGCAAGACCACACGAAGTGCTTCCACCAATAATTAACCCAAGTCCAAATATTGCAGAATGGGAAAATCTACAACCTCTAGAACACCAGAGTGCCATTAAATTATACAATGGATGTGTCTTTCCACATGCTTCACTTTGAATGCCTCCATGAAAATTCATTACTACAAACTCCATGAAATTGATCATTAGCTGAGGTGGGGGTCCTACCAACACCAGCTGAGATCAGACTATCACCAACACTATGTACATTAAGCATGTGGGAAAATTATCTTACTCTAATATGAATTCTTGAAAGTGGTAGAGGATTCCACGAAAATGATACGTCAATGCGCAACACTTAATGCAAATTTATTATTATGTGTTTTGATCCAAAGATATAAGAGGCTATGATATAGATCCAAGACCATGAATATATGCTTAGAAGATAGGGATGAGGGGTCAAGATATACTTCTCCATCCTTGAGCTTCGTTAATATTTGATTGCCCTGCTTTGAGATGACAAGTGTTATTGGCTTGGCTATAAGCTCAATGTTCTGGTGTCTAAGGACATAGTAGAAATATTTTTATGGGAAGACATCCAAAATCCTTGATATACGTTGTAACAATACTTAAGGTGGTTATCCCTTGGCCAAGTACCTTTATGTAGATGTTGTATTATTATAAGAGAATTCCCTAGGATAGTGATATTTGTCACATGCATAGCCTTAGACAAGATCAGTCTTAGCAGTAAACCATACATATCATCATGGTTAATGGTAATAAGCCACAATCCCTAGGATTAGCTTGTTACCAATTTTCCACTAGGGTTATATAGAATCATTCCCCCTCCTTCCACCCATAACTTTAATACTCATGTTAATAATACTTTCAATTTTTCAATTGTTTGCACACTTTTTAGCAAAGGAAGAAGTAAGTTTACCATATTTCTTCTTTTTATTATTAATGATTTGCAATTTTAAATCCATATTTGATTATGTGGTACATTGTAATGTACTAAGGAATAATGGAACTATGATGAAATTAGTTTATATTTAGGTTAGTTTTTGTGTCATAAAGTAGCATTATTTTTTTGTACTAATTATATAGTACAACTATGAGGAAGCACATGCAAGATTGTGAACCCAACACGCAAAGTGAATGGATTCAACACAAAAAACCGAGTTAGCACATTGACACTGAGATTATTGATGTTTCATCATACTTTTAAATAAAATTAACTAAATATGTATATTTATTTTTGTTTTTTAGTATAATCGACATTTATTTAGTGAATAATTTAATTTTGCTTTTAAATGAACACGTGTCAACTATAAGTTGAATATAAAAGAAGTCACACATATGCCTCATACTAGGTTGTAAATTCTCCTCTTAAACACAACAATTTTTTCAACATAACAACATAAGTTTTATTTTGTTTATTTTGTTTATGTGGTATATTGTATTTCCTTCAGAATTAGAGATTACAAAATAATATTGAGAATTATTAAGCTAATCTCTTGTTGGGGAGACTTGAACAAGGCCAAAAATATACCCTCTATAGAGACGTACAAGGTAGATGAGTACTACAAAATTCAAAATTTAACATACAAAAATTGAATAATTGGCCTAACCAACCATGGAAACAGAAATTAGGAACAAAATACCAATATATAAATACCATGACATAAACTTAAATAGAGGGATTTGAGTCTCTGGAAACAACTTGGATGGGGTCTTTGTTGTCTCCAATAGTGCCTCCCACTGAGGTTGGTATGTTGAAATGTTGTTCTATGTGCTCCATTTGTTGGTTCGTGTCCTCCATGTGACGATGTAAATGCTCAAGGGAATGGAGGATGTATTCCTAATGCTTGTGTTGATCCAGTATTTTTTTTCCCAGGAGGAACTTCATGTGCCAATAAAAACCAGTGGTCTACATGTCCTTGTTGTTGAGGCAGACTGGTCACATCAAGTACCAGCTGTTGTAGAGCTAGACACATAATGAACAATTTTAAATGGATCCAGAGTTAAATTTTTCCCCTACTAGAGAAAACCACAGGAAAAATCGCAACTGATAGGCACTTTGCATGAGAACCAAGTTCAAGCTTAACGTAGGCTAGTCTACATGATGATCGATTTGCATTAGGATTCATTTCATTAATTTTATCACGAGGGCATATTTCCACATCCTTGGTCCTTTGGCAAAGTGGGATAGCGACAACCTACCCCACCCACCTCCCTTTTTTGTGGTAGAAATGTCCTTCTAAACGTATTACCAACAAATTTCCTTATGAGGGGAATTTGATAAAAGGCATCTAAGGGAGGATATAGGGGGAGAGGAATCTAGGAACCCATAGTTGGCTAGAAAGCTTCTTATTTTGTTACTATATCCAGTAGTGTGAAGGAATAACAACATGAATATTAGCAATTAGGGAGAATATCTGGTTGGGGAGAGCTTCCAAATGCTATCTCCTTAAGAATTTATGTGCTAGTGTTCCATTTTGGATTCTTTGGAGATTGTTCACAATAATTTGGGAGTCTCCTTCCACTTGGATCTTGGTCATTTCTTGAGATTTAGCAATTTCCATCTGTAATATGAGGGTCATATGTTTAGTAACATTTTTTAGTAGCATTCCATTATATATGTATACAAGCATGCCTTCACCAATTTGAAACAACAAGAAGAGATAATTGGTGAAGTGTGTGTGTGTGAGAGAGAGTGAGAGAGAGAGAGAGAGAGTTAATTGGTCTAGCTTAGGAATCATAAGAAATAAGTATTATCCTCATCACCTAGGTTCAATTCCCGCAAGTGACATGTTGAGCTCTTAAGGAGTATATTGTCGTAATGTCCTTGAGCCCTATGTTGATAGAGCCTCAAGATTGTACCATCCTTCAAATGAGGGGAAGTGCCCCATATGTTTCCCCAGGATGTGTATCTCAACACACACACACACACACACACTAAAGTTCAAGCTTTTACATGTGTCGACAAGGAACATGCCCCAGCTCTTAGGAGACACAACCTCAATGTGGAGATAAAAACAACATCAAGTTCTATGGATGTTCTCTAACTTATTGAGGACATCCCAAAAAATAATTATATCTCCTCCTTTTAAAAAGACCTACTTTTTGAAAGCAGGTTTTTAGATAAAATAATAAAAATAGCTAATGTGAACATAACAATGAAACCTAGAGCATCACTCATAGGTCCTAATTATTCTACCAAAATCCATAATTTCCCCTCATTTTGTAGTTTACCACTTTTTATCCATGAAATACATATCGCATGGAATCACATCAAGCACTTCCCCTTATCCCAAAGATGTTACACAAGGTGAACCAAAGTAGTCAACATAGGCTAAAGGTTTCTATAACAATATACTCATTAATCCCAAGAAATCACATATCATTATGAGAATTGATCCTAGGTGGGGAGGATAACACTCCTTCTCAACCACCTAGGTTAGTCCAAATTAGCAATTTTGGACTTTACCACTTACCTCTTGTGAGCAGCAATAAGAAAATTATTGGGGTTTTTTGCACCTAGTTTTTGTAGGTATTTGTTAGGTGGTTGGTGATATCTATTTAAGAGTAGAACTTCTCCATATAAATAATATATCTCCACTTGGACACAAAATTTTACTATGGCATAAAAAAGAACAATAAAACATATTTTTATTTGCATACATCATGTCATGTCATCCTAATTATTTCATTTTTTTTGTATTCCAATATCCACATCACATCTTCAAAGATTATAAAATCCAAGAAATTCAACAAATTTTAATGAGATAAATCCATTTAAACATTTCATTTTAATATTAATTGTTAAATATTATATTAAAAATACAAAATAGTAATAAAGTCTTTGTTATTAAAGCAAAAATGCCTCAGCCTAACAAATCTACTCATTATTGCCCAAAATTTTAAAAACACCTATTATAACTCACTAATTATACCACTTAACAAAATAAAAAATGTAATCATATAGTTCTATAAAAATTCTCATACAAAGAGATTAAAATAAAGAATGAATTCATGGCTTCTTCTAAAACTCATCAAATTTGCATTTTTCCCATGTTGATCCTTGTGTTTCCAAGAGGTCTACACTTTGTTCTCTACTCCTAAATCTTGGGTGGTGATTGGGCATGTCCCATGTAAGGATGACTTAAAAGAAGAATTAGATTGAATAGGAGGAATCATAACCGAATTTGGCATGCAAAGTTGAGATACCACACTATAAACAAATTTCTCTATAGATTCAACCTATAGTGATCTCTCCAAATTTCTATTAAGCTACATGCTCACGAATGCAAGTTCTTTTCCAATTCAACCTACTAATGATCCCAACAATGTGATCATTGATTACTCTATAATGCACTTCACCTACCTATTTTAGACAATATTATACCCCCTTAAATATTTCAATTCACATGCTAAGCATTTGTTGCACTCACACTGCTCCACATTGGAGGAGGAGATCAACTTCAACCACTAGATATGATTGTTGGCTATAATGATGGAAACACTAGTTACATTAAACCTTAGAAATATATGATAATCAAGAGTTGTTACTAAGAAAACCAAGAGACTCCTTAGTGTAATTATTGCATCTATAGAGACAAATAAAATGAATTAGGTTTTCTCAAAACCTAGCAAGGGAATCTATTTTGTATAATTTGAGCTACCCAAATACCAGAGTTCAACTATAGCCAAACCCTAGTGAAAACCATACTAAATTTATATAAGAGATTATATCCTCAAACAAATAACCCACATTTATTGCCCCATCTAAATTGTCTCCTATATATAATAACTTGCATGGTTCTAATAGTTATAACTAATGTCCTAAGTTATTGATTCATTGACATGAGGAGGGGGATCTTCATATCATAACTACACATGCTTGTAAATAGTTTGGAATATTGAACTCCTAAGGGGGGTTGTGATCATATATCCCTCCTTTCATGTTGCATTTCCCATAATGCATCCTTGTGTCTTGATTTTCTTCGTGATTTGCTTGATCATTATGGTGATGGAGAACATGACCATTCAAGCAATTAAGGGACTAGATATTGTTCATTTCGCTTCTATGAATCTTAACAAAATCATTGAATCCCCATTGTAGTGGCCTGTTTCACTTGATTGGATTTGATAATTAGGAATCCTTTATAGAGGTTCGAGATCTCTACTTCATTATTTTTTGTTGTCTAACCCCCAAGAAAAATTTATTTCATTATTTATCTAGATTCAAATATAACCACACCCTATCCACCTAGCCTCCTCTTATCATATTTTAACTTTATTTAGAGGCACCAATGGAAAATAGAATACTTTCATGACAACCTTTCCTCCACTAGAAAAATCATGCCTTGTCCAATTGGAGGTGCCAAAATTGGGGGGTGAAACAACTATGCATTTGGTATTTTTTTCTCCATATCTTATTCAACCCTTAGATTCAAGAGGCATTTCAAGCCTATTCCATTAGATAGTATTACATCATGGACAAGCCCTGTCGATTTCTTTTCCACTTTTCTTAGAAATAATAATTCCTATTGGAAAATTTTGAGCATTGCTGAGAGAGGGGGTGAATCAGAAGTGTGACTTCTATAACAATTTTACCAATTATTACTTCACTTATTGAATCGGGCATATAACCAGCAACACATTAGATTATTGCATGCATATAAACCATATAATCATCTAAAACAAGATAACCATGTGAGAAATAAATCATCACATCAGAAACACATCCACACAAGAGACACAAGATATTTGGTGGAAAACCCTTAACTAGGAAAAAAACCACCCTTGCTGCTACTGCACTTATCTGAATCTTCTATTAATAAAAATGTGCCTTTTACATAGATGACTAACTCCCATCAATCAGGAAACTCGACCACATATATAATCATCTGACTGTGATCAATATGGAGACTCGATTATACTAATCAACTCGGAAGAATATGTTCTCCATGGATCTATGAACTACAATCCGCTGAAAGCCACCATGACCAATCAAATGTCGCCCAACTCTGATTAGAATATCCAACTATCATTGGATTTAGAAACTGTTCATTTCGCTGAAACTTCACAATAACTACTCGACATCCATGAAGTCATCGATCCTCTACTTTATGCGGACCTACTTTCATCTATTTTCAAATTGGATCCAAGACACTATGCTTAATCCTAATTCATCTCTCCAATCATGCTCTCAGCAACAAAACAATCTCATCAAATCAATAATCACCACAAATATGCTCTCAACTCTAGTAAAATAGTGGCCATAGTCTATCCAATAAAAATTGAATAATACATCAACCATCAAACCCTCACTGCAAAATAATTGCTCCATAATATAATAAACAACATAAGACACTATGGTTATTTTCCAAATGCATTGGAAGCTCCTGCAAAAACAAAAGTGAGAGTCACCACAAAATGTACTCGAGTAGCATGCAAAAACTCTTCAAGCAATCTCTTCTACATGAGCATCCTTAAATCTAATCTAAATATTGATTTACTGCTTCAGAAATATGCTCCATTCACTACCATTTACACTCACTCACTAAAGCATCTACACTCTCCAATATTTTTTAAGCATAATCAATCTGTTTAGCATTCTCTTATGCACATACACTCACAATCCACATTCACATGACTTCCAAGTGATGAATATAAAACATATAGGGTGAAATTGAGCTTGGGGCTAAGATCAAGGGTGCACAAATTGGACCAAATCAATCCACTAGCACCACTACTTGTGCACCAAAGGTGTTCACATCACTGGAGGACCTTTTCAAACCATTTCCAACCTTTACAACTTTTTCTGGAAGTCTCTGGGAATTTCCTTGCTTATGTTCTTCCGATCTGTGTGAGGAATGCAAAGAAAATCTTGTGAAAATCCTTAGTCGAATTCATAACACAGGCTAAACTCGATTAGAACCTTCAGTTGCTCCCATAGCCCTGTCTGCCAGCAACTAGAGCCTTTAAATTTCTCTCACAAGATTTACTCCATGTAACTGGGGCTAAGGATGAAGAGAAACACCAAGCCTTCAACACAAAACCTCTGCCACTTGTTGGATCCTCTTCTACAGGTCCTATACATTCCTACAAAAGTATGACATATCATTTGACACATCTGCAAGTGGATCAAATAGGTCTCCCAATTTCCACTTCCAAGTTGACCAAGAAGATTGGCAAGAGTTCCAATAAGTCCTCCATTCTCCAACAAACATATGCACAAGATGCAACACCTCTGACCAAACCTATAACACCTTTACAACATCATCATCATCATCATGAGGCCAACATACTACAACAAGTCATATCCATGAGTATAAGCATGAATAACTAGATGAAGACCTAGTTTGAGAAACCATCAGCCACACCAATGCCATGATGGATCATCATAAAAAATTCTGATATCAAGAGTTGCATTAATTCCAACTCAACTAACTGCAACCATTTGACAATGAAGGCATCGAAACATCATCTAGTCTACAAGGGTTGACATCAATTCCAACATGAGCTAGTTCCCATCATGAACCAATGCCAACATCAGCTAGTTGTATCCATGCATACCATAATTCCAATAATCTTCCCCTTTGGCATTGATGGAAACCATACACAAACTCTAGACCAATCTCCACTATCACTCCCCCTTTGACATCAATGGAAAAGGGAAACTCCATCTGAATAGGCAACAAGAACATAAGTACAAACAATGAAGCAACAAATCTTAACATGGTTGAAAAGTGATGCATGTCAACAAGAATCCATGTCTCTCCACATCAGAAGAAACAAGAAACAAATGAACCAATCATTTTACAGAGCAACATACTAGCCATCAACATCTAACAACAAGAAATTATTTTCCAACATGAGGCAACCATACAAGCATCAATGAGAAACATCATAATGAATAACATTATGCACATGAAGGCATCATCGAACATCTCCATAGAAGAAACCACCAAATATCTCTAATCACAATATGAGGCCAAGAACCCCATCTGTCATAGCATAGTATGAGGCATACCATGAACACCTCCAAGCGGATCATAATTCCAAAAATGATGGCTGAAGTAAACAAGAGAAAATAATTTCTCTCCTTGAACACATGCCATCTCTATATCATCTCAAGGCTATAGTGAATTGCTTCCATTGCAAGCATTTTCTTCCTTGCCAAAGGAAATAAGCACAAGGTGGACTAAGACTCCACATGACCATGACTGATGAAATATACATTGATAAATACATGGTTGTAGCAGTGACATAAGACCTCATACATTCTTTCATATGACGATTACATGACCTCATGACTCATGACTATAAGACCCAAAAGATAGTACAATACAAGTACATGGCTTCAAGATCATTTTACATGAATATGTCAATAAATACATAGCTACTATGATCATCATCTATGGACCAATGACTCAAATACATGACATAGCATTATTGTTACATCACATTATCCCATTCATGTGGCTGAAAATGACTCTATAAGACTCCCCCAAAACATGCCTATCATCAACATGTCTCAACATATTAAAGACTGGTCTCATAACCAATACATAATGATGATACAATAACAAATACATGGTTGTAGTAAACATCATATAGAATCCTACACATGGCTGGTCCAAGTCACAAATATCCTCGGTACATGGTTGTAACAAAGATTCCAAAATATGCATGGTTGTACAACTTTTCAACCAACTTTTCAGTGAAACCAAAAGCATATATATGGATAAAAATTCACCTTTTTTCTACTCATGAAAAGACATATAGAGTTGTAACATTCACACGAGCGAAAATAAGTGAAATAGACAAAACAAATTATGAATATTCATACCATGCATAGCTCCCCTTAAGCTCAATATACCTTCAATATACAGGTTGATCCTATGGACCTGAATGTGCATGAGGCTCAAAAGAACTCATCAAGCACCTAAACGCTCCCCCTGAGGTTGTGCACCTCTCATGAATTCTGTAGTCCTCTATGAATATGCATGAAATAATCATGGACTATAGAAGGGAATTATATTCACTACTTGAAGAGTTGTTTCTCCTTCTTCCTCCACATGGTCTTTGGTTGCTTCTTCTCTTCCTTGACTTGCTTCTTTTCTTCCTTCACTTGCTTCTTTCCTTCTTTCACTGGTTTTCTACTAGGTCCCCTTTGCTTTTTTACTTTTGTCAATTTTGGCTTGAATAATGGGGCAACAAACAATCTCTTGCCATATGGCCAAAATTATGGCATGTATAACACTCCACATGGCCAAGAGGATCAAATATTCTTCTGCTCATGCCAGATCTAAACCTTGCATGAAATGTGCCTCTCCTCCATTGGTTAGACCTGCAATCTATTGCCTTATGGCCAAACAGGTGACATGAGTAATAATAACCATAAAAATCATAATTATACCTATTGGCCAATATTCTTGGATGTTTATATTGCTGCAATCTCTGTTGATTTAATCTATATGTTCTGCTCCAACAGTTAGCTACAACATGTCCAAAATTGTGATAGTTGTAGCATTATATCTCATGCATCAAAGGAATAAAAGGACTTTTCTTCCTTTGAAATCTAATGGAGCTTCCATGATCATCTCTAGGAGAAAAAGGTCTTATGAATGTAGGTGCTCCTTGATATTTTCTTCTCTATGACTGGTTCTGCTTGTTTTTCTATTGCTGGTTCTTTTGTTTGCTACTCGATTATTGGATCTACTTCTTGTTTCCTTCATTATAACTTTTTCTGCTGGTATTGTTTTCTACAGGTTTCTTGGGTTCTTCTTTTTTATTTTTTCCTACATGCAAACTAGACTCACCCTTTTGAAATTCAAGACCAGATTTATCTAATGGTGATCTTTAGCTCTCAAGTAAATTATTGAAGGCTATCGTACACTTCTCCATCTTCTGCTGCTTTCTCAAGGAAACCACTTCAGATTCTAATTCTTCAACCAATTCTATCTTCACTTGGTATTGTGTCCTCATACCTTCCTCAAATTTTTATGATTATGCCAACTTAATATTTAAGCTGACAATATGTTCCTTGAGCTTGGCCTCCTTATCATCACATATCTGCAATAGTTTTTCCTGGTCTTTGCTTGCGGTTGTTATTCTATAAATCTTGGCTCTAAGACCATTAATAACATTCTCATCTTCACTATGTGCTTCAGCGTGATCAAAATCTGAATAGTCAAAATTATAGCTCAAAAGAAAGTCATTAATGTTTATACCTTTCGATTCATGATTTTTTGATCTCTTCTCATCATCTGTTGAATCATGTGCACTAGAAGAATAAGATTTGTGTGGTTGAGATTCTTGTTTTTGAAAGCCCTTCTTTTTTTTCTTCTTTGTATTCTTCTTCTTTTTGCTCTTCTTCTCATTTTCCTTATTGCTAGCGGTGCCATCACCAAATATGGATTCTATCTTGTCCCACATTTCTTTGGCACGTTTTAAACCCACTTGTATCTTCATATCATCATCATGAAGATTCTTGTAGATTATATATCTTGCTTTTACATCCTGTTGCAAAACCTTATCTACAATTGGATCCTTTCCACAACCTTCACATACTACTCTCCGAATGTTAGATCCACAAGATAATAATTGATATTTTACATTTTTGTGCCATACCTTGTAATTTGCAGTAGTGAAGACAACCATTCTATAAAAAATTCAAATTTCACCAACCAACACCAGATCTACTCTCCGACAATCATGCTGCAACCAAGAGCCCCACTCTGATACCAATTGTTGGAAACATTTGAGCACTAATAAGGTGGGGGGGTGTGAATCTGTAGTGTGAGTTCTTTAACAATTTTACCAATTATTACTTCACTTACTCAAACATGCATATAACCAACAACACATTAGATTATATCATGCATATAAACCATATAAGGTGCTAAAACAATATAACCATGAGAGAAACAATAATCATCACATCATAAACACATCCACTCAAGAGACACAAGATATCTGGGGGAAAGCACTTCACCAGGTAAAAAAGCCACCCTTGTTGTGTTGCACTACTCTGAATCTTCTATTAAGAAAAATGTGTCTTTTACATAGATGGTTGACTCCCATCAGTTAGGAGAATTGACCTCATATACAATCAGCTGACTCTGATTAGCCTGGAGACTTGATTCTACTGATCAATTCGGAAGACTATGTTCTCCACGGATCTACGAATGATCTAGGAGGATCCAAAAATAGAAGTGGCCCTAAAAATAGCTAAAAAATCCAAGTCCTAGGATGGAAGTGAAACTAAGACCATCGTAGTTCTTTTCGCCCTAATTCTGAGGATGTTAACGGAACTCAAATCCAAGTTTGTATGCTCAAGTTATATCTGGTCAAAGTTCTAGTCAAACTTCACCAAGTGGTTGTCACTAACGAGGAAACAATTTGGATGAGTCCTAGTGCATGGAATCCAGCCACCGGAACGGGCGGATTTATTGCCACTTTAATTTGTCTAATATCCCTTATTTTCTGGTGGGAAAAATCGAACCATTATGTTATAAAAAACAAAAAAAAAAAAACCAATTTTTTTTTTGGGGTGACGAGCCACCAACCCACCACCCCACAATGGTATTATATTATATATATTGGGTGTGTGGGCCAACCTCGGCGGAATCCCCCAACCCTGTTGGGGCCACAAATCATATTAATTCAACTTTTGAGATATATATATATATATATATATAGATATAGACACACATTATTAATTCAAGAAAAACGGAAGCCTATATGGTATGCAAAGTGACTTGAACATGGAACCACCTCTGTGTTACGCGCCACCACCATCAACGGGCCAACAACCCCACATTGGTGGCTCTGCCGCTGAATATTGTTTAAACCTTTCATTTCCCATTCGAATAGAGATCAGTGGAGGAGCAGAGCAGAACCCTAAGCATCCCAGAGGCAATGGAACCAAGAGCAAGGGAATCTCCAAGATGCTAGAAAGATTCCCTTAGAGGGTCAAAGGTGCCAGTGTCAAAATTTGACAAGTTTATAGCCTATTTTGCACATTTTCATGCTAGGAATCAAACAGTGGAGTCTGTTTCTCCAGTTGAGGTCTCCATTTTCAGGCCATCATCCAGATTGGAGGTATAAGGGTTAATTTTGTAAAGTTTCTTGTAACTAATTGCTTTGTTTCCAGTTAATGAAAGAAGGCCTCCCAACTTTAAGAAGGGCCCAGAGACATAGCCCACATTGGGTGAACTTCGTAATCAAATTGTTTGTGTGCCTTTGATCTCATGGTTTCTTTATGTTTTCTTATTGTTTTTCATGTGTTGAGTTACTTGGTTAATATTCTCTTTTATATGCAATTCTAAATGCATCCTTGAAGTTAAAATATCTGGATCAAGTTTGGTATCAGAGTAGGTCTTCTTGATACGAGTTGCATGAGTGAATGTTAACCAGGAACAAGCTCCAAAGAGGAGAAGGAAAACTCAAATCCTTTGATCTTGAAGTGAGGCATGCACCATGAAGACGGAACATGGCAGATGAGGAAGCTTGCATGGAGGAAGAGAAAAATTATTACAATATCTTCTTCACCATGGAAGAGAAAGTTGACAAGTTGTTTATGTAGTATGAGAAGATGATCAAGCCTGAGAAGAAAGAGCCAGATGACCATGCATCGGTAAATCATGAAGGTGGAAGAGGAGATCCTCATGAACCTCCCTCTCCATCCTTTAGTGACAATTCTTCTTCTTCTTCTTCTCATCACTCTAGCAGGAATTATAGGAATACATCTAAGAAGCCATTTTTAAGCTAGATGTAAAGTTTGATTTTCCCACATATAATGGAGAATGTAATGCATAGAAACTAAACAATTGAATTAGACAGATCGAGTTTTATTTCTAGATTCAGCAGATCAAGGAAGATGAGGCAAATATCCAATTAGCATCTCTTCTGTTGAGTGGCACCGCTCTCGTCTAGTGGGATAGAAAGTTACAGAAAGACAACAAAAACTTGGGTAAACTCCTTTATTCTTGGTCCAATTTTGTTTTTGTATTAAAATATCATTTTTGTCCTTTGGGTTATCAACAAAAAGATTTAATGGAATGGCAATATTTAAGGAAAGGAAAAGGTCAAAATGTACAAATCTTCACAGAAGATTTTACAAACCAAGCATTGAATTTGGGCATTTCACTTGATTCACCCGAAACTATAACAAAGTATATTTGTGGTTTACATAGTTACATCAAAGATTCTTTATTATTATTTGAGCCTACTACTATTGATGCGGCAAGTGTGAAGGCCATTCACCTTAAAAGCAGGGGCAAGAATGATAAAGAAAATCAACCAAAGAAATCATATTTCAAAGCTCATAATGGCAAGTTCAAAGGAAAAGGCAAGGGAAAGGACAAGAAGGAAGCTACAACCAAGAAGGAGGAAGGAGTGAAGCCATCTTGCACACATTTCAAGAAGGAAAGCCATGATGATGAACATTGTTGGAATTTTCTTCCGGAGTTCAAGCCAAATATATTTGGTGGAAATAACAAGCAAAAGACGGTGGAAAACACACAGCAGGACCTTGGATCCGATTCGGTGATGAGACATTGATCACAAAAGTGGGCACACAAGGTACTCTTTCTCTTCATGCTAATGAAATTTTTGAATCACATGCAAGTACAAGTTCTTCAAATGAGCCTCCTATTAATGAACGAAAGATAATTGAATTGTTCCACATTAGAGTAGTAATGAAACGTACTTAAGTGGAAACCTTGTTTGATCTAGGCTCACAAGAAAATTCGATTTCAGAATCCTTGGTTAAAAAGTTAGGATTAGAGACCAAGCCTCATCTGAAACCATACCCGCTTGGTTGGGTGTGTGATAAAGAAAAATTACATGTAACCAAGCAGTGTAGAGCTAGAATTGTGATTGCATCCAAACTAGTTGATGAGGTTGACCTTGATGTTGTACCCTTGGATATTTGTGGTATTGTGTTGGGAAGTCCATATTTGTATGACAGGAAAGCAATTTTATTTCATCATGAAAACAAGTGTCATCTCACAAAAGATGTGGTGGAATACATTGTTATAGCTCATCGTGCCAAAATTAGTGCCGGTCTTGTAAGTGCAGGTAAGATGAAGAGATTGATTCATTCCAACAAAGGTTGTATGCTCATGGTTGTGAGAGAAAAAAATGTAGAGATATCTGAAGCTTTCCAAGGTTGTGATCCTACTCATAAAAAGGAATTGTATGAAATTGTTTCTAACTATGATGGGCTTTTTCAGGAATCAAGTGGGTTGCCTCTAAAGCATGAGATCCAACATGAGATTCACTTGCAGTAGGATACTCCTTTACTGAACATTGGCATGTATAGGTTGTCAGCTATCGAGAGGGAGGAGATAAAGAATCAAGTACAGGAATTGCTGAACCAAGGGGTCATAAGAGGTGCCGAAAAAGGATGGCACATGGAGGATATGCGTGGATTACAGAACACTCAAAAAAATAATAGTGAAGAATAGGTACCCTCTCCCTTGCATTGATGATTTATTAGATCAATTGAAAAATGTTGTCTATTTCACAAAATCGGACTTGCGTAGTGGTTATCATCAGGTCAGGATTGGAGAACAGGATGTATGGAAGACTGCATTCAAGTTGAAACACGAGTTGTTTGAATGACTAGTGAGGACATTCAGGTTGTGCAATGCTCCAGGCACATTCATGAGGGTGATGAATGATATTTTTAGGCCTTTTCTTAATGATTTTGTACTCGTGTATCTTGATGAAATTTTTGTTTACAGTAGGACATGGGATGATCATGTGTGTCATGTTAAAAAAATTCTTGATGTTTTGCAAAAATAAAAATTGTATGTCAAAATGTCGAATTTTGAATTTGGGAAGACCTCCTTGGTTTACTTAGGTCACATTGTTGGAGGTGGACAATTGAAAATAGATCCTTCTAAAATTGATATGATTGTAAAGTGGCCTAAACCCACAAATGTTACAAAGGTTCATAAATTTTTGGGTGCAGTACAATACTGCAGAAGGTTCATTTCCAACTTCTCCATCATTGCATCCCCCTTACATGCATTGGAGAGTGTGAATAAAACCTTTCAGTGTGGAGGAAAGTAGCAGAAAGCCTTTGATGCACTGAAAGAGAATATCAACACCACACTAGTTTTGACCTTACCTGACCTCCAACAACCTTTTGAGATTGAGACCAATGCCAGTGGATACGCCATGGGAGGCATATTGATGCAACAAAGGAAACATGTATGTTACCATTCAGAGACATTTTCCCAAGTTGTTGTGGGCTATCCCACACATGAAAAGGATTTGTATGCCTTGGTTCAAATCATGAAGAAATCGAAGCACTATTTGATCGACAATGAGACCGTTATTCACACAGATCACCAGCCCTTGTAGTACCTTCAGTCACAAACCAAGCTTCAACAAGCACGTCATTTCAAATGGATGGTGTTAGGGTCCCACCCTAACCCCCTTATTTATGTAGTGGGGTCGAGTCATAGTAAAGAGTCAATAAAGCCCATATTAATAATTGTAAGTGGTTAACCCGCAATTAATGACGAGACCATAGTTAGTTGCAAATGGGCCATGGTATTAGATAGATGGTATTAATAAAACCCATGGTATTGATCCATGGTATTGCATGTATGAGTCATATATAAAGGATAGAGACTCCCTGTGAGGAGCATCGTGTCTTATTTTTGTATTGAGATCTGCTCTATTGGAGGTTGCCCCCTAGAAGAGGCCAGTGAACATTGCTTTCTAAATAATAAAATATTTGTTGTGGTCTCTCACTATTCTATGTTCTGGGTATCTTTCTTCGCATATTCTGTGTTTGGGTATCTTTTGTAGGTTAAGAGCATAACAAGTGGTATCAGAGCACTTTCCAGGGCCGGTGGGATCTCCATTTCTTAGCAATTTTTTTTTTGGCTAGAGACATGTTCCGGCGTCTTTAAACCATGGGATCTGTCGTTGAGCGCATAAACCTGTGGATTTGGGGAGGCATGCACGCAGGAAATAGAAGAGGTGGTCATGCTTGTTGGACTCCCTTGTAACCCCTGTGGGTACCTCTTCGAGTAGTAGCGCATTAGACAGAACCGCGTACGGACTGTCTTCCAAGTACCTTCTGAGTATGTCGGAAGCCCCTTAGCTCCTCTGCAACCTCGCCATAGATAAACCGTCGGTCGTCTTGCTGCTACAGTACACCGAGAACAACACTCAGAGAGATTACTCGCCCGTACGATAGGGTAGTCGGGTTGTACGGCTAAGGGTACGGTTGACCCTCCTTAGTTAGAGCCCTGAAACATTGGGCTGAGTACTACTGTCAAACCCTTATGTATATTGCGATCTGTAGCACCTAACACTCCTCGAGACCATAGTTCCCTTTTCTATCTGGGGATCACACATCATCTCTACCAGATCCGCTCACGCAAAGGGGTACAACAGCAGCAGACATCAGTCCCGCAGTTCCGAGTTAGTAGACCAGCCATTCCGATCTATTAGATCCATCAGATCCGCAGCAGCAATCTGTTCCGCCGCTCAGAGCTATCCGATCCGCCATTCAGATCTCTCAGATCCACCTGATCTGAGTAGTTGTGTGGGGTTCCTATACTAGGGCATGATTTTCGGAGGACTTTTGGTAGCATTGACATTTTGAGGATTCAGCTACTGCAGTATTCCTAAGGAAGGAGTAAAACTCCGTTAGGAGTTTTCAGAAAAAAGAAAAAAGAAAAAAAAAGTTCTGAGATCTCCCGAGGTGCTTATTGGTGTTCTAGCCCATCAGAATCAAGACGACGAGCTGAGCACGGTTGTACCATTCAATTCTTAGTGAATTTTTTTTTGGGCGGTCCCAATTTTCAAGAACATCAGGTCGGTGCATGGTAGAAACTAGAGCTCAAGTTATGGCCAATGAGAGGATGGAAAAACTTGAAGAATCCTTGCAATCCCTCCAAATTCAGCTTGACCGACTAACTAGCATAATCCCGAAGGCAAGGAGGAAGCCCAGGAGGAGGCGTATATTGGCAATGGACACCGTGAGGGTGAGTATAGCCACTCTCTTCACCTTGGGGGCCCCCACCAACAATCCCGTCCGCGACCTCCCAAGTTGGATATGCATAAATTTGATGGTTCTCACCCGGCAACATGGATAACGCAAATGGAGCAGTATTTCAATCTGAATAACATCTTAGATAATGAGACTCAGCTTATGGTGGGGAGCATGTACTTGGACAATGAAAGGTGGCAATGGTGGGAATGGCATCAATGTTGCAATGGACCTTTTATGACTTGGACCTCCTTCAAAAAAGCTCTTACGGAACGCTTTGACCAGGAATCTTCTTTTTTGGGTCGTCTTACTAAGCTCTGACAGACTGGCACAGTGGATGAATATATTACAGCCTTTGAAGCCTTAGCCTTCCACACTAGGGGTCTCTCAGATGTGTTCTACACGGAATGTTTTATCAGCAGTCTTAAAGAAGCCATAAATGTCCACGTCGTACTGCACCACCCTCCCACATGGACGGAGACTTGTAAGGTAGCTCGTAACGTGGAACGTGTGTTAGCAGCCCAGTACAGTCGCCCAAATTTCACTGCTAAGGGTCGCCCCCCACAGGCTCACAGCACGACTCAAACACTTAAGGTTCAAAAGGTGTCACCTGCAGAAATGGCCGAAAGAAGAAACCAAGGATTATCTTACTACTGTGATGAAAAATACTCCCCAGGTCATAAATGCAAGGAGCCCAAATTTTTTCAAATTGATGCCACTAATTACAGCGCATCGGAGGAAGATCCACCACTGGAGGAACATGAGGCGGTAGAAGAGGACAACCAAAAGGACAATGTCCCTGACGAACCAGTTATTTCGCTGCATGCTTTGGCAGGGATTTCTTCACCTCAAACTATTAAAATCAGAGGTTTTATTAAACATCGCCCAGTGGTAGTATTGATTGATAGTGGAAGTACACATAATTTCATCCATCAAAAAGTTGCAGAAGCAGTGCATTGTTTTGTATGAGCAGTTTCTAACTTCCAAGTCCAAATTGTGGATGGGGGCACAATGAAATGTGAAGGCCTCTGTGAAAATGTCAAACTTCAAATGGGGGATTATCAGTTGAAGACCCACATGTTTTCCATACACATGGGAGGGTGCGACATTGTCCTCGGTGCTAAATGGCTTCGCACTCTTGGGCCAATCGCAATGGATTTCCAGGAGTTATATATGAGTTTTAAGCAGAACAACTCCACACATACCCTCCATGGACTCCAAGCGGGAGCTCCCTCTATCATCAGCTCGCATAGGATGGAAAAATTGCTAAAAAAAGGGCCATCATGGAGTTATAGCTCAATTTAATGCCATCCAGGCAGTCGAAACCAAGTATCTGCCGATTCATCCTGAGATGCAACAGATTTCAAAAAACCATCTGTCGGTCTTTGACAAGCCTCATGAGCTTCCACCCTCGAGAGGGGAACATGATCATAGCATCACCTTGGTTCCAGGGGCCCAACCCCCAAATGTGCGCCCATACGGATATCCGTTCACCCAAAAGAATGAAATAGAAAAAATAATCAAGGAACTTTTGGAAGCAGGTGTCATTCGTCCCAACATTAGTCCTTATTCATCACCGGTGGTAATGGTGCTCAAGAAAGATGGGGAGTGGCGGATGTGTCCAGACTTCAGGGCCCTCAATAAGTTGACAGTCAAAGATAAATTTCCCATCCCGGTGGTTGACAATTTGCTGGATGAACTCAATGGGGCTCAATTCTTCACTAAGCTGGATCTTCGCTTAGGCTACCACCAAATTCGCATGAAGGAAGTCGACATTCCAAAGACTGCTTTCTGAACTCATGAAGGCCATTATGAGTTCTTGGTCATGCCATTCAGTCTTTGTAATGCCCCATCTACTTTTCAGAGCCTTATGAACCACCTTCTCAAACCATATCTCAGGAAATTTGTCCTTGTCTTCTTCGATGACATCCTCATCTATAGTTGCACTTGGGCCGCACATCTTCAGCATGTAGATCTACTCTTGCAACTGCTCCGCAAGCATAAATTATTTGTCAAGATGTCCAAGTGTTCGTTTGGCATGGAAGAAGTTGAGTATTTGGGCCACATTGTGGGGCGTGAAGGTGTGAAGGTGGACCCCAAAAAGATCCAGGCAATGCAGGATTGGCCTCAACCTAAGACCTTGAAGAGCTTGAGAGCATTTTTGGGTCTCACAGGCTATTATCGCAAATTTGTCTGCAATTATGGTCACATAGCGAAGCCCTCACTCAACTCCTGAAGAAAAATTCATTCTTCTGGAATGAGGACGCACAACAGGCATTTACAACTCTCAAAAATGCCATGTGTTCCACTCCAGTCTTAGCACCACCTGACTTCACCAAATATTTTGTCATTGAATGTGATGCTTCGGATACGGGTATTGGGGTGGTCTTAATGCAGGAAGGGCGACCTTTGGCCTTCACAAGCCAACAACTAAGTGGGAAGAATCTGGGCCAATCTACCTATGAGAAGGAAATGATGGCCATTTTACATGCAGTAGAGACCTGGCGACCTTACTTATTGGGGCGACGTTTCCAAATCCGCACAGACCATCACAGTCTTAAATATTTTTTGGAGCAACGCCTATCCTCCCCACAACAAAATAAATGGCTCGCCAAAATGCTGGGATATGATTATGAGATCATTTACAAGAAAGGGCAAGAAAATAGTGTAGTAGATGCATTATCTCGCCAATTTGAGGAGGGAAGTACCCTGCTAGCAATTTCCCTTCCCATTCCAGAATGGATTGAAGAAGCTCGCAGGGAATGGTTTTCACATCCCGGGCTCTCCCAACTCATTTCTCAATTGCAGGCGGATCCAAATTCCACCAAGGGCTACTCGTGGTAGGATGAGATTCTTCGCTACATGGACAGAGTCATAATATCACCAACATCCACCCTCAAAAGTCACATTTTGGCAGAATTTCACTCATCCCCCATTGCAGGACATTCAGGCTTTCAGAAGACGTATGCTCGCACCAGAAGATCATTTTTTTGGACAGGCATGAAAAAGGACATCCTCACTTTTGTAACAGAATGCGATGTCTGTCAACGCCACAAAGGGGAGACTGTCAAAGCACCAGGCACATTACAACCGTTGCCCATCCCGGCAGCAATATGGACAGAGGTTTCTATGGATTTCATTATAGGTCTTCCAAAGTCAAGAAACAAGTCAGTCATCATGGTGGTTGTGGATAGAATTTCGAAGTATGCTCATTTCTGCGCCCCCCCCCCCCCCCCCCCCCCCCCCCCCGTTTACACCGACTTTGGTCGCTCAATCTTTCATGGATCAGATCTTCAAATTGCATGGCATGCCCACTTCTATTGTGTCCGATCGCGACCCGATCTTCACCAGTAATTTTTGGCAGGAACTCTTCAGGCTACAAGGCACCCACCTAAAACTCAGTACTTCTTATCATCCACACACAGATGGTCAAACAGAAGCCGTCAACAAATGTCTGGAAACCTACCTTAGGTGTTTCACTTCAGAAAAGCAACATCTTTGGGTACAATGGTTACCTCTGGCTGAATGGTGGTATAACACCAACTATCGTTCCACCACCAAAATGACTCCCTATGAAGCAGTATATGGTCAACTCCCCCCTTCCCCTACTTCTTATATCAAGGGGGGCTCAAAGGTACAAGTAGTGGATCAACTCCTACAAAACCGTGCAACCGTGCTCGCTCATCTTAGAGAGAATCTTCATCAAGCTCAAAACCGCATGAAGCAACAAGTAGACCAGCATCGCTCAGAGCGCCAATTTCAAGAAGGGGATTAGGTCTTTTTGAGGTTGCAACCATATAAGCAAACATCACTCAAAGAAAAGTGTTGTCAGAAACTATCTCCAAAATTCTACGGACCATATCAAGTACTTCAGCGCATTGGAGAAGTAGCCTACAAGCTGGCTTTGCCGCCTACTGCAAAAATCCATCCAGTTTTCCATGTCTCATGCCTCAAGAAAGTGATTGGGAACAATTGTAGAATTCAAACCAGTCTACCTGAATTGGACGAGGAAGGGTCAATCTGGCTCCAACCTAAACAGGTCCTAGACACACGAGAAAGACATCTGCATGGCCACATGATTAGGGAAGTTCTCGTCAAGTGGAAAGACACCTCTCCGGAAGATGCAACTTGGGAACCAGCCACTATTCTTCAGCAATTTCCGCAGCTTCAGCCTTGAGGACAAGGCTATTCGTAAGGGGAGGGCATGTTAGGGTCCCACCCTAATCCCCTTATTTATGTAGTGGGATCGAGTCATAGTAAAGAGTCAATAAAGCCCATATTAATAATTGTAAGTGGTTAACCCACAATTAATGACGGGACCACAGTTAGTTGCAAATGAGCCATGGTATTAGATAGATGGTATTAATAAAACCCATGGTATTGATCCATGGTATTGCATGCATGAGTCATATATAAAGGATAGAGACTCCCTGCGAGGAGCATCGTGTCTTATTTTTGTATCGAGCTCTGCTCTATTGGAGGTTGCCCCCTCGAAGAGGCCAGTGAACATTGCTTTCTGAATAATAAAATATTTGCTGTTGTCTCTCACTATTCTATGTTTTGGGTATCTTTCTTCGCATATTCTGTGTTTGGGTATCTTTTGCAGGTTAAGAGCATAACAGATGGGATTCCTTCAGCAGTTTCACTTGGTAATAAAATACAATAAGGGCACCAACAACAAAGTGGTAGATATGCTTTCTCGCCCTCCTATTTCTGCATCTATAGTTTTTCAAAATGCCTCTTTATCTTTTGAAAGTTATGTTGAACAATATGTTGATGATGATGATTTTAAGGATATTTGCAAAGCTGACTCATGGATCGCAGGTGGATAATTACCATTTGCAGGGAAATTTGTTGTATCACCTTGGAAAACTTTGTATCCCCACCAATGAACAAATACATGTAATTAGAGAGGCACATACCTCTCTTGTGTTAGGTCATTTTGGTGTAGGGAAAACTTTGTGTCATTTGCATAGGTTGTGTTATTGGCCTCACATGAAAAATTTTATGACTTGATATGTAAAGGGATGTGTGTTGTGTTCAATTAGCAACCCCACTAATAAAAAATTGGGGCTCTACACACCTCTCTGTGTTCTGATTCGTCCATGGGAAAGTGCGTTGATGGATTTTGTAGGCGGTTTTCCTTTGTCTAGGAGAGGTCATGACTATTTGTATTTCGTTGTGGATCGATTTAGAAAAATTTGTGCATTAATGCCTTGTAAAAAGCAGGTCACTGCAGAGCAAGCCGATCCTCTCTTCTTCCAATTTGTATGGGTCCACTTTGTGTTTCCCACATCCATTGTGCCTGATCGAGACTCTCGCTTTCTTGGAGAGTTTTGGACAAGTTTGTGGAGAATGATGTACACAACTTTGAATAGGAGCACGACATTTCATCCATAGACCGACGTACAAACAAAGGTTGACAACTGCACATTGATACACTTACTCTGAGGCTATTGTAGCAAGCATCCCAAGTTGTGGGACGAGAAGATTCTTTATGTACAACATGCATACAATCGGACAGTGCATTCATCCACTCAGATCTCATCATTCGCGACATGCTTTGGTTATTTACCAAAGGATCCATTAAAAATGGTTTTTGGGAGAGATGAAGATTCCAGTGGCAAAGATGATAGGGACAAAGCATGGAGGTTTATTCAGTGGACTCAGATGATTCACCAAAAAGTGCAGGAGTAGTTGCAGAAGAGTCAAGCTCAATACCAAGCCCGACATCACAAGCACCGAGTCGATAACAAAATTTGAGGTTGGAGACAAAGTGTGGCTCCACATCAGTAAAGACAGGATGAAACGGGAAGGAAAGAAGTTGCGACCAATCTGATATGGCCCATTCACCATATTAGAGGAGATTGGAGACAATGATTTTCGTCTCAATCTGCCAACATACATGCAGATGTACTTAGTGATGAATGTTGAAAACTTGAAGCTTTATGAGCCTTCATTGATCATAAACACCAAAGAGGTTGGATAGGTTCCTACAATGGATAATTTTGCACCTGAATACTTGGAAAAGATATCGGAGGGCATCATTCTTGATAGGAGGACTAGGACTTTGTAGAGCTATAAAAAGGGTCTCTTTCATCTCTACTTACCTCACATTAATATGTCAATCCAGGAACGTTTTGTTATTTCAAAGAGTGTCTCAGTCTGAGGCTATCATTTGTCAAAGTAATGCCAATAGTACAGTGTTCAGAAATACAAGAGTAAATGGATGATTGTCTACAGCTTTACCGCTTCAAAAGATTAAATCACACATTCAAAAGACTAGGCAACTTATCAGTCAAGGGTTCGGTAGCAATAACACATCCCTTTGGAAACTGATGGAAAAGAAAATCAGAGAACAGATCGTGGATCTGGGGGCCGGACAGTAGATTCCAATGCTCACTACAACTTAAGATCGTTCTTCACGCCAACACCAATAAATGAAACAGCAGATAAGAAATGGAACAGAAATTAAGAAATTGAACAGAAAATCTGAAATGGAACAGCAAATCCGAAATGGAACAACAGCTAATAAATAGAACAACAACTAGTCTCACAAGCAGTAACAATCTTAGTCTATCAGATCAAATGCATTAATCGTAATCTACAGGAATCAAACGGTGATCTTTCACTCTTAAGAATAACACACACCAATGGAACAACACTGATTACTGATAAATTATGGAACAACGCTTGAAAACCATATACGCACACAGCACACTTAAATAGTAATCTGATCCAAGTATCGATCTCAGTTAGAAAGAATACGACTGCAATTCAAAATAGAACAACATTGTTCATAAATCCATCAGTCGCAAAGAACATAACTTCCAAAATGAATTCCGTAACGTTAATGAACAAGTATACAACACAAAGGCTCTGTAATTGAACAGTAACAGTATTCTGTAAAGACTAGCAGTATTAGATCAACTCCTAAAAGAACAGCAATATGATATAGAGTCAATACAATCGTTCTGTCTGTAGAAGCCTTAATGAATTAAACATAACAGAGCATGTGATGTAAACTTATAAAACACACCAGATTACCAAATGACGTCGATAGGCAAACCACGCATAAACCAAACGTAATAATACAGGAGCAAGTGTCCTCCAGGGCCGGGCCCTTAGCCTCCAGGGGTACACCGCTTGAAGTTATTCCAGACTTAGAGATGAAATAATAACCAAGTTTGTATTAATGCATAGAGCAGAATTACAATAAACCAATTCTTAACGAGACTCGATGATCAAAGTTTTGATCTTAAAGGAAATTACATAAAAGCATAATCGTTTCTAACTCTCTCCCGAGCTAACAGTGCTGCCCCTTTTATAAGGGTGACGGCGGAGATATCTAAGTGCAGAAATAGATAAAACAACGATCCCTCAGGATCAAGGATCCTGAGGGATTCGCCAAACCGTTAGTCCTCAGTCATTTCTTTTCTCTCCTGCGCCGAGCTGATATCTCCACCTCCTTTCCCGGGCTGATTCGCTTTGATTTGCTTTGCCTTGTTTGCATTCGGTCTCCCGTCAAAGGGACAGCGGTTAACCCGTCCTTGTCCTTTCCTTTGGAACGACAACTTCTCGTTTTTCCTCCTTTCTGCATAAGGAAATGACAATTGTCAGCGTTTTCGTCTTGCATATTAATCTCACATGGTCTATTATAATTCTTTATCATTTTCCTAGTTCATGATGCAAAAGGTTTGTAAGTTTCAATGAAAAGATACTGAAATAATCATCAAAAACATACCTTCTTTAGTACTCCACACACCCCCCTGCTTACCCTGTTTCATGCCCTCATGAAAACATTGTAGTTGACATGTAAGGCAGTGAGAGAATAGGCTGGAGATGGAATCTCATGTGGAGGCCTACAGCCATGATGAGTAACTAGGTAGTCAAAGAAATGGCCTTTCTGACCCTCAGGCATCTCATACAGGGCTTGGTATCTGGGTGCAGGGTGCCAAATAATTGGACTCCGGAACCTATATTCTAACTAGGATGGCCCTTCCCTCAAAATGATTTTGCCATAGAGGTGCAAGCGGTTGGCAGCTAATTTAAAATTCTCATACTTAAATGGTTCCCTGAGCTGGATATTCAGATTAGAGATTTGATATCGAAATTTAGTTGCATCAATGGCAAGGTATTTGATAGAGAAAAAGTATTCTAATCCTGTCAAATGAGTGCCTCATGCATGGGTCCTAATGCTTCAATTACACCTGGAGTCTTCATGAGGTTTCTATGTGCTCTCCACAACTGTACTGGGTCCCTAGGCTCAGCCCTTACCCACAAATCTAATCTGTTTTCTTGCCTTTGGAAAGTATTATAGGCTTTAAGCCATTTAATTTGATTAACCCCAAATGAAATGAATGCCTGCAATTGGATATCCCCAACAAAAGGGCCAGGGTTTAGCTCGGTCTCCTGGTCTAATACAAGGTTATGTAAATAGAACTCACACAGTAGTCTCTGGACTTTTACCCCGTAGTGCTTACAACAGTCTATAAAATCATTGACAGTGTTAATTTGTATGGGAGCACCTGCTTTAACAGCCTTTATTTTTAATTGCAAATACCGTTCCAGTAGAAACAAGGCATAATTATTGGCAGGGGCTCTACATGCTAAGACGTCATTGTATAAAGAACACAAGGTATCCATCTGCTTGATAACTATATCTAACCTACGAGTTACCTTTGCGACTTTCTCTTGTTCCCTTCGCCACCCTTCAAAGGCCTGGCTTTCGGATAGATTGACATTCCTAAGCTGTTGCTGTAGCTCTTCATACTTTTCACGAGGGATCGTTTGCTCCCTAAGCTTTTTATGCTTCTTGCTGAGCTTGTTTCAAACCCTTTCGTAGGGTTACTGTTTTTGGATCTCTTCTCCATACGACAGTGGAGGCCGGGAGTTTTACCTGAACTTTCCTATTGCGTTTCTTTGAGTTCATAACCCTTATCACTCTCGAAAGTGGTGCCTCCGTCTGAATTTCCTTATCACAGGTCATCATCTCATCCATTTCTATCTTAATGTGGATATCATTCCATTGTTGTTCCTTTTCTATTGGAACAACAGTCTATTTCTCAGCATCATTTGGAACAACAGCCTAGTTTTCAACATGGTTTTGAACAGCAAGATGGATTCTGGTCCTCCTCCCCTTTGCCTTGAGGGGTTTTGCTGGAGTGGTCACATTTTTCCTTCCCGAAGTCCTTTTTACCCTTTGCCTTGATTTTAGAATCCTAATCTATTGGTGGAGCTGGACTATTATATTCATTAATCTCTGTTGTTCCTTTCGCAATTCTTTAATTTCCAAAATTTCCTTAGAAGGAACAGAAGGTTGTTCACTGCGTCCTGGACTGTGACTAACTCTCGGATTTTCCTTCTGGGGTGTTTCTTCATTGTTCTGCTCTAGCTATTCCGGGGCAAGAACCCTAACTGGTTCTGTCATTTCTTGGGCGACTTCTCTTTCTGCCCCTGTTTCCTCCGAAATTTCTTCTGGTGTCTTCTGGTTAGGAACAGATTGTTTCTGTTCAGCATCTCCTGTCATCTTTTCATCATGAATAGGCAGATTTTCTTCTTCTGCCTCCTTTGCATGTGATTCTTCAGGTGCATTTTCCTCCTAGGGTTTCTTTTCGACATGGAGGTCTGATGGACTGGAAGGTTGGCCATATTCGCCCATATTGGCCAAAACTTCGGCCAATTCATCTTCTCCCACTGGGTCTTGCAATGGGCTACCTTCCTGCTGTTCCATTTCCTCCTCCTACTCGGATTGGTCGGCTTCTTCTTCCTTATCTTCTTCGGTTTCAGTTTCTTTTTCTCCTTCTTCTTCGTTTTTTCTTCTTCTTCAGATTACTCGGCCTCTTCTTCTTTTTCTTCTTCCTCTTCAGATTGCTCGGCCTCTTCTTCTTTTTCTTCTTGCACTCCTTTTTCATCGTCCTCCCCTTCTGGCCGTGAGGGTTGCTCATCTTCAATTTCTACCGGCTGGCTGGTGTTTTCCTGGGGCTTCTCTAGCCTCCCTCGTAGTCGTGCTAGCTGGACCGATTTCTTGCATTTTTCTGGCCGTTCGGGTGTACCGGTGGCATGTTTACGCTTTGCCAATTCCCTGCATTTTTCTCGACTCTCGGGTGTATCGGTGGCATGTTTACGTTTTGGGGATGGTGCGGTCAATCCCCCATTTATCATGGCAATTAGCTCTTCCCAGCTGCTCTAATGCTAGGTGAGGCTATGGCTGAAGTAAATTTACATGCTGTGCAGGTAAATTTACAGAGCATTTTTGCTTTATTACAGCTAAGAGTTTAAGATGTCGTGGTCTTACCATGTCTTTTCTGTGTGATGTAGCTTTGAATGGTCTTTGCCAATTCTGCCCACGGCTCTCCTAGTGCTGCTAGCAGAACTCCCTTTCCTCTAATTGCCAGGCTTTGGCCTTCGTCCTGGAAGATTTCTATAACCTTCTGCAATCTTTCCTTTTTTAATGTCCATACAGGTCCAGTGGCTGGTAGTCCTGAGACTTCTGTGATTATGTCATCAGTGACTGCTATGTGTCTCCCCCTCACTGTGGAGTAATCCTCTTGCAAATTCTGCAAGAATTCAATTGCCACAGTCTCGTTAGACTCCTGCAAGCGGTTGAGATAAGTCAGCCACCCTGCTCTTGCCAGGATTTCCCAGGCAGCAGCAGAGACTGTTAACACCTGCGGTTCTCTCTGAATCGATCTTCCTCCCATGGTTTCGCTGTAAACTCTTAATGGAACGACAACTGTTCATGCTGTTGAAACACAGAGAGGCTGACAGACGCAAGACTTGTTCAAAATCTAATGCTGCAGAGTATACAATAGAAATGGCTTATGAACAACAAGTCATGCAGAAAAAATAAAAATAGTATGCCGTTGAGCCGTGCCATACCCTAGTACACAACTTCCCGAATAGTGGGCTGACACGTAACCCAGGGAATGATGAGGTTAACCTCCCCCCCTGCAATGTGATAGGCTGTCCCAGCCGTCAAATAAAGGAGCAGCGCCCACTCTAAAGCAGAGTCATAAAGGAACAACGTATGGAAATATGCCATGTTTACAAAAGTAGAAAATTACTGAAGTCAAGGCATGGAGTTGGATCGCTTAATACGTAAGAGGCTGCTGTGATATGATGCGAGGCTGGGAGGATAGGACATCTGCCATACATTCCAAGTCTGATGCGGTCATTGTCAACTGCTCTGCCATGATTGGTGATAATATATTTACATGCGTTACATGATTCAGGAAATAATATATGATGAATTACTAAGGTATAAGAACAGAAGGGTGCTAGTAACTTACCTATTGGTGTAAATAATGTGAATTCAATACCATTAATAGTGCTCTGCTGCTGACAGGTGTCCATAACTTTGGCAGAGTTGTTTATTTCACCCATGGAACCATGATCCTTTGTGTATGCTTAGGAAATGTTGTGTGATGTCAAAATGTAGGCCATTATGCTGGCTTGGTGACCAGTTAACCATAATGCCATTCACGAGGAAGGAGCGAAAAGTGGGCAGGCCGGCTCGTGATGAGACCTCCTGTTCCAAGGGTTGTTTATTTGATATACCTTTTGGACCATATCCCTGGTGTGGTGGCCATAGTGGGAATGCCACTTCGCTTTCGTCCTCATGATCATGGTAGGCTGGCTCTTGATGAGACCCCCTATCCTGCATTTGACAACTTATAAGTCATGTTTGCTCTTTTTTCTTTGTTTTTCATAAAGTACTTTCCCTTATTTATACACAAAGGGTGGTTCAACACTCCTTAAGAGTAGGAATGGTGGAAGAAGTCTTAACATCTCAATAGGAAGATACAAACCCTTTGCTCTTATTCCTAAATAATAATCAAAGAGGATTAAAAGGGATCATCATGATAAAGATAACCAATCAGAGCAGAATTAGTAGAACAATGGCAGCAAAAGATGATAAATAAGCGTGTCCTTCCTTCTGTCCTCTTACCAATTCAGAGCAATTTCTTATAAAGATAGTGATTTATGATTGACTGATTCCAGTATGTTGTGATTTTGTATCCATTGGATAAGTGCATAGTTGTATTCTAAAAGACTTGAAAGAACAGGAGCAATAAGCATCCTCAATTTAGAACAGCAAAAGGAACAAGTTGTTTCTCAAGGAGAGCAAAAACATGCAAGGGACAACAGAAGAGCACAAATGTTGTTCCTTTGGAAAAGGAACAGCAGAAAATGCAAATGTCGTTCCTTTGAAAAAGGAACAGCAAAAATGGAAAGCGTTATTCCTTTGGAAAAGGAACAGCAGAACACACAGGTGTCGTTCCTTTGGAAAAGGAACAACAGAAATCGAAAACGCTGTTCCTTTGGAAAAGAAACAGCAGAACATACCAATGCGGTTCCTTTGAAAAAGGAATAGTAGAAATCGAAAAATGTTGTTCCTTTGGAAAAGGAACAGCAAAAACACACAGAAATGTTGTTCCTTTGGAAAAGGAACAACAGAAATCGAAAATGTTGTTCCTTTGGAAAAGGAACAACAAAACAAGCAAAAATGTCGTTCCTTTGGAAAAGGAACAGCAGAAATTGAAAATGTTGTTCCTTTGGAAAAGGAACAACAAAACAAGCAAAAATTTCGTTCCTTTGGAAAAGGAACAGCAGAAATCGAAAATGTTGTTCCTTTGGAAAAGGAACAACAAAACAATCAAAAATGTCGTTCCTTTGGAAAAGGAACATCAAAAATAGAAAATGTTGTATGTTGTTCCTTTTCCAAAGGAACAACAAAACACAAAGATAAAAAAACCAAATTACAACAAAATGACGGCTGATCCAAAGGGGGTTGCTCTTTTGAAAAAGGAACAGCCAGAAGAAAAAGCTGTTCTTTTGAAAAAAAAAGGAACAGCAAAAATAGCAGCAAAACGTTGATTCAAAAATATGTACAAAAATGATTCAAGAAAAGGAATTATGTACAAACTATAAAAAGAAATAAATTCCTTAATGAATTACACGTGAGGAAGACTTCTCTTCCTCCTCCAAAATCTCCATATCAGAGTCTTGGCATAGTTGCTGGCAGAAGGACTCCTAAGTAAGTGGTTTGCGATAGAGACGAACTCGGTGGCCATTTGCCTTGAAGGCATATCCAGAATCGTCAATAGTGATTAGAGTAAGAGTCCCATTGTCATGTACCTTCTGGATTTCGTATGGTCCCAACCAACGAGTCTGGAGTTTCTCGAGGAAGTCCTGAAACTTGGAGTCGTACAAAAGAGCCCAGTCTCCTTCGTGGAAGACTTTATTTTTAATGAGAGCATCATGCCATTTAGCTCGCTGATGTTGGATCAAGGCAGTGTTTTGAACTGCAGAGAGCCTAATTTCGTCTCATTGATCTGTTGTAATCAATTAATCTGTGCCTCGGTTAAATCTAAGCCAACTTCTTGTGTTGTTCGTAATGTTTGGATTTCAAATTCTATGGGGAAAATGGGTTGTTTTCCAAACACTAATTGATAAGGTGAGTAACCAATGGTGCTTCTCCATGTTGTTCTGTAAGCCCACAGTGCTTCAGGTAGTCTGGCAGCCCAATCACGTCTATGTGACGCAATGGTTTTCGTTAGGATTGCTTCTATTATTTTATTGCTGCTTTCTACTTGCCCATTTGCCTATGGGTGGTACAGAGTAGTGATTTTACGCTGTACATGATAGTTGTTGAGTGTTGCAGCTATTCTGTTCCCAGCAAAGTGTGGTCCACCGTTTGTAATTATTTCTCTTGGAAGGCCATAACGTACAAATAGATGGAACAGGAACTGTATGACAGAGTCCTTTGTAGCTCTTGGCAATGCCTCTGCTTCAACCCACTTGGTGACATATTCTGTTGCCACCAAAATATATGTTTTCTGGTTTGATGATGGGTTAATTGGTCCAACGAAATCAAGAGCCCATCGCTCGAATGGTTCGATGACTAGCTGTGGTTTCAGAGGCATCTCATCAGACTGACCAGGGCGTCCTGCTCTCTGGAAACTGTCACAAGCTTGGACAAATTTCTTTGCATCTTTGAAAATCGTGGGCCAATAATACCCTGTCTGCAGCACTTTATGTCCAGTTCTGCGATCGGAAAAATGTCCACCACATGGTCCGTCATGGCAGGCTTTTAAAATGTCAAAGATTTCATCTTCTCGAACGCATCTCCTGATATGCATGTCTACCCCTGTATGGAACAAATAGCCCCCAATCCAAGAAAATCGAGCACTCCGCTGAACAATCTGTTTCCGCTCATTAGGGGTTAGATGCTTCGGTAATTTACCCACTGCTAGATAATTGGCAACATCAGCATACCAGGGTGTTTGAACAGCCACAGCAAACAGATGCTCGTCCGGAAATTGGTCTTCAACTGCTGCTGCATCGATTGGCTTTGGAATTCTTGAGAGAAAATCGGCTACAGGATTTTCTTTGCCAGGTCGATCCTTGATTGTAATGTCAAATTCCTGCAATAAAATCAGCCATCTAGTTATTCTGCCATTTGTGACAGGCTTATTTGCTAGATATTTTATGGCAGAATGATCTGTATACAAGATAACAGGATATCCAGTAATGTAATGTCTAAACTTATTGATAGCATGTATTACAGCTAGAAATTCTTTTTCAGTAACAGTATAGTTTAATTCAGCAGGGGATAAATTTTTGCTGATGTAGTAAATTGCATATGGTTTTTTATTCTCTTCCTGCCCAAGGACTGCTCCAATGGCTGTATCTGAGGCATCAGATGATATCTGAAATGGAAAATCCCAATTTGGTCCTCGAAGGACTGGGGCTGTGGACACAAGCTTCTTCAGATCCTTGAAAGCACGTTCACATTTTTCTGTCCAAAGAAAATCAACGTTACCAGTTAGTGCATACAAAGGTGCAGCAATGTGCGAATAATGTTCTATAAATCTCCTATAATAACCAGAAAATCCAAGAAAACTGCGTACCTCCGTTTGAGTGGTAGGAGTGGGAATAAGCAAAATTATTTGGATTTTGGCTGGGTCTACCTGAATGCCAGCTGCTGAAATATAATGTCCTAGGATAAGTCCTTCAGTCATCATCATATAGCATTTTTCGTGGCTTAAACAAAGCCTAGTAGCAATGCAGCGTTGTAGGACTTTTTCTAGGGTATCTAATGCTGGATCGAAATCATCTCCGTATGGTGTAAATTCATCCATGTATACTTCAAGTCCTTCATTTATTAAATCTGCAAAAATGCTAAGGATAGCCCTTTGGAATGTGGCAAGAGCATTGCATAAGCCAAAAGGTAGAACTCGGTAGGCAAATGTTCCCCAAGGACAAGTAAAAGTAGTTTTGTCTTGATCTTTAGGGGCAATCTGAATCTGATTGTATCCACTGAAGCCATCCAGGAAAGAAAAGAATTTCTTTCCTGCCAAAGTGTCTAATACTTGGTCGATGAATGGGAGAGGGAAGTGGTCTTTTTGTGTTGCTTTATTTAGCTCTTTGTAGTCCACACAGATTCTCCATTTCCCATTCTTTTTTGGTACCACCACAAGCGGAGAGACCCATTTACTATTAGAGATAGGGTAGATAAAATTGACATCTAAAAGTTTTTGAAGTTTAGCTTTTACCACATCTTTTAGATGAGGATTTAGTCTCCTCTGAGGTTGATGAACAAGTCTTGCATATTTTTCTATATAAATGTGGCGTGTACATAATTGGGGGTCAATTCCTTTCATATTAGGGTAGTCCCATGCAAATGCTTCTTTATATTTCCTTAACAAATGGATGAGCTTCATTTCTTGCTCGGGTGTGAGGTTGGCATTAATATTTAAGGTTTTACCTGGTTCAATTTCCACAATTTTACTATTTGCAACAGAAGTAACAGGTATTGTTTGATCATGCGTATCTTTCAGATGATCTTCTTCTAATTCATTATCAAATGCTGCTTCTATCATATGACACTGTGTGCAGGATCTGGATTCAGTTTGACTAATGAAATTATTAATGGCATCATCTTCTGTTTGGTCTTTGAAATCAAGTGCCTCTTGTATAGTTAATGGAGATCTAATGTTATCAGTAAGGTATGATACAGGGTGCTTATTAGTTTTGATTATTGTGACACTTGGCTGCACTGGAGGATATAGAACTAAGTTCTTGATATTTGGTCCTCTGGTTATGGTCATATTTCCTTGCCGGCAACCAATATAAGCATCGGCAGTGGCAAGCCAAGGTCTACCTAAAATCAATGGATGTCCATCAAGTCGGGTTTTGGGATTTATTATCAAGAAATCAGTTGGATATTCCCAGGAATCAACAGAGACCATGACATCATGCAGTGTACCCTCCGGCCTAACCACAGATCGGTCAGCCAATTCTAGCAAGGTAGAGGTGGGTTCTACAGATGTAATGCCTAGCTTTTGGCAAGTAGTGGTTGTTAAGATATTAATTGCAGCTCCTAGATCAACTAAGGCATTGGACAGGGTCTGACCATAAATTTGGATAGTTACAATTGGATTTCCTGGGTCTTCATATTTAATGGGTGTTTCTTTTCCTGATAGTAAGTCAGATAGAGTGCCGACGACTTGGACTCTTGGATTATTTGTTATATTCCTCCTTGGTTTCTTTATGCACAATTCTTTGATAGTTTTTGCGTATATCGGGATGTCTTGAATGGCTTGGAGGAATGGAATTTTTATGTACAGATTTTGTAATTCTCCCAGAATGTCAAAATCAGGATATTGTATAGGTCGAGGTATGACTAATCATTCTGGGAACGGGGGAGAGGATGTGGTTGCTTGATTATGAGTTTGTTGTTTATTCACATCCTCTTGTTGTGACAGATGTTCTCTGGGTAACTGATTTTCAACCTGAACTGTCTTATCTCCCTCGGTTTCAATAATACGCCCAGATCTTAACTGAAGATCATTACACTCCCTCAGATCGGCTCCTATTTCTGATTGGACCGGTCTGTTATTTGGATTGGGGCTGGGTTGGGCTGGGAGTTGCGGTCTCAGATTAGACTGGGGATTTTTTTGTAAGGCTGGCAGTGTAGGTTGAGGGAGTGGAATGGTTCCTACTGGCTGATGCATCGGTCTCTGCCAGTTTGTCTGCCAGGCTGAACTTTGTGAAGTAGGGGGAGTCCATTGTGGTGGATATGAGTTACTTTGCCAATATGGTGGGGTATAAGGAAGATTCGGCCAACCAGATTGGCTTGCCTGATTCAGCCACGGGTTTGAGGAAGGAAACGACTGTGGTGACCAGTTTGGAAACGGGGATTGGGATTAACTTTTCCACATATTATATTGTTGAGCATTATACTGCGGAGGCTGAAAAGAAGAATTTGGGTCTGGAAAAAGACCAGATTGTCTCGGCTGCCACTGACGACGTTGGTTGAGCAAATACACCGATTCTGGCTCTTCTTTTGCTTCCTTATATACTGCTTTCAATCCAGGGAGTGAGGGGAAGCTCTCCATCAGGTGATCTTTTGTACAGATGGCACATGTTTGGACTGCATCGAGTGGACACTCCTTATGACTATGCTTTTTCCTGCATCGGGGACAGAAGATTGCCAAATTCTGTTCTACCTCCATTTGCTTCTGTTTGGCCTGCATAATATCAAGTTGTGTAGTTAGTGTCCCTAGTATATTAGTTTTAAAATTTTCCAATAAATTTCCAATTTCTACACGCGTTACTCCTTCTGTTGGAATTTTATTATCTCTTACAAACCGATCATGTTCTGCCGGTTTTACTCTTGTGCTGCCTCTCGAGCTCCTGATACATAAATCAATAATGTCAGAAAAATTCTTGATAAATATCTCCTTTTCCCATAATGTTTAATGTTTCAATCCATTGTTCCTTCATGCCCCTTATTAATGTTGTTTTTAACAAATTATCAGGTAAAGGTAGTGATGCATAGGGAGATCTTTGAAGATTATACTGAAAACGTTCCACATACTCCTCTAATGTTTCATTTGGTCTAGCTGTCATCTAGAATATTTCGTCCTTCAATTCTATAGACCTGCAATAGTCCTGATATTTTTTCAGAAAAAATTCTTTCATTTGATCCTAGTTATTTATAACCCCGCCACCTAATCCCATAAACCATCTTAAAGCAACCCCTTTTAATGTAGAGGGAAATAGTTTCAGTTTCTAGGGATCGGTGGTGTAATCATATCCCCTGCACAGTACATCAAATTCAAATAAAAATGCATCTGATCTTCTGATGTAAGACTGTGGAATGTAGGGATATGTTGAAGAGGGATTGCTTTCATAGGTGCATTTGTTGTAGAATCCACTATGGGGTATTGTAATGTAGAAGTTTGAGTGTTTGGCTGGTTTTGAGCCATTGGGTCGAATATATGCCAATACCCTTCTGGGATATCTAGGAGGGTATTCCTAGGTTGAGAGGGAATGGCTTTAACAGGGACAGTTTTAATAACACTTCCTCTATCTGGGATAATGAGAGTGCCTGATGTCTGAGGAGATTGAGTTTCTTCAACAATGATTTTTGCAGCACTTCCCTTGTCTGGGTTGTTTAATGGCTAAGTTGTTCCAATAGGAGACCTTGGTTCCTCAATTTCTCCTGTTTCTCCTTCTCCTTCACAAAGATTTTTGAGATTCCCTTCCTGCAATATTTCTGGAGTAGAATTTTCAATTTCTTGAAAGTCCTGCTCTTCAATTTGACTATGCACCTCAGTAAAGGCTAGAGATGGTGATCCTTTGGCCTGAAGGGAACTAGTAGGCTGTTTAGAAATGACTTTCCTGGGTCCTACTGAGGGCTGAGATTCTACTTTCTTGTAGATTTCGTCTATGAAGGTTGTTCGGCCAAGGGTCACCGGCCCCTTAGCTTTTTCTGGCTTGGGTAGAGGTTTGGAATTTTTTTTTGGCTTTTTCTGCTTATTCATGCACTCAAATTAACTACTAAATTCTACTCAAGCAAAACAGCAGCAAATCTGTAGAAAAGTGGGCAGAGGAGCTGGGATTTTACATGCTCCACACGTAGGTTCTTACCTTCCGTTTTTAAAACCCAATTCTTCCCTAGCAGGTTCGTACACTACTCTGAAAAAAAGAACAAATGGCTACACTCTTTCCCCGACAACGACGCCAAAATGTAGAGCTATAAAAAGGGTCTCTTTCACCTCTAATTACCTCACATTAATATGTCAATCCAGGAACGTTTTGTTATTTCAAAGAGTGTCTCAGTCTGAGGCTATCATTTGTCAGAGTAATGCTAGTAGTACAGTGTTCAGAAATACAAGAGTAAATGGATGATTGTCTACAGCTTTACCGCTTCAAAAGATTAAATCACACATTCAAAAGACTAGGCAACTTATCAGTCAAGGGTTCGGTAGCAATAACCCATCCCTTTGGAAACTGATGGAAAAGAAAATCAGAGAACAGATCGTGGATCTGGGGGCCGGACAGTAGATGCCAATGCTCACTACAGCTTAAGATCGTTCTTCACGCCAACACCAATAAATGGAACGGCAGATAAGAAATGGAACAGCAATTAAGAAATCGAACAACAAATCTGAAATGGAACAACAAATCTGAAATGGAACAGCAGCTAATAAATAGAACAACAACTAGTCTCACAAGCAGTAACAATCTTAGTCTATCAGATCAAATGCATTAATCGTAATCTACAGGAATCAAATAGCGATATTTCACTCTTAAGAATAACACACACCAATGGAACAACACTGATTACTGATAAATTATGGAATAGCGCTTGAGAACCATATACGCACACAACACACTTAAATACTAATCTGATCCAAGTATCGATCTCAGTTAGAAAGAATACGAATGCAATTCAAAATAGAACATCATTGTTCATAAATCCATCAGTCGCAAAGAACATAACTTCCAAAATGAATTCTGTAACGTTAATGAACAAGTATACAACACAAAGGCTCTGTAATTGAACAGTAACAGTATTCTGTAAAGACTAGCAGTATTAGATCAACTCCTAAAAGAACAACAATATGATATAGAGTCAATACAATCATTCTGTCTATAGAAGCCTTAATGAATTAAACATAACAGAGCATGTGATGTAAACTTATAAAACACACCAGATTACCAAATGATGTCGATAGGCAAACCACGCATAAACCAAACGTAATAATACAGGAGCAAGTGTCCTCCAGGGCCGGGCCCTTAGCCTCCAGGGGTACACCACTTGAAGTTATTCCAGACTCAGAGATGAAATAATAACCAAGTTTGTATTAATGCATAGAGCAGAATTACAATAAACCAATTCTTAACGAGACTCGATGATCAAAGTTTTGATCTTAAAGGAAATTACATAAAAGCATAACCATTTCTAACTCTCTCCCGAGCTAACAGTGCTGCCCCTTTTATAAGGGTGACAGTGGAGATATCTAAGTGCAGAAATAGATAAAACAACGATCCCTCAGGATCAAGGATCCTGAGGGATTCGCCAAACTGTTAGTCCTCAGTCATTTCTTTTCTCTCCTACGCCGAGCTGATATCTCCACCTCCTTTCCCGGGCTGATTCGCTTTGATTTGCTTTGCCTTGTTTGCATTCGGTCTCCCGTCAAAGGGACAGTGGTTAACCCGTCCTTGTCCTTTCCTTTGGAACGGAAACTTCTCATTTTTCCTCCTTTCTGCATAAGGAAATGACAATTGTCAGTGTTTTTGTCTTGCATATTAATCTCACATGGTCTATTATAATTCTTTATCATTTTCCTAGTTCACGATGCAAAAGGTTCGTAAATTTCAATGAAAAGATACTGAAATAATCATCAAAAACATACCTTCTTTAGTACTCCACAGACTTCACGATGTGGAGACGTGGAGTACCTCCATATTGGTTTCAAGGGAATGCATCCAAGTAAGGCTCAATGGATGGAAAAGGAGAAAGTGGGGGAGTAATTCCGTCAATTACCAATTGACTGATAAATCTTTTGGCGGTCCAAAAGCTCATTAGTGGGAAGGAATGATCTAGGGGGATCCAGAAATAAAAGTGCCCTTGAAAATAGCTCAAAAATCAAAGTCCTCATATGGAAGTGAAACAAGGACCAAATCGTAGTGCTTATTGTCCTAATTCCAACGGTGTGAATGGAACTCAATTCTGAGTTTGTATGCTCAAGTTATAGATGGTCAACGTTCTAGTCAAACTTGACCACGTGGCAATCACTAACGAGGCAAAAATTTGGTAGAGTCCCGGTGCAAGGAATCCAACCACCAGAATGGGCGAATTTGTAACTCTAAAATTTTTCTAATATCCATTATTTTCCGGTGGGAAAATTTGAACCATTGTGTTATAAAAAGGAAAAAATATATAATTTTTGGGCTAGCAGGCCACCAACCCCGCCACCCATAACGGTATTATATTATATATATTGGGTGGGTGGGCCACCCCCAACGGACCCACCGAACCCTGTTGGAGCCATGAATCATATTAATTCAACCGTTGAAATATATATATATATATATATATATATATATATATATATATATATATATATATATATATATATATACCATTAATTCAAACAAAACACAAGTCGTATATGGTATGCAAAACGACTCGAACATGGAACCACCTCCGTGCTGCGCATCACCACCACCAATGGGCCAACGACCTCGCGTTGGTGGCTCCACCACTGAATATTATTTAAACCTTTCATTTCCCATTCGAACGGAGACTGGCGGAGGAGCAGAGCAAAACCTTGAGCAGCCCAAAGGCAGTGGGACCATGAGCGAGGGAATCTCCAAGATGCTGAAAAGATTCCTTTAGAGGGCTAGAGGTGCCAGTGTTAGAATTTGACAAGTTTATAGTCGATTTTTCACATTTTCGCACCAAGAATCGAACCGTGCAGTCTGTTTCTCCAGCTAAGGTCTCAATTTTCAGGCCATCATCCAAATTGGAGGTATAAGGGTCAATTTTGTAAATTTGCTTGTAACTAATTTCTTTATCATCACTTAATGAAAGAAGGCCTCCCCACTTTGAGCAAGGCCCAAAGACGTAGCCCACATTGGTTAAAATCCATAATCAAATATTTTGTGTGCCTTTTATATCATGGTTGCTTTATTTTTTCCGCTTACTTTTCATGTGTTAAGTTACTTGGTTAATATGCTCTATTATATGCAATTCTGAATGCATCCTTGAAGTCAAAAAATCTAGATCAATGAACTACCATTCGCTGAAAGTTGTTATCACTCAGAGAAAACCCTAGTTGTGGGAAAAACTCTAAGGTAACCTCTAACCACTTCGGGACTGAAGTTGGCCCTTCAATCCAGAGAGGGATCTCTCCTCAAAATCAACTACCCTAGGTCACAATGGTAGCAGGTTTGTTAAAATATGGCCTGATTAATGTGAAAAAATATTGATGTTGCTAAACTTGGTTGGAGTATGGGAAGAAACCATTTGTCAATGGAGTCAAATAATGTGAGTTAAGAATCTTGGGAGCTTTCTTTGTAAGGATTTTGCGTTCCAAAGGAATTTATTTCAGCAATATGCTAGACATTAATCATCTATAGCATGAAAGGAAGAAGAGGAATACACTCAGAGTTTTAAAAACAAAGCATCGTAATGAGGAATTATGTATTTAAATCATCAGATGAAAGGTAAATATATGAATATAAGATATAGAGCATTGTGACATGAATTCTACATCTACTTACTAAATCAGATGAAAAGCTTAAACACTTAATGAATAACAAAAAAAGAACACAACATTAAGTAATATACCACAAATGCTGAAAATGCATCTTTGTTACAAAACCCTTGTAAGTTTGTCCAAAATTTCTTCCATTAATCAAATGCACATGGTTACAATAGGTTTTCTCTTCAAAATCCAACCTTGTTCATTACAAAAATGATAGTCTTTATAGACTACTTACAAATTGTTCAAGATCCAAAAATAATGGATCTCAAAAATCTTCATCTATATATAGCTTACTAAATCAAATAATCAAGGAGATAAGATCTTACCCCAAGTCGAATTGATGAGGTGGATCCCCAACTGATTGGGCATTTTTTTCTAAAAATAGAAAAAATTAATTATGGTGAATTCATGAAAATATGCTTCAAATATCCATTCGAAACTCTCAAACCGTGATAGTTTTGTAAAAAATGAAATATTTTTTTGTTAATTGGTTTGCTCCAACAAAAATTTTGTTTGGGTTTTCAAAAATTCATCCCTAGTTGTTCAAAAAGTGATTTTTAAAATAGTGACTAAAACAGGAAAAATCTGAATTGTAAAATCCTGAAAAATAGGCTCCAAAGATCCCTTTGAATATCTCAAACCATTACATCTGTATAAAAACTAAAAGGTTATTTTTTAAATTATCCTGTTACTAATAAAAACCTCTTTTGGTTTTTTAAATTTTGTTTCCAACTGTCTACTCCCAAAGTTACTATGTTTTAAAGGAAAAAATAGTCTAAAAACAAAGTTTTATCAAGTGAAAACAAAACATGTTTTAGAACCCTTTCCCTTTGACTGATGAGTTTGTGTCATTATGTTTGAGATAATAACCTCTTTGAATGACATAATAGAATGTATTAACCCTACATGACTCTTAACTCTGCACAATATAACTTCCATCGTCCATAAACACTTGAGATTAAACGTGACAGTAAATCAACCATTCATAAAAATGATTAATTTCGCCATTAGTTTACCATGATGATTACCTTCCGACAGTGGAAATAATCCAATGTGAAATCATGACACATCATGTCACCATTTGTTTATCCAACACTTGCTTGATCAAATGCCCGCTCCTTTGCTAACATGGAATTTGTTAGCGCTTTTCTTTTGACATAAAAAAAAAAATGAATTTTACATTTGACGTTGATTCTCCAATTGTTAGCGTTTAACTGACCATTTTTACAAATATGTACTATTACTCTGGTTGTCAACACACTTTTATTTTCAAATCTACAATAGCACTAATATTTTAGTTGTCAATGCTTTAACATTGTCTTTTACACATCGGCGCTGACATTGAAATTGTTAGCGCCTTAAAGTAATTTTTTACAAATTGGTGCTAACACTGAAACTATCAGCACTTTAAAACTATTTTTTACAAATTGTCGCTGACATTGAAACTGTCAACACTTTAAAATTATTTTCTACAAACATACACTGACACTGGAACTGTCAACACTTTAAAACTATTGACTAAAATTGTGATAACAAAATCCACCACAATAAATCGATCCTCACCCAACACCGATTGGACTATCCAACTACCATTGGATTGAGAAATTGTTCCTTTCATTGAAACTTCACAATCATTACTCCACAGAAGTCACTGCTCCTCTACTCTATGCGGAACTCCTTTCATTTATTTCCAAACTGGATCCAAGCTACTATGCTTAATTATAATTCATCTCTGCAATCATGCTCTCAACAATAAGACAATATCATCAAATAAATAATCACCACAAATATGCTCTCAACTCCAGAAAAATAGTGGCCATAATCTATCCAATAAAAATTGAATAATATATCAACCATCAAACCCTCACTTCAAAATAATTGTGTTATAATACAATCAACAACATAAGACACTATGACTATGCACCAAATGCATTAGCAATGCCTGCAAGAAAAAAAGCGAGAGTCACCACAAAATGTACTCCAACAACATGCAAAAACTCTCCAAGCAATATCTGCTACAATAACCTCAAATCTGATATGAATATTGATGCACTACGTCAAAAATCCGCTCCATTCATTGCCATTTACACTCACTCAGTGAAGCATCTATGCTCTCCAATAGTTCTGAATAATACTCACTTTATTCAGCCTTCTCTTACACACATACATTCACAATCCACAATCACAAGGCTCCCAAGTGATGAATATAAAACATCTAGGGCGAAATTGAGCTTGGGCCTAAGATCAAGGGTGCACAAATTGGACCAAATCAATCCACTAACACCACCACTTGTGCACTAAAGGTGTTCACATCATTAGAGGACATTTTCAAACGATTTTTAACCCTTACAACATTTTATGGAAGCATCTGGGAATTTCCTTGCTATTTTTCTTCTGATTTGTGTGAGGAATGCGAAGAAAATCTCATGAAAATACTCAACCGCATGCATAACATAGGATAATATCGACTACAACCTTTAGTTTCTCTCATACGCCTGTCTGTTGTTAGGCTCCTAAAATTTATAGGATTAATTGATGATTATTTGTTGATTTTCTCATAGGAGATGTTGTAAATAATGATTTCATTCTACAAATTCTTTTCCAAAAAAAAAGTAAAAAATATATGATAAAGAAAAATAGAAAAAAGAAAAGAAAAAAAAGGAGAAAAGAAGAAAAATAAAGTAGGGGATATATAAAAAAATGATATATGTGTGAAAAAAGAAAAACAAAAGAAATGAAAAAATTAGAAAACAAAGCCCCAATAAGTGAGCTATTTAAAATGCCACTTTAATTCCAGAAAATGTAAATTCTTATAAGGTTTAAAATCTTAGTATATATGCTTTATTCATTTTTTATATATTTGATAAAACCTAATACGACAAAATTCATCTTGTCGTTTTGCAAATAAAAGTCGTGCAAGTGTTAATGGAGGCAATTTACTCTGCCCAGATCTATGGTGGCAGGGTGTTTTCGCCCTGCCCTGCACTCCCGACAATTAACACGGCGGGTGAGGCCCGAAAATTTGTTTAAGCCCAAACCCCCTGAGCTAACATGGCAATGCTTGGGGCATTTTGGGGTATCCCCTCCCTATTTCTCTTATCTCATCCCCCCCCCCAACTACCACCTTTGCTCTCCCGACAACGGCTCGTCCATCTGTCGCTCGCCTCTTGCCATGTGTCTCATCCTTCGCCACTCATATCCTACCACATAACCTTTCCCACCCACCACTCCACTTCTACCACTTGTCTCGCCACGTCACTCCCCGTCCACGTCATTGCCCGTTCAACATTCAAAATTGTCACCAATTGCTAATTGAACGTTATGATATTAAATTCCCACACCCTACATGTTTTACCAATAAATCATCTCCACTCCATAGTTGTTAATGAAGTTATTATCCAACCAATTTCACCCTTATAAAAGATCCTTTGGGGGCAAGTACTTCATTTCGTTTTTCTTGTCATTGATTCCGCAGGATGAAGGACGAAATTGCTACCAACTGAACTTTCAACAAACAGTTCCTTGTGTATATTCAACAATTTTTAAGGCTAACCCTATCCTCCAAGATTTCTTTTGTCCAACTTTCTTTATCTAGTATTATCCTTATGTTCCTTGTTTTTCAGTTTCCAAAAATGTCGAACCGCAAAGGAAAAGGGAAGATCATAGAGTCAAATCCCCTGATTCCCCCAGTCCCAGATTTTGATAAATCCCCCTTAATAGACACCCTGTATAAAATTGTTGAAACCTAGTTAGAATTTGATCTCTATGAGCTCCATAACTGGGCAAAACAAAAATACTTGGATAAAAGTGATGAATTAAGTGTCTAGGAATCCTTTCTCCCACAATTTTCTTTCCCATAGACTCACTTCTTTCCCGAGTTCTCCGTCTAGTGCCACCTTAGATATTTGTCAAGTCAAAGGGTAGTCATTTCCGATGATAATGAAGTCATTTTCTCTATTTCCCGTGAAAGCATCTGCCAAGCCCTACAAGTTGACTATTAGACCTCTCACCATCCTTTTCCTATTGATATTTCAATGGAATTGTATAAAAAATAACATTCTCTCAGAGAGACCAATCCTCCATACTCAGTTTCAATGTTTCTTGAAATGTCCAAACAAGTAATATCCATGGTAACCTGACTGCTTGGGTACCATAATGACCAGTGGGTAGATGAGATAGTGTTAGGTTTTTTATCTATTTTTGCAGTTGGCAAACAACCCTCCATCCTTTTCAATTATAGTCAGTTTTTGGCCAACTCCATCCATGACCAGTTTGTCAATTTCAAAGTAGAAGGTGTCTTTAAGTATCAATCAGTCCTAGTTTACCTTATGCTATTTTACCAGTTAGACAAATTTAAGTTCCCTTTACAGAAGACAGATAGCGAAGGTAACCCCTGGTCAGTCATTCACTAGACTTCTCTGGTTAGAAATAACTCAGAGGAATATTCTTATATTGATTATGTTGATAAGTTTTTATATACCTCACTATGTTTGTTGAGAAGTGGTGTGATCCCAAGGATTTCACCAGAAATAAAGAAATTTTTGAATTTGTCAGATCAAGCTAAAGTGGGAGACTCGTATTTATACCAGAACTACAATGAGATCAGAGTTTATGGATCAGAATTGCCTCCTTACAGATTTCATGTTCTTGTACATGTTAGGATCTTTTCATTAGAATACACAAGGCAAATTCTTAATATGGATGAGTTTCATTTTGTCTCCTACAAGAAGAAAGAACAATTCAAGCTGGAACCTCACAGAAGGCTCGACATCATCAACACCAAAGCTACAACAAAGGAAGTAGATGTTATCTTAAGTAAGATGAAATTCAAACTAAGTTTCTCTTGGTCCTATGGCCCCCTGGGAATCATTTTAAAGTTGAGATTAAAACAGAAGAGTACCTCTTATGCACACACACCAAGGCCTGAAATTGAACAATATGCAAACCAGGAGGAATGGATAGAGGGTACTCTACAGGAAGCTGAAGAACAACTTGTCAGTCAATCATCTATGCAAACACCTCTTCCCAAGGAAAAGGATGGAAAAAGGGAAAGGGAATCCATGTCCCCTACTGATTCTAACAATCCAGACACAGATTTTTTTTTTTTTAAAAGATAGAAGAAGGACCCAACCACTACTCGGAAATCAGATTCTCCAATTAATCCTTTGTTTAGGCCTCAACAAGATTAAACTCTAGAGGAAGGGGACACATAATGTACAGCCATAGTGATTTTACCAGGGACCCCTACCATTTCTTCTACTGAAATAGAAGAAATAATACAATCACCTACTGTAGAAGCAATAGTCCAGTCTACAGTATCATCCAGCTCACAAATTTCAACTTAGCAGAGTATCTTCTCAAGATATAGGGAGATAAAATTAAAGAATGAAGCTTTGAAGGCTTCCACCTACTCTGAATTTTGGAAGCAGACCACTAAGACACAACACAGATTACTTTCTGCATTTGATTCAGAGAAAGGACAGTTCCAGATGGCCTTCATGGAACCTCTAGTGCCAGCTCCCAAGAGTGTTGAAGACTATAAAGCCTCCATTTTCTCAATAGATACCAGGAAAATACATGAAATTGATTAAATCAATTTACATAAGCAGACAGGGGAGGTAATTTTTTCAACCCTCACCAGTTCAGCAATGATTTCTGTAAAACTATAGTCATCTTTAAACAACATGAATTCTTAGTTAAAGATTGAGAATATGTCATCTTTTTCTAAGGACAACAGGATCAAATCTTTGGAAGACTTGATCATAAATCTAGGACATGATCCTAAGGATACTAACGTAGCAGAAGAGCTCATCAAGAACAAGGAAGCAGATATTCATGCATTGAGGAAAAACTTGAAGTTGTCCTCCATGGAACATCCTCAAGCTGAAGAGGTTGCCAATATAGAAATGGAGAAAGAAAAGTTGTTTACTTTAGTGATTGAGAAAAATGCACATATACAAAATATGGAGCAGGGCATGGAAGCATTGTTGAAAGAAAAAGAACAGTGGGAAGCAACAGGAGCATCTACATCAGGCACAGGTACAATTGTAGAGACTTCAACAAAAACCACAGTTTCAGAATCTACATAAGAGCTTACTAGAGCTCTGGATGAATTAATAGCAGTTCAGATTGAGAAAGACAAATTGTCAGCAACATTGACCGAGATGGAGGAGAGTAAGCTTAAAAATGGCATTGAATATTTATCAGAACTCCAAAAAAACTACAAACTCATCTAGCATATACAAAAACATGAAGACCAAGCCTTTTTCATTCAGTTGTTGGCAGAGACTAAGAACAACATTTGGCAGAATATAAATACCAACATAACAAACATGTGGCCTTCAATTCAGATTATTTTTTAGTAGGAAGAACTTGTACACAGAGTCAAGACAACAATATAAAATACAAAGGTATATTTGGAGCACAGACCAAAGGAAGCACAAAATATTATCAAGATGCTAAATTCCAAAACCAAGGAGGAACTAGAAGACATGAATATTCTAGACAGAACAACAATGGTCATGGAGGTCAAGAGGATTTTGACAAAGAGGAATTTGATGACACATTTGGAAAATAAATGTAAATATCTTGAGTTGCAGGTCAGAAGGTTCAACAGGAAATTTACATTGCTGCAGGAAAAAGGCTTGCCTACTCTAAGGAATTCTAATGGCAAATTGATCCCATTAGAAAAATACCAAGAACAACTATGCAAGATAAGTGATGTTGCTTGAATCCAAGTTTGCAAAAGCTAAAGGAGTTATCAGTGGAGAAGCATTCATATAGGGGGTCCAGTTTGATTTGAATATCGAGCACGAGATCCACCACCTTTTTGTAAATAAACCCACTTTTGACACTTACACCAAAGTGGATGAAAGATTCAGGAATATGGTTAGCTTTTCTATTCCAAGTGAAGAAAGGTGGGACTGGTTGATAGAATTGATCGAGTGAAGTGTAACCAAAGTCACAGAATTTTCAGCATAATAGGAACAACCTTTGCAGGGAAGTAGCAATAGTCATCAGAAAACTCCTAGATAGCCTCAACAGCGCAACAAGTTTTCAGTAGATTTTCCTATTTTCTCTTCTTCTATGTCTAAAAATATTTGTACCTCAAACAAATATTATTGTAAATATATTTTATTTTTGAAATCTGATTTGAGATGTAATAGTTTTCTATAAGTATTTAGAAATAAGACTTAGAAAAGGTTGGAACTTGTAGAAAGAAAGCATATATTTGATGTAAGTTTTGCATGTACTGAAGTGATCAATTTCATTAATACAGAAAGTTTGTTCTAGGATTCCTATGTCAGGCAATTGGTGATGTCTCCTCTCATGTAAACTTGTTATTTTCCTAGTTTTTCATATATTTCTCTTTCTCTATTGTTTAAGGATGATTAGGGGCTGAATTTGGTTAAATATAGTCTGCCCTAGCTTATAAACAATATCTATGTTTTCACTCTGATATTAAATATATAATTCATCCTAGTATGCTCTATGTTTAATTGAATCTAAATCTTTTCATCCCATTCATTCCATAAATGCTCTAAAGATCCAAAATCTTTCCTACCTTTCCCTGTTACATTTGTTCTTTAATTTTTGTATTTGATCACCCAAAACTGATTGAATCCATGCCCAATGGACTTTCCCTGTAGTTTTCAACCAAATCTTTGAAAAACCAAACTCAGAACTCAATAACTAGTCTAATATCTTAAAACAACAAATCTAAATCATATAGAGAGATCCCTCTTTGAAGCTGGAAGGTCTAGATCCCAGTTTCCAAAGTGGTTTTGTTGTTACCTCTGGGTTTCTCTCCACAGCCTTAGGAAATTATAGAGTGATAACATCTTCCAATTACTAGAGCCTTTCAGTCACTCTCACAGGCTTTCCACCATGCAACTGGGGCTAATGATAAAGAGAAACACCAAGCCTTCAGCTCAGAACCTATGCCACATGTGGGATCCTCTTCTTCAACTCCTGTACATGTATGCAAACCTCTAACATAGCCTCTAACACATTTTCAAGTGGATCAAACAAGTCTCCCAAGTGTCACTGCCAGGTTGACCAAGAAGGCAAACAAACAAGATTAGTAAGAGTGTCAACATTTCCTCCACTCTCCAACAAACATCTGCACAAACTGCAATACCTCTGACTAGATTTGTAACACCTATGTAACATCATCATCATCATCATCATGAGGCCAAAATATTGCAACAAGTCATATCCATGAGTATAAGCATGAATACCCAGATGAATTCCTAGTTTGAGAAACCATCAGCCACACCAATGCCATCACAAACCATCATCAAAAAGGACGACATCAAGAGTTGACATCAATGCCAACGTTACCATCTCATTGCCGACTCAACTTGTTACAACCATGCTACAATGAAGGCATACAAACATCAATTAGTCTACGAGGGTTTACATCAATGCTAACATGAGCTAGCTACCATCATGAACCATTGCCAACATTAGCTAGTTGGATCCGTGCATACCATAATGCCAACAATTCCTATTTGAAAATGATTTGTTTCAAGCAAGCCAAATTTTCCATATCCAAAATTTTGGAAGCACCATATAGTAACTATTCAAGAGAGGACTTTTATTGATCCAACATGGATCATTATATTATTTTTCGTCTATGTTGATGCTTTCAGAGTGGAGAAAATTGAAGGAATTGATTTTTAGGGTCATTTTAATAGTGGATCCTAGTTTGGAGAATTGGGATTTGAATCTTCTTGAGCCATATTAAGGCATAAAATAGAATATTTTAGGGATAAAAAATTATTTATTTAGCATGGGGACCGAGGACACTAATCTAAACTCAAATACCTTTCCAATGGTCCAAGAATAACATCAATTGGAACTTGTATGAAAAAATTATGCTTACCACAATTTTACCTACTACGTTGACCACCATGGTACATGTGTTGGACATTGGATAAACCAACACTCCTTGTGTGTTTTGCGACATGAAATAACCTCCTCTCGTGGATCCTTATCTCTGGCGATGTGATCATTGACTAACACCTGTGGGTATTGGTCTAATGACAATCGTGATTCCCAACAAGTGGTATCAAAGTGTAGGTCACGAGTTTGATACACACCTGACTCACGTTAGGAGGGAGATTGTTGGACATTGGATAAACCAACACTTCCCATGTTTTTCACAATATGGACTAGCCACCTCTCGTGTATCCTTATCTCTGGCGATGCGATCGTTGACTAACAACTGCGGGTTTTGGTCTAACGACAATCATGATTCCCAACAACATGAGGGTGCCACATCAACTCCCATTACTCGTGAAAATGGGGCTAACCATGTGTGTACTTTTAAGATGATTTCAGAAGGTCCAAAACTATACCTCTATTTTATGGTTGAGGGGGTCAAACCTTAATCCTAGTTGGCTATTGGGGTATGTTAAATATTGGGTCACTAGGAGGAGTAGGGGTTACATTCTATGTTGTTGTGTTTTGTTTTATAGTTGAGAAAAGAAATTGGTAATAACAATTTAAATAGGGGAACTGAGGGGCTTAAGGTCATGTATAAACCTCATAGGCCACAATCTTAAGTAACTCCATAGACAGTACGTATTTATTTATACTTTCCTATTTCCATACTAGAGAAAAGAGAGTAGAGCAGCCTCACCTTCTAACTAGGTTTTATCTCATAAGGGATTCCTAGGGTAAAAATTGTATATATTTGATCTGAAAATGAAGATCTTAGATTACTTTTAAGGTATTACAGACTCATGTGCATGGATTTGCATATATTACTTAGTGCAATGGATCGATAAGATTTTGAATAACATAGACAATGAAGCAGTTAAAGAAACATAATAGACAAACACACATAAACATAGCAAGTTTAATATGGAGTTCACCCAAAACTCCTGGGCTACATCTCTTGGTCCAACCTTCAGTGGTGACCTCTCTATTATGTCTTCAAGAGCAGAGTTTTACAAAGTGTGAGCTCAAATTGAGCCTCAACACAACAGATACAAACCAGTAGGAGTTTTGCTTGAATGCCTCAAGCCTTCCTGAGTACACAGACTCCTTCTACCACTCTTTGTCTCTGTCTTCTCTCTATCTTAGCACTGCTTCCTTTCTATCTCTGTTAGTCTGTGGCTTTAAAGCCAATCGGCATTGTCTGTTCGTTTCCCCTTCTCGGGCTCTCTGGCTCCCAGCCTCTGTCCGCTTGAATCCCCTTCTGAGTGTTAGCAATCATGGCATAACGTCTTCAGGGGAGGTGGCCACCTGTTCTGCAACGGAAGGGACCCTTGGACCTTTGAAATCCTCAAAAATAGTGTTCTCTGTTTACACAGAGAAACACTGTAAAACACTGGAAAAATCCACCAAATCATTGTTTATTGGACTTCAAATATTATGAATTCCACCCTATATTCCATCGAATCCGCCTTAAAATCGCTATCGCATGTTGCAAATGCCCGTTCTGTGGTTTTCCCTTTGTATTTGAAAAACACATTAAAACACCGAAAATCTGACAAAATGGCTCGTATTAGACCTAAAATGTTATATACTCGAATCTATAAGTTCCATCGGGTCCGGATATATATAACACAAGTCGTGTATGTATCGGCCCCGCTCTGTGGTGTTGCTCCGATGCGATATTGCGATATAGCAATCGCAAGTCGCACGGTCTTCGGTCCTCCGTAAGCCTTTCCCTTTGTGTTTCTCCAACGCAATCAGTGTGAGTTAACCTGGGTTCTCGATCTGCGCGCTTGATCGACGGTCCTCATTGACCGCGCTAATTGTTGTCGCAATATTTGTGTGGTAGCCTTCGATAGCCTCCGCTAATTGCGATATGCCGATCGGATCTAGACCGTTGATCGGCCAGATCCGACGGCTCCTGTGCAAAGCTGTTTTGACCTTTGATAGGCTCTATTTTCACTCTTTCCTTGTGTTTTTCACTCCCGATAGTGTAATCCACCATTTTTAAAGGTTCTTCTTATGCGATAGTTTTGGATGTTTGAAGACTTAGAGGGTGTTTAGGATCCATTTTGGATCACGCCTTCCCACTGAAAAAGCTTTTGGACCACCAAAAGTTGGTTTTGAACCTTTGAGTCCAATTATGAGGTACTCAATATCCCCTCTGCGCGTAGTTCTCACCTTCCTGTCCAGAACTGTATCTTCCTGCAACTCATCGAGATATTCAGGCAATAGATCATCAATAGAAGGCAATTGACTTTTCCCTTTGGGATCTTCAATTAATGAAGGTTCAAACAGTCTCAAATTTTCTGTATTAACCACTGAATATATGTGCATGTAAGCTGGAAAATCAAGGCGAAAAGCGTTCTCACCAATTTTCTCAAGTATCTCGAAAGGCCCATACCTTATTGGTTTCAGCTTCTTTCCTTCACCTTGCATTTTGTCTTTGCTGATGTACAGCCAGACTTGATCACCAACTTGGAAACTATGTTCAATTCGATGCTTATCATGCCTTGCCTTGTCCTTGGCCTGTCTCTTTTCCAGCTGTTCCTACACTGCCTAGTGAATTTCTTGGATTTGTTCAATGAACTTTGTTGCTTTGTCCACATCGCTGTGTCCATCAACTGCTATGTCTTTTCCAAAGACAAAATCCAAGGGATACTTTGGCGTAAAACCAAAACAAGTCTCAAAAGGAGATCCTTGTGTAGAAGAGTGCTTAGCACGGTTGTAAGCATGTTGCACATAACACAAATGTTCATCCCAAAGCTTGGGATGCTTGCTGCAATAGCCCCTAAGCAACTGGATCACTATCCTTCTGACCACCTCTGTTTGGCCATCTGTTTGTGGATGAAAGGATGTGCTCTTCTTCAGTCTGGTGTCCATCAATTCCCACAGACTTGACCAAAAATTCCCAACAAATCGGGAATCTTAATCAGATACAATAAAAGTGGGTAACCCAAAATGAACCCAGACATGTTGAAAGAACAACTTCGTTGTTTGTTCAACTGTAATGTGCTTGTTACAAGGTATTAAAATACACATTTTGTTGAACCTGTCCACAATAACATATAAATAGTCATGACCTTTTCTGGATTTTGGCAATCCCCCAACAAAGTCCATGGAAATACTTTCCCAAGGACGAGAAGGAACTGGTAGTGGAGTGTACAAGCCTAAATTTCTATTGCTGGGCTTGCTTTTAGCACACATGGTACACCCTTTAATATATCTAGAAATTGTTTCATGCATTCTTGGCCAATAGCATAACTTTTGCAGTTGTACAACTGTTTTACTTACACCAAAATGACCGACATAAGAGAAGTATGTGCTTCTCGAATTATGTTAACTCTCTTAGTTTGTGGAATGCATAACTTTCCCAAAGGATACAAGAGTTGGCCCTTAACATAATAATCCAATTCTTCTACTTGTTTTCCATGACTTAAAGTTGCATATACATCTTTAAAATCTATATATTGAGCATGTTGTTCAATGTAGCTTTCATGCAATAATGAGTTATGCTTAAGTATAGTAGATGCATTTATGTTTGGTATGGACAACATATCTACAACTTTGTTGTGTATGCCCTTCTTATATCTGATGACTAGATGAAATGGCTGTAGAAAACCCTTCCACCTATAGTGTCTTGATTGCTGCAATTTAGTTTGTGAGTGCAAATATTGAAGTGGTTGATGGTCTGTATGGATGATTGTTTCTTTGCCCATTAAGTAATGTTTCCACTTTTTCACACTTTGTACTAATGCATACAATTCTTTATCATATGTGGGATAATTAACTACTGCTGAATTAAATCTCTCAGAATGATATCATATGGGTTTACCATGTTGCATCAACACTACTCCCATGGCATAGTCATTGACATCTGTTTCAATCTCAAATGGTCGTTGAAGATCTGGCAGTGCTAGTACTGGTGTTGTACTAATTTTTTCTTTTAATGTGTCAAAGGATTTCTGTTGTTTGTCTCCCCACTGAAACACCTTATTCAATCCTGTTAAAGCATGTAAGGGAGCTGCAATCAAGGAAAAGTTAGCAATGAACTTTCTACAATATTGTGTTGCTCCTAGGAAGCTCCTAACTTCTGTAGCAGATTTGGGTTTAGGCCAGTTCACAATGACTTCAACCTTAGAGGGATCTATCTTCAATTCACCCCCTACAATATGACCCAAATAATTTAATGTTTTTCCAAATTCACATTTTGATAACTTAACATAGAGATTTTCCCTTTTCAAAACATCTGAAGTCTGCTTTACATGCTTCAAATGTCCTTCCCGTGTTTTACTGAAAACAAGAGTGTCATCTAAATATACAATTACAAAATCATCAATAAAAGGTCGGAGTACATCATTCATAACTCTCATGAAAGTGGCAGGAGCATTAGTTAAGCCAAAAGGCATAACTAGCCATTCATACAACCCTTGCTTTTTTTTGAAAGCAGTCTTCCATGCATCTTGTTTTGCTACTTTGACTTGATGGTAGCCACTATGCAAGTCCAACTTGGAAAAGTAAACTGCTCCTTTCAGCTGATCTAATAGATCATCAATGCGAGGAAGAGGATAACGATTCTTGATAGTTATTTTATTCAATGCTCTGTAATCAATGCACATCCTCCACGAACCATCTTTCTTCCTCACCAACACGATTGGAGATCCGCATGGTGATGTGCTTGGTCTTATGAACCCTTTCTCAAGCAGCTCCTCTACCTACTTCTTGATCTCTGCATTCTCTAAACTGGATAACATGTACATTCCGATGTTAGGCAATGGAGCATCTTGCTGCAAATGAATATCATGTACAATTTCCCTTTTGGGTGGCAGACCTTTAGGTTCTTGAAATAGGATATCATATTCTGAAACAACTTTTTCTAAATTAGCTTTCTGTTTAGCATCACAACCCTCAAATACATTGGTTTTATCAGGGTTCTTTTCCTTTACAACCATTAGTAAAAATTTCTTGCATGAATTTACAATTCTTTTCATTTGCCCTGAGTTTATGAGAGTGTAATTATTTTTGAGTTTATGAGCTCTTACAATATATTCTATTCCATCTTTGGTGAGTTGATACTTATTTTCAGCTCTATATAAAATGGCTTTTCTATCATACAAGTAAGGACTTCCTAAAATAATACCACATATATCCAAGGGAACTATATCTAACTCAACCTCATCTACAAAGGTTGACCCAAATGCAAACCTAAGTTTACATTGTCTAGTCACTTGTAGCTTTGCTTTATCACATACCCAACCTAATGGATATGGCTTCTTGTGAGGTGTGGTTAGTAATCCCAACTTCTTTACAATTGTTTCAAAAATCAAGTTTACTTGTGATCCACTATCAAATAAAGTATCAATCTTTTGATGCTTGGAAATAACTCTAATATGAAAAAGCTCATGTATTTTTCTCTCATTTTCTTCATTATCAATATATTGTGCAGAATTACTAGTAGATGCTTCAGAATTTTTACCTTTTATACCTATAGCTGTGATTGTTGTTTCATCACCTGAGTCTGACCCCAAATCTTCCTGAATCACAGCAACAATCTTCTTCTTCTTGCCATCGAACTTCTTGGGTTTCAGCTCTGGATGCAAAGCCCAATAGTGTTCATCATCGTGTCCATCCTTCTTGCAGTGAGTGCATGAAGGTTTGTCTTTCTGTACAGCATTTTCCTTCGTCTCTTTCCATTTCTACTTCTTCTTTTCCTTGTTCTTGCTTGTAGTGGGTTTTGATGATCCCCCCATCTCTGGGTTAACATTCTTGCCTCTAGCCTCTAGATGTGTAGCCTGAACTGATACCTCATCTATGCTAGTAGGGTTAAACATGAGAATGGTGTGCCTCAAATAGCTATGCAAACCACCTATATACTTCAACAAAGTTTCAGGTGAGTCTAGAGAAATGCCTAGAATTAAAGCCCTTTTTCTAAATTCTTGGGTATAGCTTTGTACACTTTAACCCTTTAATTGGCGAAGAGTTTGCCAACTCATCATTGCTTGCTACATATAAGCTAGTGGATAGAATTGTTTTTTAATGGCAGAAACAAATTCATTCCAAATAGAAAGAATTTTACCATGCTTCTTCAAATCAGCTTGCGACCTACCTTCCCACCACACTAGGATAGTTCCTCCAAGGCGAAGGCTAGCCAGCTGAATTTTACTCCTTTTTGAAGCCATGTTCTGCACCCTGAAATACACATCAATCTGTCTAATCCAATTATCTAGCTTTTCTACATTTAATTCTCCATTATAGATTGGCAAATCAAATTTTACATCTAATTTAATCAAAGATGTTTTCTTCTTTTTCTTTTCAGGGCTAGAAGGAGGAGTTGATGGAGGAGGCTCTTCCCCTTTCCCTTTGCCTCCTAAATGGGAAACTAGAAGAGGCTCCTCTACTCTTTGCCTTGTTCGGGTGTTGAGGTGCTTTCACCTCGATCCTTCTTAAATTCCTGATACATTTCTTCCATCATGGCTCTCATGGTCATGAAACTGTCCATGAATTGAGATTCTGATTCCAATGGGACTTCTCTGACCATTCTCCTTTGAGCGTAGAATCTTCCAATCTCTGGATTAGTCTCAACAAGCTCTCCTTCTCCTAGTTTGAGCTTTGACCTAGTTAGCATTCAACAATCCAGAACAAGCTTGTCTAACCTTAACAAACCAAAAACCAAAATCTTCGATACCACTTGATCTATAAATGAAGATCTTAGATTACTTTTAAGGTATTACAGACTCATGCACATGGATTTGCCTATATTACATAGTGCAATGGATCGATAAGATTGCGAATAACATAGATAATGAAGCAGTTAAGGCAACATAATAGACAAACACACATAAACACAGCAAGTTTAATATGGAGTTCACCCAAAACTCCTGGGCTACATCTCCTGGTCCAACCTTCAGTGGTGACCTCTCTATTATGTCTTCAAGAGCAGAGTTTTACAAAGTGTGAGCTCAAATTGAGTCTCAACACAACAAATACAAAATAGCAGGAGTTTTGTTTGAATGCCTCAAGCCTTTCTGAGTACACAGACTCCTTCTACCACTCTTTGTCTTTGTCTTCTCTCTGTCTCAACACTACTTCCTTTCTGTCTCTGTCAGTCTGTGGCTTTAAAGCCAATCGACGTTGTTTGTTCGTTTCCCCTTCTCAGGCTCTCTGGCTCCCAGCCTCTGTCCGCTCGAATCCCCTTCTAAGCGTTAGAAATCATGGCATAATGTCTTCAAGGGAGGTGGCCACCTATTCTGTAACGGAAGGGACCCTCGGGCCTTTGAAATCCTCAAAAATAGTGTTCTCTATTTACACAGAGAAACACTATGTAACATGGGAAAAATCTGCCAAATCACTGTTTATCAGACTTCATATATTATGAATTCCACCCTATATTCCATCGAATCCGCCTTAAAATCGCTATTGCATGTCGCAAATGCCTGTTCCGTGGTTTTCCCTTTGTATTTGAAAAACATATTAAAACACCAAAAACCCGACGAAATGGCTTGTATCGGACCTGAAATGTTATATACTTGAATCTTTAAGTTCCATCGGGTCCGGATATATATATTGCAAGTCGCGTATGTATCGGCCCCGCTTCGTGGTGTTGCTCCAATTCGATATTGCGATATCGCAATCGCAAGTCGCATGGTCTTTAGTCCTCCTTAAGCCTTTCCATTTGTGTTTCTCCAATGCGATCAGCATGAGTTAACCAGGGCCATCGATCTGCGCACTTGATCGACGGTCCTCATTGACCGCACTAATCGTTGTTGCAATATTTGTGTGGTAGCCTCTGACAGCCTCCGCCGATTGCGATATGCCGATCAAATCTAGAACGTTGATAGGCTAGATCCGACGGCTCCTGTGCAAAGCTGTTTTGACCTTCGATAGGCTCTATTTTCGCTATTTCCTTGTGTTTTTTCACTCTCGATAATGTAATCCACCATTTTTAAAGGTTCTTCTTATGCGATAGTTTTGGATGTTTGAAGACTTAGAGGGTGTTTAGGATCCATTTTGGATCAATATTGTGGATGGGGTGTGTGTTTTTGTATTTATTTATGTTCTCTATTTGTGGCATTTCAACTATTTTATTTATTTAAGTAGAAAATTAGCTCTTAAAGAATATAAGGTCCAAAGGAAATTAACCTTCGTAGTACAGATTTCAGTTATTTTCTCATAATTTTTATGAAAAACTATTCTATTGGAACATCCACAATAGTTTAGAGATCATAATGGTATTAGAGTAGTTTTCTTTCGGGAATTTTGTAGGAAGTTGTAGAGATTTAGGAATTGGTTTGAGAAGAAATTTATAGAACCCTAGCCATGGCCAACAAGTCTATTCACAACAACCCTCAAGATCCATCGGAAGAGTGATTTGTGAGGTTGGAAGCACAAGTTTTGAACACCAATAAAAATATGACCTCCACATGGTGGCTCGAGCAAGAAATATTGGATTATTTTGAGAGGCCAAAGGTTCTAACTCAAAGATTAGATCAAATGGGAAATCAGGGGATAGTGAAGACCCAAAATAGGAGTAGAGGAAGGAACTTTAAGGAGAAACCAAGTTCAAGTGTTTTTAACCCTTCACAGTCCCTATTCAAGATGGAAGAAAAAGTGGACATAAATCCACACCAAGGTGATATTGATGCATTAAAAATGAGTTATTGGTTGTAGCAACTAGAAGTTTATTTTATCATTCACCATATAGATGAAGAACAAAAGATATTATTTTCCAAAGGGAGTAAGAGGTTCATGATTTAACTTGGTGAGAAAGTCATATGGATACACTTAGGTTGGAAGGTGATTTTCTAGTAACTAGGTGAGCAGACTTCAAAACCCTCATTAATTCCCAATTTTATCCTATCGAGTATATATAGGACCAGCAGATCTGGTGGCATTACTTTACGTAGAGGCACGAGTATATTCTATAAGAGTACACCACCGTGTTTAGAAATATGGCCATCATGTTAGGTATCTCCCTTAAGAATGTAGATATACTTCTCAAGTATCCCAAGGTCTACCAGCCATCTATGGAAACAATGATTCCTTTCAAGCCAAGGATAGTGGACAAGGCATGTGTATAGGAGAAATATCTAGAAAGCATATGCCATAAGGAACGGAAGGAAAATAATTCCAAGTAGGCAGAGCACTAGGAAGATTTAAGGAGGGGAAGAAAAATTGGAAAGGATGAAAGGATAAGATGATGGCCACTACACGTCAATGCAAGGATCATAGTAAACATCCAACCATTGAAACATTGATGGTCACACTAAAGAAAAGTGTTGGAAGCTACATCCAGAGATGAACACGAAGAAACACAAAAATGAATATTCTCACCATAGATTCAATAAATTAGGTTGAAAGCAGCTTCAATGCAAACAAGAATATTGTTTACACATCAGTGCAGAAGGAGATGAACTTAAGTGGCCCTCATAATCGAGAAGAGAAGGAGATGACCAAACTCTTCCACATCAATATCCAAGTTAAGAAGACCAAGTAAGATAGTTTGTTTAACTCCAATTCATGGGCTAATATCATATCATTGGATATTGTCAACAATATTGGATTGGAGGTTTGTAATCATCTTATCCCATACCCATTGGGATGGGTAAACAAGGATGAAACTATCAAGGTAAAAAAGCAATGCAAAATTAAATTTGTTGTAAGTGTTGATTTTATTGATGAAGTGGAATTGGATGTAGTGCCACTCAACATATGTAGAGTAGTGTTTGGAATTCCCTACATGTATATGAAGGATGCAATCTTCATCTAGAGATTCAGTCAATAATTCCTTATTAAGGATGAAAATTCCTTCATCATTAATGTGCATAAAGAAAATTCAAATATTTCACTGGTAAGTGCTAACCAGGCAAACAAGATGACAAGTTCTAGTGAGAAATATGTTTTAATTTTCTTAAGAGAAAATCAATATGATGATGATTCAATAAGAGAGAAAGAATCCCTAGAGTGGTGTACTAAAGAGCATAAGTATTAATTGGAGGAGATTTTACAAGTATACAAAAGAGTGTCCCACGATCCTAAAGGGATACCACCAAAGAGGGAAGTGGACCATGGAATAAAATTATTTCCATACTCCCCATTATCAAATATTTAAATGTATAGATAGTCCATTATAGAAGGACATGAAGAAAATAAGAAGTTACAATAATTTCTAGAGGAGGGTGTGATTCAACCAAGTGTTGATTTTTTATGTAGAATCGAGAGGTATTCTCGCATGCCTAAGTCAACTTAGAAGAATTATGAAGAATTAAAATAAAAATTTAATTTTTGAATGAGAAGTTGGCTCAGGAGGGTGAAGGGATGTGTCCGTGGGTTATTTCACCCCATTCGACTAGTATAAATAGATTATGTGACCTCTCATTTTTCTCCACCAAGCAAGAACAAGATTTCTCTCTCTTCATCGTCTCTCTATGTCTCTCTTGGAAAGCACACACATGAGAAGAGGACGAGTTTGACCAGTTTATTGAGGCCACACATATGAGACGTTGACTGAGGTTGAGCACAACATGTTGACTGATTTTATTTGTTGTTTGATTGAGCATTGACCGAAACATTTGACTAGTTTTTGAAGGTTGCGCATGTTGATTTGACCATAGGGTCGAGTTGTCTAGAAACTAAATTTGCCTGCAGACCAACGTTGAATTTTGACTTGTTTGGTTGGTTTGAATAGGGTTAACTTGTTGGATATTGACCATGTTTGACTGAATTGTTGACTTGTATATTGGCATAGTTTTCTAGACAAATTGTTGATTTGTAAACCTTGATGAAGAATAATTTATCCTAAAAAAAATTGTTAGGTTTTCTCCCAAGGTTGGGTTTCCCAAGATAAAAATAATTTCTCTATTGTGCATGGTTTTATTTCTATGATATATAGTATTTTTGTTGTATTTAATTTTGATATGTTCTAAAGTGTAATTGCTCAATCACATCAGTGGCATAGAATATTGTGTGAAAATTGTTAGGAAGTAATTATCTAGGAGAAAATTGTATTCTATTATGCATCTTGTAGAAAAATTAACATGGTATTAGACCTTTATTGAAAGAGTAGCCGTTGGAGTCAGCTTAAGAGACAAGCGTTCAACAACTTTGTTTTGAGATCTCTTATCAAAACGTTACCATGTCTTAGAGCTAAAGACAGGTTAGATGGTGCCATCAACTTCAGATCTTGGAAGACCGTGATACTACTTATCTTGGAAGAGGATGAGCTTTAGGATAATGTGGAGAAATTCATTCCAGATCCAAAGGGATCTAAGGAGAAATCCAAATATAAGAAGAAGAATCCATAAAGGAATTTGGTTGGGCCATGCTGATTTGGCCAGGGATCAATGGTCCAGTGGAAGATCCTATCATGAGAAGCCATGAAGAACTTTGGTTTTGGTATGTTTATTTGACTAGAAGAGATTGATACATATACCATAGGATCCATGTTGATTTGGTTTGGCCATGCTAATTTGGATAGGGGTAAATGGCCCAAATACTCACATTACCTACTCTAGGATGGAGTGATCTATATACGTGTATGTGAGAAGTCACATTTCCTAATCCAAGGTGGAGCGATCTATAAACGTGCATGTGAAAAGACGCTACATCAATATAGAAAGCTCATGAACTTTTTTGTGGAGGAGAATTTTTAGCTGAGAAATTTGTTGCAGTCAAGGAGAATGCCTCCCTCGCTAAGAGGGAGTGTTGATTTTTTGTGTAGCATCGGAAGGTATTCCTGCAAGCCTAAGTTGGCCTAGAAGACTTATGAAGAATTAAAATAAAAAAATGATTTTTGAATGACAAGTCGACCTTGGAGGGTGAAGGGACGTGTCCCTTGGGTTATTTCACCCCATTCAACTAGTATAAATAGATGATGTGACCTCTCATTTTTATTCACCAAGCAAGAACAAGATTTATCTTTCTTCATCTTCTCTCTCTATCTCTCATAGAAACCACACCTATGAGAAGAGGACGAGTTTGACCAACTTCTTGAGGCTGCACATGTGACATGTTGACTTAGGTTGAGCATAGCAGGTTAACTGAGTTTATTTGTTGTTTGACTAAGTTGTTTGACAAAGTATTGACCAATCTATTTAACTAATTTTTTAAGGTCGCAGATGTGGGTTTGACTACAAGTTGCACGTGTGAATTTGATCGCAAAAGTTGACTGCACTACGAATTTGACCACAAACTGTAGTTTGACTAGCATTGGATATTGACTATGTTTGACCAACATTGACTTGATGGAAATTGACCAAGTTTGATTAGCATTTTGAACTAGATATTGGCATATATTTCAAGATAAATTATGATTTGTAAACCTTGTCGAAGAATAATTTCTCCTAAAAAAATTTGTTGGCTTTTCTCCCAAGGTAAAAGTATTGTCTCTATTGTGCATCATTGTCTTTCTATGATCTTTACTATTTCCAATGCATTTATTGTTTCTATGTTCTAAGGTGTAATTGCTCAATGATATTAGTGGCATATAATACTATGTGAAAATCATTAGGAAGTAATTATCTAGAAGAAAATTGTATTCTAATGTGCATCTTGTAGAAAATTCTTCAACGCCAAGCACCTCTCCTTTTGGGTCACTTATTATAATTGTACCATAGAAGGATGGGACTTGGAAAATGTGCATTGAATACAAATCATTAAACAAGGTAATGCTCAAGAATCGATATTGTTTACCCGAGATTGATGATGTGTTAGTTGCAACATATAAAATGCTTTCACCAATTGGGATAACATCAAGTTCGATTCAAAAAAGAAGACACCTAGAAGACCATTTTCAAAAGAGGAAAGGTTTGTATGAATGGTTGGTAATGAGATTTGGTTTATGCAATGCAATAGATACATTTATGATATAGATGAATGTTGTATTATTCCCATACTTATATTCATTTTTTATAGTCTATTTGGATGACATATTCACTTATAGTGTTACTTAAAAGCAACATATCACACATATTGTGCAGATGTTAGAGACATTGAAGAAACACTAGTTGCTATCTAACCTCAAGAAATGTGAGTTTTTCAAATAGTATTTAATGTATTTGGATAATGTGATTGGTGGAGGGGACCTTAAGATATATCCCGCAACGATGGAGGCCATCATGAAGTGGGTAGTTACTACAAACATCTCTAAAATTAGGAGGTTGTTGAGGTAGCATAATACCTATGAAAGTTTGTAACTTCATTTTCAACAGTAGTTGCACCACTCCATGCCATAACAATGAGTAGCAAGAGTTTCCAAGCTAGGAAGAATCAACATAAGGCTTTTGATGAGCTAAAAAAGAAATTTAAAGTCAATCAAACAATAGTTATGACATTACCAAAATTGCATAATCCCTTCAAAATGGAGACAGATGCAAGTGGGTATGCCATGGGAGTAATCTTGATGTAAGGAGGAAAACCTATATTTTATCAATCTGAAGTATTTCATGGGAAATTATCAACTACCCTACCTATGCCAAGAGTTTCTATGCCATGGTAAAAGCTATTAAAAAGTGGAAACATTATTTGATGAGCAAGGAGACAATCATCCACACAAATCATCAATCTCTATAGTATCTATAGGCATACATTAGGCTAAGCATACCAAACATTACAAGTGGATGGGGTTCTTATAGAAGTTTCATATATTCATCATGTACAAGAAAGGAAACACAAATAAGTTGGAAAGCATGCTTTCAAGGACACCCACATCAAAAATTATAGATTTGGGAACTTTGATTCATGAACCTTTCACCCATGATGCATATAAAGATGCATACACAAAAAATGAAGAATTCAAGGAGGCGTTTCAATAGGTACAAGACCAGATTCATACAAAATATGGTGACAATAAAGTCGAATATAATCTCCAAAATGGGTTACACTACAAGTTGGACAAGCTTTGTGTTCTTAAATTTTGAGCAATTGTAACTTATCGAAGAAGCTTACACCTCAAAGGTTCCATGGCATTTTAGTTGGGAAGATAATTTCCAACTGAAAAAGTTTTTTGTACTAGCCTAGAATGCAAGATGAGGTAACATGGTACATTAGAGGATTTATATTTTGTTATACCAACAAGCCAGTAACCAGAATTAAGGTTTATACCATCCATTACTAGGACTAGCTAGACCATGGGAAAGCATTTCCATGGATTTTGTGGGAGGTTTTCCAAAAACCAGAAAGGGATATGAATGTTGATTTGTGTATCTTGGAAGGTACTCCCACACCCTAGGGTACTGTTTTTGGGATAAATTGACCCACAAGGGCTTTGTGGGTAGCGTACCCAAGTCATGGGTTTTATACCCAAAGTTGTGTGCGCAAAACCAAGTCAAGAAATAATTTTTTAATAATTTAAATCAAAAGGGGAACCCTTGCAGGGATAAGGGGCACATAAGGTTTTGATGATGTGGCAAGATCAAGTGAAATAAATTAATCTCCTTAAGTTAGTTGGGGTTTCATGAATAAATTCAAGCTTGCTAGAATTGGAGAGACACCCCTTGAGGGCTAGTCGTTGCCCTCATAGAAGATTATAAGAAGGAAGGAGGGGAATCTCATTTTATCACCATACTAGAAGCACATTCTCATGTGATCTACTCAAGAAAGAGAGGTTGAATTCCTCAAGAGTCGCAAAAGCCCTAAGGAGGATGACTAGGAGAACAAGGGTTTGGTTCTAGTCTGAAATATTAATCCAAGTCTACTCAGGTTTGGAGAGGATAATCTCTTTGAAACGTGGCCCTCAAGTAGGTGTCTTTTGCACAAGATTTAGAGGTGATTTTTTGTAGATTTTTTCCCTAGAGAGAGTTATTTCCGTGGAGACACAACCTAGGTATCTTTGTACTAAAGTTTGAATTTATTGACCCTTGGTTCTATGGAGAAAGGGAGGGTTGTGCACTTAAAGGTGCCCTCAAACCTCTATTACATGGTGGCAATGCTACAGGAGGATATGCGTGATTTCTTTGTGGTATGATCAGTCCTAAGTGAGGTTGAAAATTGCCTCGAGAGTGAATCTAAGTGCATGTGATTGAATAGAGAAGAGGGTTGTTGTTCTGTGTGGAAAGGAAGGCTAGTTTGGGTCAGAATATAAGAGAAAAAGTGTTGAAGTGGAGAGTTTTTCCAAAGGGTTTAGGATAGAGTTTTATGTGCCCTGGTTATGCCATCCTCTGTGTAGTACAACCATTGTGGAGATAACACAAAATTTTGGATATGTATCTTTGTTCATTACATGGAGTAAAGGATGTTGAGTATTCCTAGGGAGGCCTAAAAGTTGAGATTCGTTGACTATGTTAGGGTCACAGAGGCTCAGGAAATGCGAGTTGTTTTCTTTGGTGTGTTAGGCCAATTTTATTGCTTAAGGTATTGAACTTAGGTGAAGTTGTGTTGGCTTTCCTAAAGCGAGGAAGGTTGAAGCTAACATGGAGGGTTTGTTTTAGGTATAAACAACATTTCATGGCATTCTATGTATAGTATATTTGTGAGTTGTTAGTGGATGAGAAAGTAGCCCTAAGTATAGTGGAAAAGAGTTGATATATCACTGTGTGAGGTAATTCCTTCAAAGCCTTAATACTGACATCCTTCGTAGATCAAAGGGATAGGGAGAGGGAATATTTTATGGAGCCCTAGTTCAGACATTTGGAGTAGTTGGATGGTTGATATGAGGGTAGATATGAAGACCCTAAGAGCAGTGATGATGGAGCAGACATAATAGTGCTAGAGGGAAGCATTAGTGAAGTCCCGATGAGAAAACATCTTGGTGGAGAAAGAGGAATTCTAGTGGGTAGATCAGTGAGCCTATGTTCAACCATTCTAGAAGAAGCTAGAAGACTAATAGTGGTAAATTGAGAAGTTAGAGATGTAATATTTATGAAGTGGAATCATTTGCAGTGGTCGGCAAAAGGGGGGAAAAGTACCTGCCATATGTGTTCAAGGTACATGGACTGAAAGGATTGTGGATGCACACCATTAGTAAGTAGGTCAAGTATATTTTGTTCAAGGAAATATTGGTTATCATAGTTGTTGACACCAAGCCTTAGTTGTTTCCTTGTATTAGGGATGTATGTAAGGTCCACTATCCCCTAGTATGGGAGCCCTAATTTTTTTGTATTAGAGTTTGTAATAAAACAAGTTTTGGGTTAAAAGTTAAAATTGTCATGTGCACAATGTTGATTCACTACTTTATGTTTTTTGTTGTGAAAATTGCTTGTGTTGTGGCATTTGAGTGTGTTTATGATCGTGATTTTAGACTCAAACTTGATTCTTGAGTGTCATGAAAAATAAACATGGTATTAGAGCTACTTTGATGGACTAGTGGATCAGAGTGTGAACATCAAAGAAGCTTAGAGGGAGCTAAGATTGTCTAGATCATGGAGCAAAGGAATCAGCTGAGGACATGGAGATGTGTTCTCGACTAGCTAGGTGGAAAAATGGGATGGGAGTTCTAGTGGTTTGGTGGAGAACCTGGTGAGAAAAATTTTGTTGTGTGGTAGGTTTCTAATCATGGAATTCCTATGACTTGTCGTGTATTTTTGGGATTGTTCAAGAGGATCTTTGGCATGGATGAGTTGACTCTGTGTGATGGACGAGATGATGGCAGGTTAGTTTCTTTACTGGGTTCTGATGTTGCACATCCAATATTAGAGGAATGTCTACGTGTGGTATTTGACCTAGGAGGATGAGATCGCTTGTTATGTTGAGTTGCGGTGGTGATGTGGCACATGTTTGACCGCAACTCGTACTGACCTTGTAGGACACAATTTCAGTAGTAATGTGAGCAAGTGGAGGTTGTGTAGACTCATAGGGAGTCTAGCTTTAGAGGGAGATACCATATGGAAGTTTGAATATTTAGTTTATGACAAGATGAGGTAGAGACACTACAAATGAGATTCGGGTTCATTCTACAAGGTATTTTGCAGTGGTGAATGTTAGATGGGTTAGTGTCGTTGATGATGATGGTTACTTCCATGCAGTGGAAGTACCTCCCTCGCTAAGAGGGAGTGTTGATTTGTGTAGCTTGGTAGGTACTCCCACACTATAGGGTATTGGGTTTGGGAGAAGATGACCCAGAAGGGGTTTGTGGGAAGTGTACCCAAGCTGTGGGTTTTGTACCCAACGTTGTGGGTGTGAAACCAAGTCAAGAAATAATTTTTTAATCATCTAAATCAATAGGGGTGACCTTGAAGGGACAAGGAGAACCTAAGGGTTTGATGATGTGGCAAGATCAAGTGAAAGAAATAAATTTCCTTAAGTTAGTTGAGGTTTCATGAAGAAA